>OY992876.1:180102941-180225441 GCA_963921405.1 Cepaea hortensis | reverse complement strand
GCACGCTAAAAATCAAATGGCAGCTGGAGATAGCAAAGAGTAGGCGATGTGGCTACAGTCCTGGCAAATCTGTTTAGAAACACTACTGATTAGTGTAGAATTCGTTAACTTGGATGGAATGTATCTAGGGAAAAAGAAAACCGAAGACAATTAAATGCTGAAATCAGAGACAACGACCTGTGATGTACATAACTACGCGTGACACACTCCCCCCGAAGAAAAATAAAATGAATGAGTATAGTTACAATTTATGTGGTGTGGTGTTCTATAGACTCCAAGTTCTATCTCATGGAAACCTTCATTTGTTATAGCCAATTGTTAAAACTTTACTTGAGCCATTACATTCAATTCATAGCGTGTTCCATTGTTATGAATTGACAACAAATTGTTTTGTTTACCTTCAGTGTTTATCTTCAATTTTTACATTTAGGTTTTACCATCAGCCTTAAGTTATTACCTTCTGAAATGATAAAGCTATATAAACTACATTTACAGAAAATTATGACTTTCACATAAAAATACTACTGTCGCTACTACTTTCAATCCATTATGTTTGTTATATATTACTACAGTGTTGTTTAATCCTTCTCATGTCTTTATATATGCATAATTTTATTAAAATTAAAATACTATATCTTATATTCTTATCTATATATACATGCTTTCAATGTGAAATGTACATACGCGTATTCAGATGGAAACATGTGCTTAACACATTAACACTTCACTAATCAATACAAACAAACATTACATAATGTTTCACTCTATGCTACTAGTGTCAATCTTGGACATTATCCAAATAACAATCCGCAAAATCAACAACCATCATAGACCAAGTAAGAAATGATGTTAGATAGACAGTGGGATACCTTATGTCACATACATTGAAAAGCAGAAGATCAAATAGTTTGGCTATCTCGTTAGAATGCAACACCATCAGTTACGAACAATGGGGCTACTGTAAGGAAGATCAGATACGAGACCAAGAGAACGCCCTAGAAGAAAATGGATTGACAATTTCAAAGATATTGTAAAGTCACATGGAATGATACTATCCAGTGCCACCCATGGGGCGCTGGAACATTAACTAATCCTCCCCGCTACCATTGACAGTAAAAGTGGAAGAAGATGATGATTATGAGTATGATTCGTTGTATTTGCTCATGCCTGTAAGAAACAGCTATAACACATGTCCAATATTTTCTTAGTAAATGATTACCATCTTGTCTCCCAATTTCTTCACTGACTTGGTTAGTAGTTGACATATGTAGCAAATTGTTGATATCTGTTGCGGAAAGAAGTGCTGTGTAAGTTGTAGTGTATGTCACTGATGTCAATGTTTGGTCAGCAGAAAATCCCCGCGTTTTCATGCGCATATGTCCATCGAAGAACTTGGTTGATGAAACTGCCTTGATAGTTATTCTTCCAATGTTGACCGTGAACTTCATCTGTGAAGACAATAACAAATACAACGTTAAGCAAATATTTTCACTGGTAGAATGCAAACAAGACAACATTGATACTTTTATTACAGCTGAGGTGAAATGTGCACACTAAAGTCTAAACGCAGGACAGATGCAAGTGTGCTGTTCTATGGAACGAAAACGACAACAACGGTAATGCTAATTTGCGCGTGAGGATAAGGACATAATTTATTCATGACAGTTCACATTATAACATTTGAATATAATTAATTCATGACAACCGTAGTGATAAAGTTTTCACTTAAAACAAGAACATAAATGATTCGTGACAACTTGAACGATTATTTTTGTACGAAGAAAAGAACATAACTGGTTCGTGACAAGTGAAATGAAAACTGCTTTATGAGGATGAGTCATATAACTAATCTGTGACAGCAGACATAATAAGTGTTGCATTAAAACTGAGTCTTTCAGTGTGATGATAGTACAGACCAGGTATGTGCAGACAGGAGATTGTTGGGAAACAGACAAGGTCAGGAAAAGAAATTACTATATTTCAAGAAAGTATCTGACTCGCCGAACGTCCAAATACACTCGGCTGATAACGGGTGGTGGTAACGGTCGGTATCCACAATGTGCAGTTTTCTTTTGACAAAACAATATTGATGTTTGAGAAGAATGTGAATCGGGAGGAACATAAACGCCAAAGTGTTGGCGATTCAGGTAATATTTTATAATTCACTAAAAGCATATAAACCCGACATTTATGGGAACTTTAACAGCAGAACTGTAATAGAGAAATCAACATTATGCAAGGAAGTACAAGTGTGTATTGCTTTTGCAGCTAGCTTCCTGAAATCCTCGGATGTCACAGAGGGCTGGGTATTCATGATCATCTAAGTCAACTCTAGGCAGGACTCGCGAAAAAGAGGACGATTAATAATAATAATAATAATAATAATAATAATAATAATAATAATAATAATAATAATAATAAGAAGAAGAAGAAGAAGAAGAAGAAGAAGAAGAAGAAGAAGAAGCAGCAGAAGAAGAAAGACGAAGGTGTACAAGAACAAGATGAACAAGATGAAGAAGAAGAAGAAGAAGAAGAAGAAGAAGAAGAAGAAGAAGAAGAAGAAGAAGAAGAAGAAGAAGAAGAAGAAGAAGAAGGAGGAGGAGGAGGAGGAGAAGGAGGAGGAGGATGAGGAGGAAGAGAAGAAGAAGAAGAAGAAGAAGAAGAAGAAGAAGAAGAAGAAGAAGAAGAAGAAGAAGAAGAAGAAGAAGAAGAAGAAGAAGAAGAAGAAGGAGGAGGAGGAGGAGGAGGAAGAGGAGGAGGAGGAGGAGGAAGAGAAGAAGAAGAAGAAGAAGAAGAAGAAGAAGAAGAAGAAGAAGAAGAAGAAGAAGAAGAAGAAGAAGACCAAAGAGCAGCAACAATAAGAAGGCAGGAAGAATACAAGAAAACGTCGTTCGTGTTATTTACATAAATCGAGTGGATGTTAAAAAAATATAACCATTACACTTGGAAACAAATTAATTGTTAAAATTTACTGCCCACCTACATCGTGCTACACACCCTAGATAATATCAGCCACAACTACTGTTATACATCCATTAAGTGTTTATCAAAGCCAAGATAATATTATCCCCAAATAATGCTATACATCCGTTAGGTGTTAACTTGTCACACAACCTGGGTAATAACCTCAAATACTGCCATTCATTTGTTAAGTGATAGTTATTCACACACTCTAGGTGTTATTAACCTGAACTACTGCCATACATCGGTTAAGTGATAATTTACAAACAGGGCAGCATTGCCTGTTAGACCAGCATCACTCAGAGAAGGATGTACGAGTGTTAAGCTTGCCAGGATCGCTTTGTGTGACAGGTGGAGGACTTGACGAGAACATTGATCAAATGCACTTAGCTGACTTTGGGATTCCATTTCTGGAAGCAATGTTTTATTGATTGGTTGCGTTCAGGGGCTATCATCTGTGCATTTAAACTTATTTATTGATCGTATTCTTCCTCTATCTCTTCTTCTACCTATACCACCATCGATTGGTATTTGCCGACGTCGTCATCACATCCACTTTCCTCTTTCATTTCCTCCTCTTTCTCTTCTTTCCCGTTCCAGTATTCTTCTTTTCTTTTTCTTCTTCTCATCTTCCTCCTCCTTCTTTACTTTTTCCCTCTGCCCTCTTCACCCCTTTCTTCATGCACCTCTTCCCACTTCCTCTTCTTTCTTCTATTTACTCTGTTCTACATTTCCTTCCATTTCTTCATCCTATTCTTCCTCGTCCAGTAAGTATCAGGATTTTGTCAGAATAACCCAAAGACGAAGACATTAGTAACTACCCTCACGTGAATAGTATACATCTGTCACTTAATGATGGAATGGGCAAGTATCAGCAGTTTTCAAAATGGTGTGTGACCAAATGATGCCTGTGCTGGAACAACGTGTTGTGATGATATTGTTGATGAAAGAACGTTCAAAACTGCTGAAATTCATTGTTGACTGCCATGTGTGTTTGGAGAACAGACTTTAGTAAGTTCATCGGTGTTTGCACGATGAAAACGCTTTTGTGATGGTCATGAGTCAATAGAGGATGAGCCCAGTGAATGTCAACCGAAAAGTGTCATTACGAGTGAAGCCATACTCAGTGTTGAAAACGTTGTTTTGGGACAACTAAAGTATTGTGTATGTGGATTTCTCGAACGGGGGAGATGTTAATACTCCTTGTTACATTTTCACAAAGTTCATAAACGTACATAAATATTTAGTAAATGTGTCATCCTTCAACAAGACAACGCGAAACCCCATACCGCTGCCAAAACTATAGCAACTATTGACCATTTGCATTGGAAGGTACTGCCACACCTGCGGCTTGGCTCCGTGTGATTTTAACGGTTTTGTCCCTCTAAACAGCATCTAGAAGGACACACGTTTGACACAAATAAGGAAGTGCATGAGGCGGTTCTCCATTGGTTCATGGACAAGCCAAGATAATTTTATGCCGCCGAAATTCAGAAGCTCGTAGTCCGATGGGAAACAAAAATGTCTTGCAGTAGCAGATGACCACGTCGAATAATAGTACAGGTAATTTCAATTCCGCTATCATAGTTATCTAGAGACAACATCGGTCCGGATACTCACTGCACGACACTCGTCAATCCAGCAGGGGGTCTTGATGACTTTTGGTGTGCAGGAGCGGTAAACAGAGCCCATGTGTCACGCGATGCTCTTGATTATTATACTGATTAAGCTTTGGAGAGCACAAATGATTCTATCCGTTGCTCGTAGTAAAAACATATATTACATCTTCAATCGCGTTCGCTGAGTCGTGTAGAAGTAATGTGCATTACGCTAGAAAACATACACAAACGCGCGCGCGCGCGGGCGCACACACACACACACACACACACACACAAATCATCATCATCATCGACATCATTATATTCATTATAATTTACAAACCCAAATCAAGGACGAGAAGTCAACATTCTAGTCCAACTGACCCGCTGTCTCGGCATCAGCACACGGAAAGTTTAAGAGCAAACGGTCTTATCCATTCGGCCATGCTGACCCCTATCATCAACATCATTATCATCACGGGCTTATTATGCGCCAAATAGCTTCACTAAGCCTCGTGATCTGCAGAAGATGTTTCTATTAATTGTGTTGACATTTTCTGTGCCCCGATGAATCTTCTCTCGCCGTCTCCCATTTCTGTTCCCAGGTATCCTTCCAGCTGTTGCAAATAAGTTGTCAGAGGCAAAATGATATTCAGTATTATTTACGAAAGTGCCTGGAAAATGAACAACAAAGGATACCAACCATAGATCACATGAAAAAATACAACGGGCCTAAGACAGTGCAATGCATACAAAAAAGGCACAAATCAGCTTAGAGCAATCAAGTAGTATGTAATTAACCCCCCCCCCTCCCCCCCCCCCTTCTTCCACAAGAATCTGAAGGAAAAGATGTTACTGTCAAAGTCCAAAGACTTACAGCCACTAGAAGAAGTTTTGTCTGAAACCCGGAAGAAGAATGAAATAGCAGCAGACATAAATACATTCGGAGAAGAGGATTACAGACAGAGATAAGTAATATAGGGAAGACATGGAGGGAGATGGAAATAGCCTGAGTTAGAACGATTTGACGTTGGTGGGTTGACGGCCTATACCTCAATGGCGGATACAGGGGAAAAGAAGAAGAAGAAGAAGTAGAAGAAGAAGAAGAAGAAGAAGAAGAAGAAGAAGAAGAAGAAGAAGAAGAAGAAGAAGAAGAAGAAGAAGAAGAAGAAGAAAGAAGTAGAAATTCCCATTTGGAATTATTATATTTACGTAGTCCACTTTAACAGAACAGGAGGATCGAGGGAACGTGAAAATTAAAATAAAAAAATCAATGGTTAGATGTTAAAGTTAAAAAATACATTCCTTTCACGCCAAGAAATAACTATGCTCTGAATTAGTTAAATCAGTGTTTCTCAAAGCGTGGTCTGCGGACATCCGGATGACCCTGAGACCTTTTATAGGAGTCGTTGATAGCTTGTGAAAAATTACACGTCATATAATCACTGATAGTACAATCCACATAAACAGAGGCTTGTGAACGTCCTCGGGGTATCCCCGGTGTAAACTGCAAACATGCCAATGAGGTATAATTGTTTTAGAACCACTAAACCATAGCAACACGCTTAAGACTCAAGAATTCGTCGGTCGCATTTGTAGAGCACACGTCTAACGAACATTTGTAAACAAAATGAGAATTTGCCAAATATTTTAATGAGCAAGAAAAAGGTTAAAACAGCTGCATCATAATAACAAGACATCTGCTTTCCATATTAAAAATGAAAAGCACGTATCAATGCATATATCGGTGTTTGAGGTGAGAGAGAGAGAGAGAGAGAGAGAGAGAGAGAGAGAGAGAGAGAGAGAGAGAGAGAGAGAGAGAGAGAGAGAGAGAGAGACTATTGCATCATAACATCAAAGCAATGTGCTTTAAATATTAAAGCAGGGGTACACATGTACACATTTAGTCGATGATTAAGTAAAGAAAGGAAAATATACATAGACAGTAAATGAGCAGGTGCAAATCAGCACTAACTAAACGAAGTAGTGTGAAGGAAACATTTCCAATTAAGTATAGGTACCTCCAAACTACCACCTGGGATTTTAATATACACTTGGTAATATTCTGCCTCTTAACGCCTCACTACATACGATTACCAATGAATCGAGAGATAAACAATGTTCTTTGCTCATACAATAACAAGAGAGATATTGAAGAACATCGTGACGACTTAACACATCAGCGGTAGAGGAGGCAGAGGCAAATCGACAGAAATGGATGGCCTAAGACAGTGGTGAAATATGACCGATGGAATTAATCCAGAAAATCTGGGATCCTGATCTGTTGAGACACATGCGACTACTCTATTTGGTAAGGCACACAATGATGATGATCCCTCCAGGCTGGCTACGGCCAGCGGTTTTAAATGGTCTGGTCCGGAAATGAGAGATTCCAGTAACAAAACGAATTTTGACTATTAGAAAAACTCGTGACTATGTGCTCATACTTGCGCTTTAATTATTGCATTCGTAATATTCCGCCTCTTAACGTCCAACCATGTAGGCCAACAATTACACCAAATGGTGACAGTAACAAAGTGCTAAAGCACATAATAATCCAAGTAAATGGAATATTCCATCGGTTTAAGAACATTCTGTGTATTCCATCTGATGCACAAAATAAAATGGAATGCGTGCATTTCATGGATCAAGACAATTCTGCGTTTCAGAACAGTGTCATTGGAAGAAACGGAAACGAGAGTTATTGTTACGAATTGCCCATCGTGCGGAGTGTCTGTAAATCATGTACTGAATACGAAGCTGAGAAATAAACTGTCTGTAAATCATGGACTAAATACCAAGCTGAGAAATAAACTGTCTGTAAATCATGGAATCTGAATACCAAGCTGAGAAATAAACTGTCTGTAAATCATGGACTAAATACCAAGCTGAGAAATAAACTGTCTGTAAATCATAGAATCTGAATACCAAGCTAAGCAATAAACTGTCTGTAAATCATAGAATCTGATAACCAAGCTGAGAAATAAACTGTCTGTAAATCATGGACTAAATACCAAGCTGAGAAATAAACTGTCTGTAAATCATGGACTAAATACCAAGCTGAGAAATAAACTGTCTGTAAATCATAGAATCTGATAACCAAGCTGAGAAATAAACTGTCTGTAAATCATAGACTCTGAATACCAAACTGAGAAATAAACTATCTGTAAATCATGGACTAAATACCAAGCTGAGAAATAAACTGTCTGTAAATCATGGACTAAATACCAAGCTGAGAAATAAACTGTCTGTAAATCATAGAATCTGATAACCAAGCTGAGAAATAAACTGTCTGTAAATCATTGACTCTGAATACCAAACTGAGAAATAAACTGTTTGTAAATCATGGACTAAATACCAAGCTGAGAAATAAACTGTCTGTAAATCATAGAACCTGATAACCAAGCTGAGAAATAAACTGTCTGTAAATCATAGAATCTGAATACCAAGCTGAGAAATAAATTGGCTGTAAATCATAGAATCTGATAACCAAGCTGAGAAATAAACTGTCTGTAAATCATGGACTAAATACCAAGCTGAGAAATAAACTGTCTGTAAATCATAGAATCTGACTACCAAGCTGAGAAATAAACTATCTGTAAATCATAGAATCTGATAACCAAGCTGAGAAATAAACTGTCTGTAAATCATGGACTAAATACCAAGCTGAGAAATAAACTGTCTGTAAATCATGGACTAAATACCAAGCTGAGAAATAAACTGTCTGTAAATCATGTACTGAATACGAAGCTGAGAAATAAACTGTCTGTAAATCATGGACTAAATACCAAGCTGAGAAATAAACTGTCTGTAAATCATATAATCTGAATACCAAGCTAAGAAATAAACTGTCTGTAAATCATAGAATCTGATAACCAAGCTGAGAAATAAACTGTCTGTAAATCATGGACTAAATACCAAGCTGAGAAATAAACTGTCTGTAAATCATGGACTAAATACCAAGCTGAGAAATAAACATTCTGTAAATCAGGGACTAAAGTGAATTGGCACCTTGCCGTCTCGAAAGACGATAGTTTGTTACATTGTTCTTCAAAAAGGCTTAATAACTACAACCCATGGCGATGGCGAATGCGACTGTTAAGGCCAGTTCGCGCTGTAAATTTTTGTCCACAATGGATGCATGTGAACACATGGTCATTTTCACCACTATGACCATCTTACGTCTCACACGCTCGGTGTGTGACTTATCTGCACTATTTTTCTCCTTTGTCTTTATTCCATTTCTGATATTTGCCCTCCATGCAACACGTTCAGCATTTTCAATGCCTGTATCAGTCACGTCCCGCTTACACACATCTTTGCATCGTACTAGAGGCCGACCCTGAGATCTCTTACCCATCTGTAATTCACCACAAAAGATGTCCTTTGGTATTCTACCACCATCCATCCTCCTAACGTGTCCTATCCATCTAAGTCTGCGAAGACTGAGCATGGAATATACCGTTACACAACCTGATCTTTCCAATACTTCAGTATTTGTGATTTTGTCTTGCCACTTAATGCCTAGTATTCTTCGCAGATACCGCATATGAAAGCTGTTTAAACGTTTCTCTTGGTGTGAGTAAGTTGTCCAGGATTCACTGCCATAAAGAAGAGTACTAAGGACACAGGCTTGATAGACAACGACCTTTATTTTGGCAGTAAGCTTCCTGCTCTCCCAGACTCTTTTTGTTAACCTGTTCATTGTTGTGGCTGCCTTACCAATCCTGATACTGATTTCCTGATCTAGGGATAATTTGCTATTTACCTCTGATCCTAGATATGTAACATGGTCTACTATCTCCAGTTCGGCGTCGTCAATAAAGATTGATGGTATCCATGTGCACCTTCTGACATAATCTGTGTCTTCTTTTTGCTAATTGTTAAACCAAATTCAGAATAAGCATTGAAGAATGCAGATACGAGTAGTAGTGATGGAGGTAGAATTAGTAGTTGCAGTAGTAATATTCGAAGTAGTAGTGGTGACAGTAGTAAAAGTTGTGGTAGTTGTAGTAAGAATAGTATTAGTACTAGTAGTAGTAATAGCAAGATTAGTCGTAATGGTTAGTAGCAATGGTAGTGGTAGTAGTAGTAATAATCGTAGTAGAAGTAAATACCTGGATGGCTTGACCACGTCGCCAGTTCCACGACTCTGGTGATCGAGTAAAATGGCGAATCATGACCGCCCACTTTTGCCGGCATGGCACATGATGGATGGTGTGTTACAACTAGTCGTAGTTCATAGTAGTAGTAGTAGTAGTAGTAGTAGTAGTAGCAGCAGCAGCAGCAGCAGCAGTAGTAGTAGTAGTAGCAGCAGCAGCAGCAGTAGTAGTAGTAGTAGTATTAGTAGTAGTAGTAGTAGTAGTAGTAGTAGTAGTAGCAGTAGCAGTAGCAGTAATAGTAGGAGTAGTAGGAGTAGTAGCAGCAGTAGCAGTAGCAGTTGTCGTGAGTATGGTAGTAGTACACTATGATTTCTGGAAACCCCAATTGTAATATATCACTCATGCCCACCCAGATAGCACAGCAGGAGGCGGCAATAACATGGATACTGTTGTTATTCGGTTATAACGCGGGCTGATAAGGACACAATTTACAATGAGGAAGTCACAGAATGTGTGTCCAACCATCAGTCCTAGACACAGTCGTTGAATATTTATGCGGTGAAATGGCAGCAGACACGAGGTCATAAAGATTGTATAAACGACCCAGGTCTGCCGTGTGGCTGGACGTATTTTGGTGGTAATGATGTCTGGAGGCTGCTGGCTATGTAAAGCTCTGTTACTTATTTACACGCGTTTATACTGTTCCAAGGTCGACACACCATTGCTGTTGGTGTGCTTGTATCGGAAAACAGTGGCCCGTGTCCAGTGTCAGGCAATGGCAGGATTATGACTTTCTGTGTGTGGCCAGTACAGCTATAGGGGTGAGCCGGTCTCATAAAATTAAAAATGTATGGAAAAACATATTTGAATAAACGTTGATGAGGAAAAGAACTGTTTGTCTAACCTCAGCATATGTCAGCCTAGAATATGTCAGGGTTTAGTAGTAGTTTAATACTTCACACATTAACGGCTGCATCTATATTTGAGCAAACCTTTACCATTTTAAATGCTGAAACGGCCCAAAAAATTAATCAACAATATTGCGAAAATATTAAGATCTTGAGGGATAAAGTATACATTGAAAATGTGAATAGTCAAATGTTAATTACATTCAATACGGTTTTATGATGCCAACAATGAATAAACAATTCGAACATGGAACTCAGGCCAGCGACATTTAGATATAAAGAAGAATAAGTCGCATTTCATGAAAACAAAAGCATACAAGTATATATACAAGTCTCAGATGAGCTGGGAATGAAAAACTAGCTGATGATAGAAATAAACAGGAGGCACATCAAATATTTTCGCCTTAAAAGATATAACGCCATTATAAAAACCATCATCATCTTCCATTTTTGCCGTCAGTCGTCGTGGGGAGGAATAGTTTGATGTTCCAGCGAACAGTGGGTGGCACAGGATAATGTCATTCAGTGTGATTGTACAATGACTTCGATGCTGTCAATCCATTTTCTTCTCTAGCGTTCACCTGCTCTCGTAGCAGATGTTCTTTGATGTCGCGCTAGCAGATGTTCTTTGATGTAGCTCCAGTGATAGTAGCTGATGGTTTAGATTCTAACGAGATGACCGAACCATTTGACCATCTGCATGTCAATATATGTGGCACAATGTGTTGATCCTACTGTCTGTCTGATAACATCATTTCTTACTCAGTCTCGGATAGTTAAGTTGGCAGCTCTCCTCCAGCATCTCATCTCTCAGGTGTTGATTTTGCTTAAGTCTGACTTGGATAATACCCAAGTGAGACATTGGTAGCACAGGGTTGGTGTGAATAAGCTATTTAATATCTTTCGTGTTGCGGACATAGGTATATTTAGATATTTCAGTTTAAAAAACCACACTAAATGAATAGTTGAACTTACACGAGTACAAGATAGGCAACGATACATGTAGAAAGTAGCTGGCCATAGTGCCTGATTGTCGGTCCGCATTTCTTAAAGTTCAAAACGAACTACGTGGCACGAGTAGTTACCTAACGTAATCACCCCTCTCTGCCCAGAAGACAAACAGCACACGCATGACGTAATATTAACGGACTCACACCGTTTGATGAGAAGAGTGAAGACAGACATGGTTCAGGAGGAGTGGCAGGCTTTAATTCAACAATCAAAAGTAGAGAGCATATTTTGGATTCTCTCTCCCCCCAACCCCCCAGGATATGCTAAATGAATCACCCCTCTCCCCCACCCAAAAAAAAAAAACAAAAAAACAAAAACAAACGAGAAGTAGATTGTGAACTTTACTAAGACACGACTACAAGAGACAAATTGGACGTTGCGGCCAAAGCCTTCGTCAGCACAGGACAAACAAGTACAAACCGACACAAACCTACGTGAAACACCACACGCGCGCGCAAAATGGACTGTAAAAATCTACAACAATCTGACAGACTACGAAGACGAAACGTGAAATATATAGTAGCAGTTCAAGGGAATGGACAATGGTAAACGAGAATGAGGGGAACTGCAGTAAAGCTTAAACAGGCAATGAATGAATCACCCCCCCCCCCCCCCCCCAAAAAAAAAAAAAAAAAAAAAAAAAAAAACAACAACAACAACAAACAAACAAACAAACAAACAAACAAACAAACGAGAAGTAGATTGTGAGCTTTACTAAAACACGACTACAAGAGACAAATTAAAAGCATGAAAGCCAAATGTCTAGATGTTCATAATAGACATGTCTGGTTTGGTGGGAAACAAGACGGTGGACAGATTGGGTGGGTCTGCGCCCATTGATTTGGTATTGGTGCACATGATAAGGCAGATATAGTCAGGACCCTTTGGAATCGTGTGTATAGTGCAGAAGAAAGGGTGGATTACCACGTCTTTGAGAGAATGGTGCTGCAGAGGATCAGGCCGACACTCAAAACTCCGAGGCTAGGCCAGACGGACATAACCATTAGTACTTCGGTGGCTGTTGCAGATTAGGTCGGAGCACTTATGGGAATGTCGCTAGTGTTGTGTGTTCTTGACTCAACTCTGACACGGATATACTGTCTGGGCCATGCTGGAGTGCGAGGTAAGGAAACGGGGTGTCTACTAGCTTGAAGAGTGCCAGCAGTTGGAACAATCACGATAAAACAAGGCTGACATATTGAAGAGTATTGTGTGAACGATGGCAAGTTGAAGATACAATAACAGATTTAAGGATGCTTGAGTTTTGATGTCAGTTGGTTCCATCAGGCAGGACGTAGAGAGGACGAATAGGACGTGTCTACGACGAGCATGCTACTAGAACGGTCAGCATCGACACTTTACGGCATTTACTAAGGGAACCGGAGCATCAATGAGTTTGTCCGGATGTGCTTTCATGTCGACTCTAGGAAATCAACAAAACTTGGAGGAAGATAGCATCAAGAGATGGGAAAATCACATGTCTTTCCGAATTTACAAACAGCTAGAGACAGAATGAGCTGGGAATCCATTACAACTAACTTTCACTTGGGAGACGGTACTTGAATGTTTGGTTATAATAATGTTCTATTACCACTGAATGATTGCTTATAATAATTTTCTAATATTATTGAAAAAGAGATTATAATATTGTTCTAACACTATTTAATTACTGATTATACTCGTAAAGTCGGTAACTATTGAATGACTGGTTATACGCATAATAATGTTCTAATAAGTTTACCCAAACTGTCACGTTTTCTCTCACTTTGTCTCATACGCCTATTTCTAAACACTAAACAAACAAAGGGGATGAATCTTAAAAGCTGTACTGATAACAGACTTATTTGGCTGTACTCATTATCAATGAAATCGTCATCAGCATCGTTGCCATCACATTAATCGACCTAAGACAGATGTTGAAGTCATGTGATCATGCATCTCAGCCGTCCCATGTTCTCAGCAAATGCTTTCCTTCAGATTTGAATAAGTCTCAACCCACATGCTCTTTCCTGTCCCAAAAACTTTCAGTACATTCTGAATATGCGCGGCTGCCGCAAATGCACACATACCCACACAAATACTCACTCGCATACCCACACGTATACCTAGACGCATACCCACACTCACTCACATATATAACTACACAATACCCCCACACAGATATAACTGCAAACATTACCAAACATACACCAACACAACAAATGTCAACGAAAAGTGTTCAACCGAAACATTGCAATTACAGTTTTAGCACATTCGATGGATGTAATGGTGATAAGCTGACAGTCAAAAACGCTGTCAATAAAAATAAAGCACTCGAAAATAAAACGAATCAGCGAATTGAAATCCATCCATCCATCATGTGCCATGCCGGTAAGCGTGGGCGGTCATGTTTTGCCATCTCACTCGATCACCAGAGTCGTGGATCAGCTCCGTGTTTCTGTCTCGACCATGCCACAAGGCCAAGCCATCCAGGTATTTGCTTCTAGGTCTTCCCCTTGGTCTGTTCCCCTCGATCTTACCAGTTGTCACCAAGTTCTCCAAATCATTTCTTCTCATAACATGCCCAAAAAATGGTGACTGTCTACGTCTAATGTCTCTAATCAGTTTACGATCCTCATTTGTTTCTTGAAGGAATTGTTCATTGGTCTTTCTATCTGTCAATGGTATTCTTTGCATTTTCCTCAGAAACCACATTTCTACACCATCAGATGTTTTTCAGCTTGACTGCTCATTGTCCAAGCTTCACATCCATATAAAAGTACAGGTTCTAATGTAACACCTCAACACTCTTTTTCTCGTTTCAATTGACATCTTTTTATTGGTCAGTATGTTTATCATCTTGCTAAAGGCTACCATTGCCATGGCGATTCTTGTTCTAATCTCTTCAAGGCATCTCCCATCAGATGCTATTACTGTTCCGAGATAATTGTACCTATTCACTTGTTGAAGAATATTCCCATTTACTTGTATATTACATTGTGGTATTTCGTTCTTCCTAGTGACGACCATAATCTGTGTCTTTTTACAATTTAATTCTAACCCTCGTTGTTCACTGTGTGTAACAACTGCATCTACCAAATATTGCAGGTCCTGTTCATTGTCGGCAATCAAGACTGTATCGTCTGCATATCTAATGTTATTGATTTTAAATATCTACGTTCAATTTTCACTTCAGATGGGGAAATAGAGAAATGAACACGCGTTGTGCAAAGGTAAATAATATACTGGGACAAGTATTGTCACTTCTGTTGCAGAGAAAGATACCTATAAGAACTAAAACAAATCTCATAAGAACTATTCTTTGGCCCTCCTTTATGCTACCGATGTCAGACATGGACGCTTACTGATGATAATGAGCTTTTGTTGTTCCTTTGTAACAACAGAGATGAGATGTCTTTAAAGAGCTGCAGGAGTAACCGCGAGAGACATAATTAGGAATGAGGAAATTACAAGCCGACTACGTCTGAAAACAGCCATGCACTTCACTAAAGACCAACATATGAAATGGTTTGGACACCTCACAAGAATGCCCTAGTACCATCTGCCACAAAGAGTTACATTGAAGAATATAATGGATACAGAGCAAAGGAAGACCACATAAGAGATGGAGTGATGGTATCAAGAACAATCTTAGAGAAATGCATACCAACTTACTAAGAGCATTAGAATGAGCGCATAAAAGATCCGTACATCTCCCAACTCTTCACTTAGGTAAATAGAGGAAGAGAAAAAAGAAGAGGAGAAGGAGAAGGAAGAGGAAGAGGAAGAAGAAGAAGAAGAAGAAGAAGAAGAAGAAGAAGAAGAAGAAGAAGAAGAAGAAGAAGAAGATATTAAGGTGGATGTAACGGTTTCAGCTGGTGTCAATATACACGGCCATTATTTAGCGTACTACAATACGCAGGCTATAGAATGAAGCATACAGAAAAACAAAAATAACAACACAGTGGTGGTAGGAGAGGTGGTGATAGTTGTTGTAGTATTAATAATAGTAATGTAAAAGTAGTGGTAGTTCTAGCAGTGGTAGTAGTAATAGAATATAGGGTGTATTTTTAATGTCTGTGCAGTGTTTGAAAATATTGCCGGCCCAAGTTTTTTATTCACCCTCTGTAAAGTTCATGCAACATAATAGGTAAATACAAAACATGGACTGGCAATATTTTCAAACACTACACAGTCATTAAAAATACACCTTGTATTAGTATTTGTTGTAGTAGTACTAATAGTACTACTAGTAGTAGTGATAGTAAAATTAGTGGTACGGCGAGCTGTGTTGTGGTAAACGCTCCCAACGTGGCCAGAGGAAACGCTTTAAAGACACTGAAAATCTAATTGAAAGCTTTTGGAATTCATCACCTGGGAGACTGCAGCCAGAGACCGAAATTCGTGGCGTGCATCATTACACAAGGGTGCAGTCACTTGTGAAGAAAAAAAAAAAGAAAAACCACTGCAGGGGATCCTCCTCCTTGAACGTCAAGCATTCTTTGCCCACATTGTCAAAGAACATTTCGAGCCAAAACAGGCCTTATCAGCCATCTTAGAACTCACGGCTCCATGCTTTCAACCCCACTGGATGAAATGAATGGTCATCATCATTCTTGATGGACGAACAACAGTAGTGGTAGTAATAGTAGTAGTGATCGTGGTATTAGTGGTGGTAATAGTGCTACTACTCATTCATTCATTCAGTAGCATGTCCTTTGCAGAACCTCGCTCCCATAACAACCTTTCAGAAAAACCTCTCGATCATAATAACCAAGATGTCTCGCGTCCGATACACCCATCTGGAGATCATCCGCCACATCCTGCACCCATCTTCTCTTTGACCTACCTCTCCCTCTCTTCCCAGGTATATACCCCTCCATTATTGTTCTCTCCAAACTTACGTGACGTTTCAAGTGACCAAAATATTTCAATTTTCTTTGTTTTATCGTTTTTAATAGCCAACCTTCTTCAATATTCAGCTCTTGAAGTATTGATGCATTTGTTCTTTTCTTTAAGCGCTACTACTAGTAGTTGTAATAATAGTTAAAATGTTAATTGCATATCCTTTACAGGACGTCACAGTCAACTCCAGCATGATTTCTTGGCAAGTTCACGTTTAGTAGTTTGCCATTGCTTTCTGAACGACCGGCACTCAAAGCATTTTTATTAAAATAATTTTTAAAAAACCAACGCAATGAGGTCTGCTGCCAAATCGTCTGCAGCTGTGTTTCGAACTCGGAGTGCGGGATTATGAACTGCGTCCGTAACTCCTTCGACACGGAGTAATAGTAGTAGCAGCAGAAATAGACGCAACAGCAGTAGTAGTAGAAGTAGTAGTAGTAGCAGCAGTAGTAGCAGTAGTAGTAGCAGCAGCAGCAGCAGCATCAGCAGCAGCAGCAGTAGTAGTAGTAGTAGTAGTAGTAGTAGTAGTAGTAGTAGTAGTAGTAGCAGCAGCAGCAGCAGCAGCAACAGCAGCAGCAGCAGCAGTAGTAGTAGTAGTAGTAGTAGTAGTAGTAGTAATAGTAGTAGTAGTAGTAGTAGTAGTAGTAGTAGTAGTAGTAGTAGTAGTAGTAGTAGTAGTAGCAGCAGCAGCAGCAACAGCAGCAGTAGTAGTAGTAGTAGTAGTAGTAGTAGTAGTAGTAATAGTAGTAGCAGTAGTAGTAGTAGTAGTAGTAGTAGTAGTAGTAGTAGTAGTAGTAGTAGTAGTAGTAGTAGTAGTAGTAGCAGCAGCAGCAGCAGCAGCAGCTGCAGCAGCAGTACTATTAGTAGTAGCACCAGCAGTAGTTTCTGTTGTAGCAGCAGGAATATTAGTTGACAAAATTGCACTAATAGCTGTAGTTATGGCAATCATAATGAAGGTAACCACAATAAAGCAACACTTGAAGTGTGCTTTGTCTATTTTGCAATGACGTTGGCTCCAATCGATTGACTCACTCCTCACATATGACACTCAAGATGTTTCCGTGCAAGCTTGACAATCGATCTGCGACTGGCTAATTATAGCGGTTGTGACTAAGCAGTTACATAATTATAAAATTAGTCGCCACGTCGGTTCTTTTGTTACGGGGGTGGAATTCGGCGAGTTTACAAGGCGAGTGGAAATTAGAAGAAGAAATAACAAATATATACTCCACGTACGAGGAGGCTTCTAATGAAACCTTAATTTGTGCGTGTTTTGTGTGTGTGTGGGTGTGTGTGTGTGTTTTGTGTGTGTGTGTGTGTTTGTTTGTGTGTGTGTGTGTGTGTGTGTGTGTGTGTAAATATATTCTGAAAAAGTAAAGAACAAGTGTATAATGTTTCGATGTAGTCACCATTGCGTTCAATGCAAGTTCCCCAGGGCTGATAAAGTGCTTGGGTTCTTGTAGAAAAAAACAAAAAATTCTCTTGGTCGCTTGTGTAACCACTCATGCACCACCTGCTGTACCTCTTTATTAGACAGAACAGTCTATAATAAAAGTCACGCCCTTTGAAACTTCCGACTCCACTCACACACTTGCTGGACTGTCAGGAATGCATCACCATGGGTTTAAGAATACAAGAGCCCTGATAGCATGTTGTCATGGCATAGAAAGGTTTCAGCACGTGAACCGATACATTTAGTTGGAGATGGCAAGATACAGAGAAGCAAGATCGCTCACACCAGTCGACAAGGCACTTGATGATGATGATGACACCGAGAGGAAAATAACCTAGTCGCGCAAGGATATTTCAAAAGCTTTACCTGCTCAAGAATTTAGTGCTCTTGCGCATAAACTTCAGGTGCGCAATACCTTTGTAGGGCAGATATGGTTGGCTGGATTTTTTGTTTTGCATTTGCTCGCTTTGAACTCAAGCGTAGTCCATATGCGTGCACTGGATTGACTTTTGCCTGCAGATTAGATTACCCTATTACCAGTGTCCGTCGCCATCAGGTGAACCCACTCCGAATTCTGTTAGTTACATATCCTTTACAGGATGTCGCAATCAACCACATCATTGTTTAGACTGTTTGTGATTTCTTAGCAAATTTACATTCAATAGTTTGCAATTGCTTTCTACCTGCCGGCATCCATACAACTGAGTAAAAACCAACGCTAGGCAATCTGCTGCCAAATCGCTCGCAGATGTGTTTCGAACGTGATATGAGGGATTACGAATTGCGCCCGTAACTTCTTTGCTACAGAGCGAAACTTCTGAGGTACTTGTATTTTACACTTCCAAGTCAAGGACGAGAAGTCAACATTTTAGTCCGACCGACCGGTGCAGGAGTTAAACCTACTACCTCAGTATCAGCACACCGGACGTTTAAGATTGTGAACTCTTGTCCATTCGGCCATACTGATCTGAAGAGTTGGTAGGATGTTTTCTGACATGTTTTATGCAGTGGGATATAGCCAGTCCAATTCCAATTCCAAATTTCAAAAACAAAAATTCCAAATTCGGCCTCGTCTAACCTGCTTCATCAGCTGTGGTTATTGTTGAGGTCCGTGGTTGTGTGGATTGTTGGTCCTATTTCCTACTGGTTTTTATTTGTTCCGCTCTGTTCGTCGGATAGATTTGTTTTGTGCTGGTCCTGTTAAAGACCGGTCCTTGGTTGGGCCTACTGGGGCCTTTATTCTCTCGTTTGTAGGCTTCTCTCTGTTAGCCCTGCTAAGTGCTTGTCGCTTCTTGTGTTATTCTCATCGGGGCTAGTCCCGGTCATGTCTAGTCCTCATAAGGACTTGATGTAGGCAAGGGCAGAGCATTTAATTGCAAGTCTCAAGTTGTCCCCCCCCCCCCCCGGTCAGCGTCACGAACGCCTTTACGCTTGTGAGTTTTGGCGGTTTTCTTCATCGCGTGTGGGTGTGGCGTGGCAACAAGATGACCAGGTCTCCCTGTCTTCCTAGTTCAGGTGCTCTACCGGAAGAGCCAACCCACCTTCCTGCCATTCACTCCGCCAGTGTTTTTTTTTTGTTTTTTTTATTTTTTTATTACAACATATATAAACATGCACAAATACAAACAAACACACATATACATGTATACACAGTGTAGGGAGGATATACGGTCTTCCCTGTTCTGCATAGGAACTGTCTGACCAGTCGCTGTGTTTCCGGGTTGCTGTTTATGTGCAGGCACTCCGTCATTGTCATTGGTTTTCCAGTTTTGACAAAGTGATCTCTCAGGTCCCTTCGCTCTCTATTGTACTTGTCGCATACTAGTAAGTAGTGTTCGATGGTGTTGTTTTCTCGGCATACTCTGCAGTTTGGGTTCTCTCTTGTGTCTTTCCAATTGCCTAGTCGCATTCTCCACAGCTGCCTGTTTGCCGGTGCTTTCATGTTGGTCTTGACTTATATGACTTATCTTGACCTATAGCCAGTCTCAGATTACCCACTTTATATATAGGCCCTGGGACGCAGAGGTGTTTCCAAGGCACCAGGGCCGGGTTATATACTGGCCAAGACCTATTGACGCGTCCTCGTCGAGCGTCCTGGGCAACAGGTCCCTTTGGGGTCCTGGCTAAAGTCAATAGGATCGCCGATTCCTCCGAAGTCAGAGAGTGTCTGCCTGTACGGCGAGGAACCACCAGTCTGCACACCAATAAGCCAGACATGGGACAACGGATACTCATGCAAACCTCAGGTCCTGTATGACATCACACTGATGTTGGACAACAGGATGTCTTCATCCGACATACAGGACTTCGCGTTGGAGCTCAAGCCAACGAACACAAGCAAGCAAGCAAGCAAGCATATATAGGCCCTACATTTTACAATTAAAAACTACTAAAGATCTGACCTGCATATAGAACCATCCCGTAGGTTCATAAATACTACAGAAAGCATCTATCTGACCTATTTCTCACCGGTCAGGAGAGAAGGGAGAGAGAGTATACAATCTTTAGCTTATTTATTTTGTAAAATGTTTCCACAACTGAACGACTCATACCCAGTCATCATCATCATGTGCCATGCTGGTAAGGGTGGGTTGTCATGTTTTGTCATCTCACTCGATCACCAGAATCGTGAATCAGCTCCGTGTTCTTGTCTCGACCATACAACGTGGAAAAGTCATCCAGGTATTTACTTTTCTGTCCTCCCCCTGTTCTCTTCCCCTCGATCTTGCCAGTTGTCACCAAGTTCTCCAATTTATTTCTTCTCATAACGTGACCAGTACTTCTTGAGATAGAGACAGAAGGTAAACCTCTATGATACTCCAGAACATCACGGGCAGGGATAGGAGGAGGGCCATGAACGCGATGATGATGATGATGATAATGATGATGATGATGATGATAATGATGATGTGACACAGGTTTATAGAGGTATCTAACATAATGTCACTGTAACTTAGTCATCGTCACATGTGTATTATCAGCGGCAGTGACCATTTTTGAACCTATATACCGACATTAGTAAGAAATCTGGGCCTTGTCCGAAATACGAGAACAATTCATCAGACGAATTATAAAATGCTTGGGGTAAGCTGATGGCAACTTTGGGAGACATAGAATTCTACTCAAACAAAATAAAAATGCAATCAAGGAAACACAATTGGCTCAAGAGAGGAAGATTAAATGTTTCTTAGACTTTTAACACAGGTATAACAACATAACTAAACAAGACAGACAGACAGACAGACAGACAGACAGACAGACAGACAGACAGACAGACAGACAGACAGACAGACAGACAGACAGACAGACAGACAGACAGACAGACAGACAGACAGACAGACAGACAGACAGACAGACAGACAGACAGACAGACAGACAGACAGACAGACAGACAGACAGACAGACAGACAGACAGACAGACAGACAGACAGACAGACAGACAGACAGACAGACAGACAGACAGACAGACAGACAGACAGACAGACAGACAGACAGACAGACAGACAGACAGACAGACAGACAGACAGACAGACAGACAGACAGACAGACAGACAGACAGACAGACAGACAGACAGACAGACAGACAGACAGACAGACAGACAGACAGACAGACAGACAGACAGACAGACAGACAGACAGACAGACAGACAGACAGACAGACAGACAGACAGACAGACAGACAGACAGACAGACAGACAGACAGACAGACAGACAGACAGACAGACAGACAGACAGACAGACAGACAGACAGACAGACAGACAGACAGACAGACAGACAGACAGACAGACAGACAGACAGACAGACAGACAGACAGACAGACAGACAGACAGACAGACAGACAGACAGACAGACAGACAGACAGACAGACAGACAGACAGACAGACAGACAGACAGACAGACAGACAGACAGACAGACAGACAGACAGACAGACAGACAGACAGACAGACAGACAGACAGACAGACAGACAGACAGACAGACAGACAGACAGACAGACAGACAGACAGACAGACAGACAGACAGACAGACAGACAGACAGACAGGCAGGCAGGCAGGCAGGCAGGCAGGCAGGCAGGCAGGCAGACAGACAGGCAGGCAGACAGACAGGCAGGCAGGCAGGCAGGCAGGCAGACAGGCAGGCAGGCAGGCAGGCAGACAGATAGGCGGACAGACATTGGCAATCCTGCATTAAGGTATTACTTAATCGTATTATTCAGACTAACATAAATAATTCGTAATTAAATACTCTTCGTATTCGGTGCATAATGCTAGGATAATATATAAGCCGACCAATTCGCATTCGCTGAGTGAAGTGGTCTGTACCACGCTCTCCGCATGACCTTCCCATAAACTTGTATTTGACCTATGTTTAGCTGGATCGACTTGGGGACCTATTTCATTGAAATAGTATATCCTTGCATTGATGAGATTCGAATACGCCACTATCGGACCGGCAGGCAAGCGTTCTAGCTTTTGTGCTACTTCGTCTCCAATAATTCGAGGGAACGGAATGTACTATCTTATAACAGTACATACATTAGCTTGAAGAAAAGAGATACTTTGATTTACAATGGCAGATCAGCAATGTCTGGATAAACATTAAGTGGTAGATACAGTTGGGCTGTCAGAAATGAGCCAGCTGAAGGATTACAAGACTGATTCGGTTTGAATGGGGATGACAAGAGTCAGAGAACCAAACCACACTCGATCAGATGTTAAGAATACAAGATATAAAATATCGACAAGAATAGCAAGATGATGTCTGATAAGAGCAGTGACATGAAGTGGTCTAGACGGCACGGAAAATGTAATGCATCTGTTTCTTGGAAACTTGCAAATGTCCAGAGGGAATGACAAGGGATGAATGTGTTACTACATATATAATGCCATGAGTGTTTGGTTGGTTATGAATCCGCTGTACGACTATACGTTATAACTTTAAGTCCCATGCATTGACGTTGTGGTCGTATAAGCCCTGACAAGGGGCACATATAGTGAAGAGTGAGGCTTGTGTACAGTCTTTTCTTCTGACCCGGAACTGAAGTACCACCTTCACAGGGGTTCTGTTGTAGAGCTGCCCTTCTCTTCTGCAAGCCGTGTGGTGTTTAAGTCAATCACTTAACGACTGTGCGTTTAAACTCGTAAGTCCCATGCATTGACGTGTCCTGAAAAGAGGCACATCTATTGGAGTGAGGCTGGTGTACAGACTTTTCTCCCGACTCGGTACTGAAGTTCCACATTCACAGGGGTTTGTCGCAGAGCGCCCCTTACCTTCTGCAAACTGTGGGGTGTGTAATACAGGCACTGTCACTTGCCAACTGCGGAGAGGCGTATATGATGTATCCAGGTGATGATTCAGAACAGCACATACAGACTGTCTGATATTTTGGTGATGATATAGTGTTGTTTCCTCCATAGGCTTTACGTATTTCATTGCCAACATGTTCCAACGGAATGCCCAGGGAAAAGGGTATTGTTTTATGACGGAATGAGTAAGATGGAGAGATAAATAGATATATAATGGAAGTATACGTACTATAGAGTATAGTACAGGGTGTATTTTTAATGACTGTGGGTGTTTGAAAATATTGCCGTTCCAAGTTTTGTATTTACCTTTTCTGTTGCATGAGTTCACAGAGGATGAATTCAAAACTCGGAACGGCAATATTTTCAAAAAGCCCACGGTAATGAAATATATACCCTATATAAAACTACCACGAAAGAAACACGAGGTTGATAAATCAGACATTAATCTAGAAGACAGATAGTATGATGAAAATTAATGAAGGTTGGGTGGTTTCAAAGAAGCCCAACGAAAACAAAACATAACTTTCGAATAGGCTTTGGTTTAGAAGCGACGAGCGAGAAATAATGACAATGTATCTGACACTAGGATGACAAATACTGTTCCACCACTAACTGGTCAAGAGTCTGGTGTACACCTAGCTCAGCAAATACCTGGTTCAAACTTGGGGTTTCGACATGTATCGGGACCACACTTAACTCGACACATGCCGGGGTTTCACACAACTCGACAAGTAACAGTAAAAAGTAAAGGGCTCCTTTATATACTTAAAGGCGCATAGCACATATGGTGTTAGGCTCACATTGTTAGACCGATCCGCACTTTGTGGGAGATGTGGTCAGTATCACGCGGGCCATCTTCGCTTTCCAAGACATTTACTGGGACCCACTGTTATGTTAGGTAGACATGTGAGCTCAAGACAGTTTTACGCTTCCGAAACCATCCCGATGAGGAATGCACTAATAACCACCGAGCTAGCAGACGAGTGTCTAGCCACTAGGTTATCGCGAATCCCTGGAAATAGCAAGACCACACCACCTAACTCAAGTATACAGACCACATGTAGTTCGACAAGTACCGGGGTCATTGTGATATATTTTCGCAAGCCGACAACGTCGCTGAGAATATTCCCCGTAAAACAATTCAAGAGTGACACCGCAACAGGGCTGGTTTGTTCCCCGCTTCCAAAATCCTAAATTTACAACGACTTATTTTCGACGGGAAAGCCAAAAACTTGGACGGGGAAAGCCAGGATAAAAACAAGCAAAGTTCATGGTCTAATTCTACTACCACCAAAACGTAGTCACTTTCTAGAAGAAGGCCGACTGCGAATGCAGGAATTGGTGGCCTCAAATCTCTACGAACGCCAGTTCGACAATAAAATCTAGAGAGAAAAGGACCAACACCAGCAGCCAGTGTATTTGGAAACACAACCAAATCTCGGACCTGGCATTTTGATGTTGACAGGTGGTGTTGGAGCCATTCAAAAAGGAATGAAGGATCCAGCTAGATCCAGACCTGACTTTGTGAATGTAGCACCTTGTTGAGTGAGCACCTTGTTGAGTGAAGCACCCTTATAGAGTGAATCAGCTCATTTCAGTGATGCCCTTGGCCCTTGATAGAGTAGTGCAGAAAGCTATGCACCTGCAAGATTTTCCTCTATCCATGAAGGACAGGTAACATAGATGTTATATTCTGAATCTGAAAAGGGGAAAACTAGAGCCAATATTCTGCTCAGACCTGGAACAGATCAACATGAAGAAGAAAATAACATACAGCCATTGATTATTAGCCAGAGGGATCCATAAACCTGGAAGTGGAGAACCCAGAGTGTATTGTTCTTTATTTCAGTTACCCGCATGCCAGTCGAAGATGAGCAGTAAATGTAACTGACAGACAGAGATATTGTTGGTGATATAACATGAGGTCATATCATTTATTGAGTGTTTTTCGTGTCGTAGTAAAATTGTTTTAATAAACACCCTAGATTAATAATTATTTAGTTGGTATAGGAGAGGCAAGGAACCACCTAAAGGATATTTTGGATGCTCAGTAAAAACTTCATTGTTTTCCTGGAGGTATTCCTTGGATCTCCGAAACTCTATTTAATGGTATCAAACCACTGAGCCAGTAACAGCTAAATTAATTATAACGGGCAGGATCACATTGAGAAAGAGGAACTTAGTATCTTTTCACTCTTTGGGGTTGTCCAAATACCCATATACCCGCCAGTCATACGCAACTCAATGAATGCCGCATTCATACATAACTCGAAGCAAGACCACATCTAATTCCGTATTGGCTCCACGCCTAATTCGATAAGTATCGGGACCACGTCTAACTCGACAAGTATCAAGTCCACACCTAACTCGACAAGTAACGGCACCACACACAGCTCGATAAAGTACCGGATCCATATCTAACTCAAAAACTATCGAACCCTCCTGTAAATCGATAAGAACTACGTTCATACGTAACTCGACAAGCAACCGTATCACACCTAGCTCGACAAGTAACCATACCACACCTAGCTCGACAATTACCGGAAACACATTTACTCAACAAGTACCTAGTGCATTTGTAAATCGACAGGTGCCTGGCCCACACATAACACGACAAGTAACTGTACCACTCTTAGCTCGACAATTACCGGAAACACATCTAACTCAACAAGCACTTAGTGCATCTGTAAATCGCCAAGTACTGGGTCCACACCTAAATCGACACGTGTTAAGTCTGAAACTAACTGTGAGGATGTAGCACAAACAAGAAACCCGAGGGTGTTACACCTCCACAAGCTGATCCTTCTAGGGCAGGCTTTCAACGCTGTGAGATCTTGTGTATACGTTGCCAGCGGTAAACATTTTTTTGAGGCTGAAAAAGTACCGAATCCACCTCTAACTTGACGTGTTTTGTCCCATAGTTAGTGCAACATCTTTCTCTTTCTGAATTTCATTTAGTGGTAAATGTTAAGGGACAGGTGATTGACAGCTATAAAAATGTACACAAATAAATCCATAGCAAAATGAAACAAAAAGTTTAGTAGTATGCTACAAGATTCTGGCCTTTGTCGTGAATGCTTGAGAATTAATGTTGGCAATACTGAACTCCCAATTCTATTCCTTTTGACTATTGGCCCATATTCCTTGGGATAATTGGATGAAGTACTGACCTCACATGGTGAATGTCTGTGTGTAAATATCAGAGTAACACCGGCTTTACATCGCAGATATTGGGGCATACAGGTGCGAAAAATAATGGAGCAACGGATACCAACTTATATACCTACCTACCTACCTATCTACCAACCTGCCTGCCTACCTCCCCACCTCCGTTCACACACCCCCGCCAACCCACCCACCCACCCATCTATCCATCCATCAATTGTCTGTCTATCTGTCTTTTTGTCTTTTTGTCTTTTTGTCTGTCTGTCTGTCTGTCTGTCTGTCTGTCTGTCTGTCTGTCTGTCTGTCTGTCTGTCTGTCTGTCTGTCTGTCTGTCTGTCTGTCTGCCAGCCTGCCTGCCTGCCTGTCTGTCTGTTCATTTTTGTCCGTTTGACCGGCGTATGGAATGAACTCGCCACCGTCGGAAGAGTAAACTGAAGCGCGTTAAATCTCTCAGCCACATCGACCTCTAGATATATCAACATCATCATGTGCCATGTCGATAAGCGTGGGCGGTCATGTTTCGCCATCGCACCCGATCACCAGAGTGGTGGATCAGTTCTGTTTTTGTCTCGACCACACCACGTGATCAAGCCATCCATATAGTTACTTCTCTGCCTTTCCCTTGTTCTTTCCCCCTCAATCTTGCCAGTTGTCATGAAGTTCTCCAAAAACATGTCCAAGCATTTTTTCACTGTCTACGTCTAATTTCTCTAATCAGTTTACGGTTTTCAACTGTTTTATGTAGGACTTAGTCTAGATTGATAGATAGACATAACTTTAGAGAAAAGGGGAATCAATTTATGAATAACAGTGTAAAGATGAAGCAGCTTATGCATGGAGTTCACAACACAACATAATAATAATAATGAAGCGATATCGAAAGGCAAGCAGGGGGTACATGTACGCATGGAGGCAATAATTAGAGACAGTAAACATTAGGAGATAAAAGAAACGCACTGAACCGAACCAAACGTAGATTAAAGTGTATACGTTTGTTGTAGTGTACGCGAGCATGGGTGAGTTCGCTGCTTGAAACCGATCACAAAGAGTGCACACGATCCTATACATTTAAGCAGACATATGATCTACTCCAGCGAATAAGGCAGTTCACAACTAGAGGGATAGTGCTTGTAACGTGAGGATTTCCACTCTAACTTTATGTGACGGCCTAAATAATTGTACAGAAAAAGTTAGGAAGCTCAATATCATCAACTGCCATCTCTGCATCGAAGGTCGGCAATAATTTGTTCTGAACACCATCTGCCCTACAATTGCTTCACGCTTCCCAGCCGATGATGATGTCTATCTACACGTAATGTTTCACCTCTACTTTATATGTGCCTGTACGTGTGTGTGTATGTGTGTGTGTGTGTGTGTGTGTGTGTGAGTGTTTGTGTGTTTACATGTGATAGTGATCTAGTAACTGCAACACTTATACGTAACTGCCAGCAGTAAACTTTAGTTAATGATGTATATAACTTTATGCGTAGGTTGGATATTTCTGTATATGATGATGTATATGAAACGATACAGTATTTGTATGAACTAAAACAAACAAACAAACAAACAAAAAATAATTTAGGTTGCAGAAACCTGCTGTGGGTAGGTGTAGGGGTGGAACAATCACATTGTGTCGACCAGAGTGCATGGAGTAATAGGTGGAAATTATTCCCTTATCGTATCGAACGTTAAGATCTGACATCGAACCCTCGTCTGACCGCGCCCATGCCATTGTCACCGCAACGCCTTAACCCTTACACTAAAGCGCCCGCTGTGTAAACGAAACCAATAGTCAAACCCTCTTTTTGCAAAGAAAAATACTATATTGTCGCAAACACGCTGCTAAAACCACTCAATAAGAATGACCTAAAAATATTTATCTCAACCAATGAACAGCACTAGCCTCTTCTTTGTCTCTAGTGCCATGCGTTCATTTCGTCATGGGTCAAAACTGGACGTTTCGCCTAAAGTCTTCACAGGTCACACAGAGTTTATTTCGAAGAGTCGCTCCTGTGGTACAGATCTTTTCTATCTATCTGCAAAGTCAGGGCAGTCTTGTCGGACGTGCTCTGGGGTTTGCGGTTGTGCTCCACATCTGCAAGTGGCAGAGTCAGTGAGACCCGGCTTGTGGAGCCATGCTCAGAGTTGCAATGTCCTGTTTTGAGTCTGAAGATCCTGGTCTGTGCACTTCTAACAAACTGACTTTCACTGTCGAGTTCGGATCTGTTCTTTTCTCAGTGATTTGATCGAATATGGTGGCAAAGGGAAGCAGAGATTTCCTAAACTAATTCAATATATCATTTGCTAACAGATGCTAGGTAAAATATCCACACATAAAATATATGAAGCGGTTCAATAGGAAACGTTACTGTTCAAATCCAGCTATCTATACTCTCAAGAACTAGCTCCTTAGGGAAGGCAAAAATTGATTTGTAACAAAGCAACTGGCGATAAAAGGGGTAGCGATAACGATTGCAATGAAACAGTGTGGTAAGACTATCGAAATAACCCCACGATGACAATGAACTCAAAACAAGGTGTAATAATACTGCAATGAAAGGAACTGACTTTTGCTCTCGGATTTGTATGAAAGGGAGCTTAAAGCGAAAATAGGGCTATGCAGTATTTTGTAAATGATACCCACTCTCTCGACGGCATTGTTGGTGAAATGGGATGGAAATTAACAGCCGCTTGATCAGGCGAAATGAGCTAATTTAATTCATGTGATGAGTCCGCTCCATAGAGTTTCAGGAGGTTGATGAGACTGAAATTGCAGCTTAAAATTTAGAATCCCTGTGACGAATAGAAACCTGCTTCTGTGCATTGCTTCAAGAATGGAATGTTTGCAGCTGCTACTGCTGCTCTGCTGCTGCTGTTGCCTCTGTTGTTGTTGTTGCTACTACTACTACTACTACTACTACTACTACTACTACTACTACTACTACTACTACTACTACTACTACTACTACTACTACTACTACTACTACTACTACTACTATACTACTACTACTACTACTACTACCACCACCACCACCACCACCACCACCACCACCACTACTACTACTACTACTACTACTACTACTACTACTACTACTACTACTACTACTACTACTACTACTACTACTACTACTACCACCACCACCACCACCACCACTACCACTACTACTACTACTACTACTACTACTACTACTACTACTACTACTACCACCACCACCACCACCACCACCACCACCACCACCACCACCACTACTACTACTACTACTACTACTACTACTACTACTACTACTACTACTACTACTACTACTACTACTACTACTACTACTACAATTACTACTATTACTAAATAGTAGGGACAATTACTGTATGTATATTTTAATTGAGACACCATTTCGGCGATATATAATCCTATGGCAGGTACGGTAAGTTGCTTAAGAATTAATCGTCCCGTATCACTTAATTAGTTAAAAGATGGTCTCAACAGCAGTCGCCAAGAAATTCCACAATAACCTGTTCATTGCAAATATGCTGAATATCTTGCCAATACAATGAACGCAAACTTCAGGACAAAGGAAGGCAAGGGGGAAGAAATCTACCTACCTACCTACCTACCTACCTACCTACCTACCTACCCACCCATCCACCCACCTACATACACACATGCACGCACGCGCAGGCAGCCAGGCAGACAGACAGGCAGGCATACATGCATATACATACATACAGACATCGACTAGTTTGTGAAGCTGATTAACATCATGGAATATCTAATTATGCCGAATTCCGATCAACAAGCGTCAGGAGGAAAGAATGCCAGAATGAAAAACATTGCATCGAGAGTATTGATAACCCCACATGGACCTGGGTCGAGAGGTCATAGACGCGCTCAAGCGCCCAACGATGACGTGAAACTGTGTGGGTATCGCCAGATCGGGCAAGTCCGACGTTCGCTGTTATATCTGTCTGCGCATCGCGTTTTGCTATAGGGAGAAAAGAATGAATAAATATGAAGCAACACAAGGGGAATTAAGGACTGGAATAACTCGTTGTGTAGTATAGGAAGCTGCTCTGATAGTGTCATGAATGAATCACTGAAAAACGAGAAGTAGGTTGAGAGCTTTACCAAAGCACAACTACAAAAAACAATGGACGTTGCGGCCAAAGCCTTAGTCGGCACAGAACAAACAAACAAAAATATGATAGTGTCATGAGAAGAGTCGACGAGGGTTTGACACCTGCGTTCATCGTCTCGCTAAGTGAGAGAAAGAATGCCCCGCCCCCTATTCCTCCGTGCATTCAGGCCTACAGCATGTGATGGCCCTGTCACACTATAGACCCATAGCAGGCAAATGTATCTGGACAAAGTAATTTACTTGATGAGAATGTGACTAGTGTGATTCTTACAGCAAATACCAAACATGCGGTTAAAGTTCACACAATGCATTTAAAGGCATTTTGAGTATCTCGCAAACATTTATAAATAGGCTGTGTCTAAAAAGTCTAGAACCAATACTGTTAATTGCTTTCACCCTATGGTTTGTGTCGGTGTCGCATTGTATCGACAATGTTCTTGCCTCGACAAATCTAAACAGACAGTTGCAGACGTGGAACGGAAATCAAGAAGAGGTCAGGAACGGGTTAAGTTTATAAAAAAAAACACATAAAACCAGTATAAAACAAGGAAATACATTCCTTGAAGTTGAACAGGATTCTTGCATTGATATGTAGAACCAGTTTTAACATATGGCAGTGCATTATGAACAATTAGTAAAAACAAAAAAAAATAATTGAGGCATCAGAGATGTGGTTTCGAAGAAGAATGCTGATAATTCCTTCAACAACCAGCACGGAACAACTAACTGTGTTGAAAGGCACTAAGACACAAAGACAACTTATCACAATTATCAGGAAGAGATAAGCGTCATTTTGTGGCCACATTATGACAAAAGGAAAACTGGACAATGTTGTGTAAAGTGAAAAGTTTTTTGGAAAGAGTGACAAAGGACGACAAGAAGGGAAGATTATTGACAGCCTTTTGTTATGACAAGGGAAGGTATCAGAACACGAATTCCTACATGCTGCTGGAGAAGCATAATCTTCGACGTTAGTTGACAAGACACATGATGTTTATTTAGCTGTACAATAAGAGACATCAATGGTTTTGAATAGCCCATATAATACGAGTATATTCAGCAAAAAGTAGAACTATGAACAAGTACTTGGAGGTGGCATTATTGTTCTTGAAATGTGGATGGAAATGGAGCAAACACAATAGAAAACTTGCAGACCTAATGCACACATTAGGAATGACAAGGTAATTACTGAAAAGGGTAAAGGTATATACTGGAGTGTTCAGTGTTATGACAACATATTAAGCCATATCATATGAGGTAAAGTATCCTGTTCTCTTACTCCTCGCAGTTTCTTCCCAGAAAATTGTCAGGTACCTATTTGTATGAGGCTAGGTAGACCCCAGACCCGTATTTAAAATCATCCTGACTCTGCTGGGGATTGAAATTAGACCACTTTTCAGGGCGGCGAGAGCACTAACTACTGTGCCACGCAATCTCTTACATAACATCACCACTGGGGCAGCAAACATTCTGGGTATATACAAAGACATTAAGAGAGTGGAAAGAAACGTGGACATACAAGTACAAGGTTTCAAGGAAGTGTATTATGTCACGCAGCATTGTGAAGACTTGAAGACATACAATGTTGGTGGTCTCCTCCTCCTCCTTCCCCTCCTCCTCCTCCCCTTCCTCCTCCTCTTACGCCTTCTTTTTTTTCTTCTTCTTCTTCTTCTTCTTCTTCTTCTTCTTCTTCTTCTTCTTCTTCTTCTTCTTCTTCTTCTTCTTCTTCTTCTTCTTCTTCTTCTTCTTCTTCTTCTTCTTCTTCTTCTTCTTAACCCACCCTTCCTCTTCATCTCCTTCTTCCATTACTTCTTCTTCTTCTTCTTCTTCTTCTTCTTCTTCTTCTTCTTCTTCTTCTTCTTCTTCTTCTTCTTCTTCTTCTTCTTCTTCTTCTTCTTCTTCTTCTTCTTCTTCTTCTCCAGCGATCTACGTTTCCCCTGCATTATAAAAAGTACGGTTCCCTTGAGATCTTCAAGGATCCCCCAGAGTTTTTCTAGAAGGGTCGCTCCAGCTGGCCAGATGTCCTCCCTCTGGTCAGCAAAGTCAGGGCAGTCAAGTGTGCGGTTTCCTTGAGTGCTCCACATTTGCAGGTGGCAGAGTCAGTGAGACCAGTTCTGTAGAAGTGTGCTCTGAGTTCAGGATTTCCTGCTTTGAGTCTGAAACTTCTGGTCTTTACATTTCTGCCAAACGCATTTATGCTGTCGTGTGCTGGGCTGTAGCTTTTATTATTTCCTCTAAATTGTCATCATATATTGTTTTACTAGTGTCCTTGCCTGACCAAAACGTTAAGATTGACAAGGCTGTTCGAAGTTTCCTACATCCTTTGTCACCTTGTCAACCTTTTCATTTCCAGCGGTATACAGTGGGCTGTATCTACTACGGTTGTTATCGGTATGGGAATAGAAAATGAACTCATATAATTTATGTTCGTGCGATCGCTGAGTATATTAAAATTATTCGTTCAAACACATAAATACATAATCCATCCATCCATCCATACATACAGACATACACCCACTCACACACATACATACACAATATATACATATACCCACATATACGCGTATGTATATATATATATATATATATATATATATATATATATATATATATATATATATATATATATATATATATATAACACACACACAGATGCATACACCATTTCACACAGACAGACAGACAGACAGGGAGACAACCGACATACAGACATAGAATCATACATACATAAATAGTTTAAAGTGCCTATCTGCTACATACACCCGTCAGAGTCCAGCTTTCATGAATATTCGTCCGCCTGTAAGAATTTATCTGTACAGCTTTGGCGACGTAAAGTTCCGAATTCATCCAGGAGCCATGTACGATGTCTTCAAAAACGTCTCGTATTATGGGAAACGTCTCGCCTGCTTGGCCGGAGAATTCTTTATGTTGAGAATATTTCTGCCAGCAACTCAATCTATGGGTGCCGCACAGACAGCAACACCGCCGGACACAGCTACCAGATAAGTAAAACTTCGATTAACCATCATTAGTTTAACCATCAGTTTATGTTATCCGGCATCGTGATGTAAAAAAAAATTGGGGGTGGAGGAAGTGGGGGGGGGGGGGGAAGAGACACAACATAAAGGACGCAATCTTCAATGTCGTCACTGCCTGGGCAGACCTTGCAGTGTCTAACCTAAAGAATGGGTGGAATAAACTCTTGCCTGAACCTACTGACGATACTGAAGGAACTAAGATTGTTAGTGTTGACGACATTGTGCAGCTGTGCAAAAATGTAGGACTAAACAGTGAAAACACTACGCCGGAAGAAGTAATAGATTGGTTGCAATGTGACAAAATGGATGGAGTCTTTGACATTTAGAACGATGATGAAATTGTTTCTAGTGTAACTACCATTGACGAAGAAGAAATTGATGACGATGAAGAATCAGTTCTTAACCAAATACCTACAAATAGCTACCCAGAAGCAGAAACAATGTTATCAAAGTGCATCGATTGGTTTGAGATTGAAATGCAAGAGGAGGTAAATGCGACACAGATCCTATTTCTGCGTAAGATACGGAACATCGCCGCGCATAAAGATCGAGCCTCAAAAACACAAAAGTATATGACAGATTATTTTAAAGTAACGTTGGTTAATAGTATTACAATATATTTCTGTACATTACTACTCTTATATTGAAGTTTATATTAATCGTTTTGTAACATTAAATATAATATGCATGTATTATTCACTTTTAAACGATTGTATTTCCATTTTCGTCCCTAGCCCGCAGTGAAATCACATTACTGTACATGTGTATTAAGAGATGTTAGTTGTCCGTCTATTCGGTTATCAGTCACAGCCCTGGTCCCGGCAGTGACGGTTAATCAAAATTTTAATGTCAATCAATCAATCAATCAATCAATCAATCAATCAATCAATCAATCAATCAATCAATCATGTGCCATGCCGGAAAGCGTGGGCGGTCATGACTCGCCATTTCACTCGATCAGCAGAGTCGTGGATCAGCTCAGTGTTCCTGTCTCGACTATGCCATGTGGCCAAGCCATCCAGGTATTTACTTCTCGGTCTTCCCCTTGGTCTGTTCCCTTCGATCTTGCCAGTAGTCACTAAGATCTCCAATCCATTTCTTCTCATAACATGTCCAAAAAATGTTGACTGTCTACGTCTAATTTCTCAAATCAGTTTACTATTTTCGTTTGTCTCCTGTAGTGCTTTGTCATTGGTTTTTCTGTCTGTCCATGGTATTCTTTGCATTTTCCTCAGAAACCACATTTCTGCAGCCATCAGATGTTTTTCAGCTTGACTGCTCATTGTCCAAGTTTCACATCCATACAAAAGAACAGGCTTTAAGTAGCATCTCAACATTCTTTTTTCTCGTTTCAATTAACATCTTTTTATTGGTCGGTATATTTTTCATCTTGCTAAAGGCTACTTTCGCCATGGCTATTCTTGTTCTAATCTCTACGAGGCATCTCCCATCAGATGTTATGACTGTTCCGAGATAATTGTACCTATTCGCTTGTTGAAGAATATTCCCATTTACTTGTATATTATATTGTGGTATTTCGTTCTTCCTAGTGACGACCATAATCTGTGTCTTTTTACAATTTAATTCTAACCCTAGTTGTTCACTGTGTGCAACAACCGCATCTACTAAACTTTGCAGGTCCTGTTCATTGTCTGCAATCAGTACTGTACACGACGGTGACGGTTAATCACAATTTTAATGTAGGTAGATAGATTCCTGTCGGCTTCGTGGCTTAGAGGTTATGACTTTTCTCCGTAATCTCGTATACTCTCGTCAGGTAACGTGATGACGGTTCAAATCAGCAGTGGTTCGAATCGCATCGGTAACTTACGGGGTATGTGAGCCGGCCGCTCAGAAAGCAATGGCAAACTACTGAGCGTAATCTTGCCAAGAAATCAACATACAGCCGAAAGACGCTGGTGTTGACAGCTAAGTCCTGTAAAAAGGATATGCTAAAAAAAAAAAAAAAAGATAGATTCCTACTCGGGAAGACGAGCCAGTTGTCGAGGGTGTATTTTAGTACAAGGGATTGCTTGTTAGAGTGATTACTTTAGTAAATGACCACGGAATACACTGACTTTGCTGACAATTACAAACAAAAAGAGTAAGGAATAGGTTATATACCTACCTACCTACCTACCTACCTACCTACCTACCTACCTACCTACCTATCTACCTAACACCTACCTACCATCCTACTTACCTACGTACGTACGTACCTACCTACCTACACACACACACACACAAACATAACCTATACCTACCTACCTCAACAGCCAGACAGCTAGCGAGCCAGTCAGTCAATCAGTCTGTTTGTCAATCAGTCAGTTAGTTATTCTTTCACCACCCCCCCCCCCCCCCCCCCCCCCCCCTTCCCTCGCTCTCTCGGTCACTCGCACGCCGGCACGCACGCACAGACAGACAGACAGACAGACAGGCACCACCCACCCACCCACCCAGACAGACTGACAGACAGACAGACAGACAGACAGATGGTCGCCTCTCTTCGCCGTGACCTTTATCCCTCATGCATAAACTAATTAATCTTTCATCTCTTGCCTAATGTGTCTCCCGCTGACTATTCTCGTGTAGCCGTGGACTTATAATCAATTCTCTCGCTTCAGTTGTGTATCCCCCCCCCCCCCCCCCCCCGCATGTCTATCCGTCTGTATATATTTTTAGCTCTCCGTCTTTCTGTCCGTCTCTCTGTTAGTATATGTGCATACACGGAAATATACGGTGTATATTTTAATGATTTTGCAGTGTTTGAAACTTTTGCCGGTCCAAGTTTTGTATTACCCTCTGTAAAGTTCATGCAATTAAAAAAAAAAAAAAAAAAAAATAAAATTAAGTTGCATGTTCTTCACATGACGTTGCAGTCAACCCCAGCATTTTGGTTGTTCGTGATTCCTGGGCAAGTTTTACGTTCAGTAGTTTGCCATTGATTTCTGAACGACCGGCTCCTATACCTTTTTCGAAAAAACCAGCACCGCTGTGTTTCGAACCCGGGTATACGGGCTCACAAACTGCGTTCGCAAGCCCTTAGCCACAGAGCCGATGCAAATATAATGCAATATAATAGGTAAATACAAAACTTGGACCGGCAATATTTTCAAACGCTGCACAGTCATTAAAAATATACCCTGTAGCCTAGAGACTCGTAAAGAATGGGTTACTGGGTTACTGTGGAATATAGACATAATTCGTACCCAGCCTTTAGACAGGCGGTCACCAGTCGGTCTGGTATTCTTCAATTTGAATCCGCACTGGGGCGGCTTGTGCATTTGCCTTAGGTGATCCCAGATCGGTACAGCATAAAATGAGTACCAGGAAATGTCTCGCGAAATAAAGGCGGCCTGTGTGATAATGACCAAATAACCCACTTAGTGTCCATTGGTCTAAACATATAGTCCTAGCATCATATTCCCAACGAGCCTTCAGGCGTGTGAAAGGGTCTTTTACCATTTTGTACATTTAAATAGCACACTGTAACGAATATTACCTAATCCTTGAGCAGCATTGAGTAGATGGTGGTAGCCCATAATTTTTATAGATAATTTGGCTATCGAATGGACGATATGGTCAGTATCACATCGATCGCTTTTCCTTCCCAAGACAATTTTGGTACCCTTTTTGAATTGGGTCGATCTGGGAAACCAGGTAAATTTAAAAGAAAATCCGCCTCAGTGTGAAATTGAATTCATGGCCACCTGGTAGGCTGGCAAGCTTGCAAACCACTGTGCTACCACAGCTCCGCGGTATAAGGTGATAGACTATAATTTTTGTATTCCAGTCCATGAGGAGAAATAAACTTTAAAACTTTGTGACAACTAGCAAAAATCATAGGAAAAGAGTAAAGGGAAGACTAGGAGATACTATTTGGATGGGTCGGCCACATCGGGACAACCACACAGACCTAATCCGAGACTGGTAATCGTGTGAGATGGCGACCTCTCCTGCCTATCGGAATGGAACATAATGATGCTCAGAAGAAAGAGCATGTGGAGAACATTGTGACAACCGATCGAATTCAGGGTATTAGAGGCAAATGTCGTCCAGGGGAGAAACTAATGGAGGGGTTAGAAAACTGGCGTGAATGACCATCAATGGTCGAACCTATCAAGAATATATATGGCATGTGGTTGTGCAGGAACATGATCGTCTGGGACAAGCAGAGTTCGCCCTGTCTTCTCAAGGTCTATAAGGAAGCAAACTACAGTAAGGCTGTTAGTTAGTAGCGGTTCGCGGTTTCAACTTCACGGCAAAGGGTCGCCCCATTATGCTCCGTTCCTGTGCCAGTGAATATCACACAAAATGTTCCTCACTGCCTCATGTAAAAAGTTGAACAGACAGGAGTCTCGACAAACCAATAGCCCGCACAATGCCGCTGCCAAAATGCCAACACAAAAGACCGGTACGAAAAATACAGTTCATCGTCGATGAAAGCGGCAGTCACTAGAAGACCAGCAGCCACATATTACTGCATAAGGCAACCCAGTTAGTTCAGCGACCAACCGGCCGCCAAATATTTTGGAACATGCAGTTCACGCTACAAACAACCGCGGACAGATGTAACAAAAAAACTCCACGCAAATTTCAAAGCTCACAATGTCGCTCCACGCATTCAACTCAGCAGCAGTGCGACGGTACCATGCACTACCAGCCAGGCCAACATGAGGAAAATGCGTAAGCAAACCGTAGCTACTAGCATAAACACTTTAAAGATCTTAACAGCTCGGCGGTCTATCCTCCATATTGGGGACAGGGAGGCTGTAACCTACATGTAGGTCGTAAGAGGCGACTAAGAAGTTTGGTGTGAGACTGGCTACCCCATCTAGTAGAAAACGTAGCTGCAAACTCCAACCAAGCATGATCAAGTCTTCAAAAGACTTGGCAAGAGTTGGCTGAAGATCTATCTATGCTCCACTGTGAGATGAAAGGCAGGAGAAGAAAACAGGAGATAAGGCTATGTTTATAAATGAATCTGTCACGAACTGTTTCTAGCAAAATGAACTAAAGTAACATTTAGGCATACATAGATCAAAACAATAGTTGTCTGGGTACAACAGGAACGAGAAAAAAGAGCTCTGAAGTGCTACATAGAGCCTATATTTTTGTATGAGTGTGAAGCGTAGACAATTTAAAGACCAGCTGAAAAACATCTGCTGGCTGTGGGAATGTGGTTTCTGAGTAAAATACAAAGAATACCATGGACGGACAGAAAAACCAATGACTAAGTCCTACAAGAAACAAATGAAAACCGTAAACTTATTAGAGAAATTAGACGTAGACAGGAACAAGTTTTTGGCCACGTTATGAGAATAAATAAATTGCAGAACTTAGTGACAACTGGCAAGATGAACTGGGGAGAGAACAAGGGGAAGGCAGGGAGGTAAATGTTTATTGGTATGGCACATGATAAATAAATGAACAATTGTCTTAGAACAAATGAGATAAAGTATTATGTATGACTGAGTGGGACAAAGTCACAACTGTCTGAACGGAAATGAAGTAAAGCAATATCTATGTCTGAGCGGGCCAAAATAACAACAGGATGAAACAGTAAAGTCAAGAAATAATTTCCCGCTAACTCAAACGCCTATTTTCTTTCCTCGGAATCTGCCAATTCTATACGTCTTTAGCAAAAAAGGAGAGATTCGTATGCTTATCATAAACCCATGCGTTAGCCAAACTGTTAATACTCCTGGAAGACTAAATATTAATTACCTGGAATGTTACGCTTTGTGAATGCAATGATAATCGTCCTAGGCATCTCGTCAAAACTCTGGCCAGGAATATCAGCTGCAGGTTTTCTAGAGAGTTGTTTGGCAAACCTTGTGGATGTGTCTACATTCCCAGACAAACGGGCTCAAAGTGCGACACACACACGTGCACACATACGCACGCGGGCACACACACACACACACATTTACATGCAGGCATGCATACATGTGTGCGTGTGTGTGTGTGTGCTTGCATGTGTCGCACATTGAGACATTGTGTCTTGGAATTAAACACCTACCTACCTACCTACCTACCTACCTACCTGCCTGCCTGCCTGCCTACCTACCTACATACCTACCTACTTATCTACAAACACATCCACATATACATAGATGGCAGACAGGCGGACAGACAGACAGACAGGCAGGCAGGCAGGCAGGTAAGCAAGCAGACAGATAGATAGATAGATAGATAGGTAGATAGATAGATAGATAGATAGATAGATAGATAGATAGATAGATAGATAGATAGATAGATAGATAGATAGATAGATAGATAGATAGATAGATTATATAGATAGATAGTCAGGCAGACAGACATATAAATTTGCAATATTACCTAACGACCAAACAAAAGGCAGAAAGAAACGTCAAATAAAAAAATACAATAACAAAATAAACAGGACAATAATAAAATAGATAGTAGAGGGCCAGCTATGTCTTATCTGTTATTACAAAATAATCACCCATGTGAATGCGAGTGGACAATAATAGAAAACCCTCAACTTTTGGGTAAGCTCAGGTTTCTGTTGCCTGCATTAGCAATCAATTAACGGGATTATGAGAAGTGATAAACCGTATCGATGCCACTTGATTCGAGTTCTTGCGGAAATCTTTGTCTTATTTGTTAATTACCTGCTCTCTACAGAAGTGTATTGATAACTGTAATAATGTCTAATAGTGCTGGCGTGGCATGGCGGTTAGTGCGCTGGCCTGGCGAGAAAGTAGTCCGGATTCTGCTGTGACCTTGCGGTTAGTGTGTCTGGTGAGAAAGTGGCCCGGATTCTGCTGTGACATGGCGGTTAGTGCACCTGCCCGCCAAGAAAGTGGTCCGGATCAATCCTCAGCTGAAGCAGGGTTACATGTTCCGACCAGTACGGATCTTGGATCGACCCAGCCATGTAGACTGGGTGCCAGTCAGTTTTCGAATTGTTCTGGGAATTGACCGAGAAGAAAGCGCGATGTGACATTCAACCTCATACTTCGTGGCCTGGAATATAGGAAGGCCTGAAACTTCACACCAGGTAGCAGTATCGGCTTTGGGACTATCTTAATGTCTAATATAAAAACTGACATTGAGGAAGTAAGACCATTTCTAATATTCTATATAAGATCATTTAGGGCTAACGAATGCAGTTTCGAGGTCAATTTCGGAGTCGAAGTCGGACATAGACGATGTGGAGTGTTTGCGTTGATTTTCTTCATGTTATGATGAGTGTCTTCCATTCAGAAAGCATTGGCAAACTACTGAACGTTAAATTGTCTAGAAAATAACAAAAGCCAATAAATTATGGGTATGATTGCGACGTCCTTTAAAGGACATGCAACTAACTTGTTTATATACCAATGTGAGGAAAAGACAAATAAAAAATAGACATATTGCTTAGAAAGTGAAAAATATCATAAGCAATAAATAACTATTATTGTATATTAGAAAGAGATGACTGAAAAATTATCTAGAACCCGTTTTGCTGTATGGTAATTGTTCATGATTGATTGATTGATTGATTTAGGAACCGACATCACAGCATTCGTTCATGGATGACAAATCATAAAGAGGTCGGAGCAACGGATATGTGTCAAATACCTTGGACTGCCATAGTAACTAACAACGATTGCACGGAAGAAGCAAATGAAAGTAAAACGACATGTACAACTATTAGAAGGAGACCAAGAGGAATCGTTGGCCACATAATGACAAGAAAGGAATTAGAAGACATCGTGACGACTTCAAAGATCAGTGGGGACAGAGGCAGACCGAAACAATTTATGCTGGATGGACCGAGATGATGGCATGAAGGAATGGTATCAGCAGAATTGACCCACAATGCCAAGAACCGAGATCTGTTAAAAACAGTCATTTACTGCCAATAGTACCTTGAGGTGTTTGGCAGGGGGTCTTGAGCCTGAGGAATTAAGGCCGCCTGGCTAGTGCAGTCGCTAACTGTGAAGGTTAGAGTATCTTTTAGGCCCCCAATGTGTGCCAATGTGGAGCTCATGGTATGGCAGAATCACCAATGTGGAGCTCATGGTATGGCAGAATCACCAATGTGGAGCTCATGGTATGGCAGAATCACTAATGTAGAGCTCAATGAGATGACTCGATTTCATACGAGTGAATCAAGAGGTAAAGTAATGATGCTCATACTGGCTAGAGCATACATTGACAAAACTTGAGAAAAGTATAACTAGAAAAGCCTTTCAGGAATTTACATGGAAGGGAATGGAGGAAGACGTGAAACCACAAAACGAAGAGAAGTCGAGATAGAAATGAAACAAAGAGCCAATGCAGAAAGACCATATAACCAAAATGTCTCAGTGAACTTTATTACTTTCCTTTGCGTCTATGAGTGCTGATCAAAACATAATGGATTCTTTTCTCAAGTTCAGAAATACGTGTTTTAAAGTCAGACATGCTAATGATATGATACACCGAAAAGAAAATATTGTTGACATCTTGGCTTGTCATTTTCCCAGATAATTATTCATTCTCTGATTCTCATTCAATGCCCACCTATTGTCTGTCTTGAGACAGTGGAAGTGTCGTCTTCACATGTTATCTTCACTACGTTATAGATTGCTTCCTGTCACGCTTAAACAAGAACATAATTATATGTTCTAGCTCTTTATTTATGGATCCGGGGTAGATCAGTGACTAGCACACTTACTTGTAGGCCCGGTGATTATGTGTTTGAATCCTAAGGCAGTTAAATAAAAAATGAAAAACAAAACTGATCTACGCTCCCAGATCGACCCAACTTAATATGCCTATTTTAAATGTTGCTTGTTCTTTGCATAAACACCAGGTTGATCTTCTAGACAATTTTAAGTTAGGTGGTTTGCTTTTCCTTTCTGAACAAGAAGTCAACATGCTTGAATTCCTTTCAGCAGGAGAAGTCAACATTTAAGTCCAGTTGACTGATCTATGGAATGAACCCACATGCCCACCATCAGCGCACAGGAAGACTAAATAAACCCATACGCCACGCTAACATGGGTACTAGAAAGTATTCTAAGAAGTAAAAGCGACCGGCTTGGTATTAGCTACATAAGCAATGAAGTGCCAGTTGGGCACATTTATAGGATTAACACTATACCCAACACGTCTCAGGGCGTGAAATAAGAGCTCCATACATGACATACTTCTTATTTGGTAATACTCTAATGCTAATTTTAGCTATATATTGACACCCCCCCCCCCCCCCTAGTCTTTTCATTTCTTCCCTCGGGAGTTGATGTACTTTAACAAACGGTTTGTATTCTTTATATAATCAAGTATTCTGTGTTTACGTCATGTCAGGTTTGCTTCAGTGGCTTATGAATAATGAACGCAGTTTCTCAAACCCACTTCCACGCTCATGTAGGCGATTGTTGTTCTTGATTGTACATTCTCTGGAAGACTGAGTTGTCACTGTTAATCCCGATGTATTGGTCGCTTGAGCTCTGAAACGGGTTACAATATATCGGGGTTTAACTAGTGTAGAGACATGAGTCCCCTCCCTGCATTAAAGGTCTATAAACTCCATGGGGATTGTGTTATAAATCTTCCCTTCCCCTCTCCAAACTCACAAACCAGCTTTGTATGCAAGACTGGCACTGGAACTTCACATCTACGGAAGAGCATTGTGGGATGTAACCAGATTATAATCAGTGCAGTGCAGATGATTAAGATGTGGCATAGATTGGTAACGTTTTCTCCATAGGTTTTGAGTATTTCATTGTCCACAGACAATGCCCAGAGAGAATGTCAGCGATTAAGATGGTATAAACATCCAACTGTGCGTTAGCTCTAGTCATTTGTATCGCGTTGCCAGGGCAGAAATCAATCACAGTCTACTCACGATTTTAAACTGTCGAGGGATTTTTAACGCGAGCAACGAACATTTGGTACCTATTTTGTTGTCATGATGGAAAAGTTGAGGTATCTTATATTCTACCTTACTACGGGTGGGAAGATAATCATTTTCCACGTCTGCCTAATATATGACATCGCTTACATCTGGATTTTGATCGGGTACTTTTCTAGTTATAAATGGATCCAGACACTGCTATATCATTACCCAGACACTGGAAAAACCAGACAGTCTGTCATCCCCCGGTGGACAAGTGCGTAAATTATTGTAACACGCTGCTGTACATAACCACGTTTGAAAGGAATTATACAAACACAACAAGAGTAGAAAATTATCGAAATGTGAGGGTCACTATCGCTTACCAAGAGAAGAAAATTTCGAGTTAAAAATCTACCCAAAGTATTTCAGGATCCTTGCGGGTGCTACGGAGTTCGTGCACTGAGCTGAGTTTCTCCAGACTCAGGTTTGAGTTAGGAGGAAAACGGGGCACTTATGGGTTACACCCATGTGCCGTGATGTTGATCCGTCGACTAAACTAAACTAAACTAAACTAAACTAAACTAAACTAAACTAAGGTTTCCCATAATGATTTTAAATAACGTGAGAAATGAAACAGTTGATTCTCAACCAGAAATAAATTCACGCATTGTAGACAATGTGCAGTAGATCCGTTAATATTTCATCAAGTGGGTGTAATGGACATTGATGTAGGGCTGGATCTCAAATAGTTGTCAGTAAAATAAGATGGGCCCTAACTATAACTTCTCCTAGAAGTTGAACGGGATAGGGGTCATGGTGAAATCGAATTCGAATAAAGGACCCCTTTCACACGCCTTAAGGCGCACTCTTTATCCGCGGTCTACTACATTCGCCGGATTTTTACAGTGTTACCATTCCTTACTTCCCTTTTTGAGACATCGGCAGTCTACTGGGTGAAAAAGGCGCACTGGTGTTTAGATAAACCATGAATACTCAGTGAGTGACGTGGTCAGAATCACGCCGGTTGCCTTTACTTCTAAAGATATTTACTTGGTATCAATTGTAGACTGGATTAACCAGGGAACCGAGGTCAGTTTAAAAAAAATATCGGAATTTGCCCCGATGCGTGTAAAAATGGTTTCTTTTTCTTATTTGTTCTTATACCTTTAAGACTTCTAGTGGAATATAAGCTCACAGCATCGCATAACATGTTAAAAGACATAGCAATCTTATAAAACTATACTGGAGGGGACGGTTGAAGGCAAGCGATCAAGAGGTAGACAACGATATAAGTTGGAAGAAAACATCAAGAGATGGACGAAGAGCAATCTGATAGAATGTCGAGTCAGGGCGAGGCACAGACCGTTTAGGATATCCATTGCAGCCAACCTTCATTGTAGAGACAGCACTGAGTGGTTGATGGCATTCCACGTCTTTTGTACACCAGTTCTTGGCTGTTTGTATGATGGCTGATATTTGTTACGGTGTGAGGCAGCCAGTTTCAGAACAACACCTTTTATCCGCCGTCTACGACATTGGCCGGCTTTTTACAATGTTACTATTCCTTCCTTCCCTTTTTGAGACATCAGCAGTCTATAAATAAATGTTTGCATATCCTTTACAGGACATCGCTGTCAACATCAGCATCTTTCCGCTGATTGTTGATTTCTTGGCAAGATTACGCTCAGTAGTTTGCCATTGCTTTCTAAGCGGCCGGCTCACATACCCCGTAAGTTACAGACGCGATTCGAAACACTGCTGATTCTCACCGTCGTCACGTTACTTACGAGAGTATACGAGATTACGGAGAAAAGTCGCTAACCTCTAGGCCAGGAAGCCGGCCATCGGCAGTCTTTTTTTATTTTTTATTTTTATTCGCATATCCTTTACAGGACATCGCTGTCAACAGCAGCATCTTTCAGCTGTCTGTTGATTTCTTGGCAAGATTACGCTCAGAAGTTTGCCATTGTTTTCGAGCGGCCGGCTCAGTTATCCCGCAAGTCACTAGCGGGGGTAGAACTGCTTCCAGTTCTCGCCCGCTAGGAGACTCTGCGTGATAAACGGGATTACGGAGAAAGTGGTGTAACCCCTCGGCCAGAGAAACCGGCATCGCCAGTCTACTGGGTGAAAATTAGATGCTTCCTGAAATTGTTTATTTCTGTCTACTTCTTTAATGTACCGTAAAAAGGGTAAGTGACACAATAAATATATTAAATAGTTCACTATTAAATATTATGCAAAGGAAATAACTTTAAATAAAACGGATTACAAAATTCTGCATGTTATAAATTAAAATAAAAAGAATGGGAAAATGCAGTAATAAAAACGCAGTAAGTAGTTAAAACCCCAAATGTTAGCCATTAATTAACACCCCAGAAAAACGTTAGCCATCTTAAAGCACAAATAAAAAATTAAAAAAAAGAAAATCACGCATTTTTTGTTCCATGCATGCTAAAGGCAGTTCAGACGAGCTCATGCAGAAGGATCAATACCAATTTGCATTGTCCTGAAAAAACGGCCAATCGCGTCTTTCTTCCTGTTTTGCCTTAATGAGTTGGGTGAAGGGGAGTTTAGCAGGCGTGAGTTCCTTGAGGTTCCCGGGAACTGTTTACGAACGAGAAAACTTATAACGACCCTTAATGCCACATAGGATAGAAAATTACCCCATTGGTTATCGATCGTGGCTCACAGTTCGAGTATGGTCCGGGTTACGCTGGAGAAACACTGTTGTAGTGGAGTATGCAGAACTCCGTGTACCAAGTGCAGCAGACTCCTGCTGATAATAGACCGAAGACTATTTGGAAAACAGATCTCTATTATTGCATTATCTCGCCTTCTTGACTGTCACTAGATTTTGTTCTTCAGTGTATTTCACGGACATTGTGGGCCACACAAAGTGTACATGCCAGAGTTACAAGATTGCATCTTTTGTTGTCAGGATGTGTGTCTGACAATGACACGAGGGCGGTAGGATTAGGGTTCGATGCCAGCACTTTTCGTTTCGTGAAGGGAGGGACAGACTGGCAATCTATTTCTCTGTGCATGTAGTCCTACAAAATATGATGGGCCTAACATTTCACAAACTCACACCTGGTTCATGTTATGGGACTCGTTTTTCCTTTTGTTTTTGGTTAATGAGCAATAATTAGGATTACAATTACATTGTAGGAAACACACACACACACACACATACACACACACACACACAAACATACACACACACACACACACACACACACACACACTCACAGAAATACAAATAATCTATCAGAGGAAAGAATTGTGACTATGCAATTTCTAAATAAATGGGAACATTCTTAAACAGTACAAACAGGACAACTACCACGGGATAGTCATAACATATGACAGATGATGCCTTGTAGAGATTAGAACAAGAACTGCCATGGCAAACGTTGTGTTTTGCCGGATGAAAATCCCACGAGGGGGCACACATATATGCAGCAAAGGTGGGAACATTAAATAGGCCAATCTGTGTAAGCATCACGGCTGCACAATAACATCGATGGAATATGTGACACAAAGATAACGATTGAAAGCGTCATATTCCAAGATCCCTATTAGAATAAGTAACGTCATTAAAAACTGACATATCACTGCAACAATCCACTTACTGAAAAGCTGCGTGTCATATGATGCTTCTATCTGTATACGCATGTTGGACAATAAGAATAGTCCTGAAGAGCAAATTGGAGTCAGTGGAGATGTTGAGTTATAAGAGCAATGAAGGGAATATTGTAGATAGAGAGGAAAATAACACTGAGGTGTTGATAGCTGCACGCATCGATAGATTACTCATTAACGCATAAGAAAAAAATAAATTTTATACGCCATATGAACAAAAAGAAAAAAGATTGTAAGAGGCAAGCTGATCGACTTCAATGCACCAGGTTTTATCCCATATAGCTCGGTCTCTTTCAGCCGGGCGGTCTGCCGAAAGCGCGAACTCTAGATGATCCCTAGAGACAATTGCACTCCTTAACCAGAAGACGGAGCCCAGAATGAAACCTTCGGAGCAAGAGACAGCCGGAGTAACCACTTCGATACGAAGATTCCCCGGGCATATGAAGAGAAAACTTTAAATAGAGAAATTAATATTACACGGGAAAATACGCGGCAAGAGATATCGAGGACAACAGTGAGACACGTTGTTGGACAGCGTTAACACCTTTGCAATAAGTAATAGTATAAGGGCACCGATGAAAAGCTGGTTCCTAGAAGAAGAATCAGCGGTCGACCAACACAAAGATGGACCTAATAAAGACACTTTGGACAATAACATGCATGAGGTAAGGGAGCTGGTACATGATGGAGAGTCTTTTTGGCGGGAGTGATGAGAGCTACGTTGCGTAAAGCTCCTGCTACATTATGATGATGATCATGACAAGGATTCACACTCTACGGTATATTTTAGGAAGATGCGCAACTTTGGGCATACCCTGAGTGCCGTCGGTGTTTGAACGCAAATGCTGACAATTATGAATTCGTTTATTCATTACCTCAATGGCTCGGAACGCTGAAGAAGAAGAAGAAGATTACTATTTATATTTTGTCTTTGTTTCATTGCTTTTATGTATATCTTCCTCTTCTGCTTCGTTGATACGGAAATGTTTGTTCCTGTTTACAGCAGACCTGTTATATTTGCGCCTGTTGGCCGACACAGCCAACTTCTTCAGCATTTGTTGACCGGGTTAACCTTTCCGGTCTGCTATGTATATAATTCACCAAAATAATGTTTTAACAAATGGTGTAAATAATAGACTTCAACTTCAACTATATGTGACAACCTAAAGATACAGACAAACCCTCCACAAGTAAAGAGAGGAAGTTCCCACGTTGTTTAAGAGTTAACTTAAACATACAAAACAAGCGGTAAAGAAACGAAAAACATCAGTTACAGCTGCTGCATTTTCAACCCACATGGGACTTGAAGCTAATTTTTACATTCACTGCGGCAGTTATTCAAAACAAAAGGTCCCTCATTGTTTCAGCTTTGCCTATACATGTGTTGTTGGCCCTGGAAAGCAGTATTTATCCATTTCTTTTCTCTCTTCTCTGCTCCCTATGTCCGTCAGAATACATGCATTCACATCTGATTCTGTAGAGACATATAATTTAGCTTTTTTCGCCGCACGCCTATATTTTATATGGATGTGAAGCTTGGACAATGAGCAGCCATGCTGAAAAACATCTGATGGCTGTAGAAATGTGGTTTCTGAGGAAAATGCAAAGAATACCATGGACAGCCAGAAAGCCCAATGAACAAGTCCTTCAAGAAACAAATGAAGATCGTAAACTGATCAGAGACATTAGACGTAGACAGTCACAATTTTTTGGGCATGTTATGAGAAGAAATGATTTGGAGAACTTGGTGACAACTGTAAGATCGAGGGGAACAGACCAAGGGGAAGACCTAGAAACAAGTATCTGGATGGCTTGGCCTTGTGGCATGGTCGAGACAGAAACACGGAACTGATCCACGACTCTGTTGATCGAGTGAGATGGCAGAACATGACCGCCCACGCTTACCGGCATGGCACATGATGGATGGATGATGGATGGATGGCCTATATACACGCTCCCTGTGATCTTTTAATCTTGAAGTCGGACTACGTCACACTTGCTCCGTGCTTATAAAAGGCATAAAACCCCGCCTATATGCCGCAATCATCAATCATTGTCATTGGCACCTTGCCGTCTTGACAGACGATAGTTTGTGCTTTAAAAAGGCATAATAACTTTTAACTATGGCGGTAGCGAGTGTGACTGATAAGGCCAATTTGCGCTGTAAATGTCCGTTCACAGTGGGTGCATCTGAACACGTGGTCATTTCCACCATCATGCACCATCTTACGTCTCAAACGCTTGGTGTGTGACTTTTCTGCAATAATTTTCTCCTTTGACTTTATTCCATTTCTGATATTTGCCCTCCATGCAACACGTTCAGCGGCGACTTGCTCCCAATGTGCATTATCAATGCCTGTATCAATCATGTCCCGCTTACACACATCTTTGTATCGTAGTAGAGGCCGACCCTGAGATCTCTTACCCGTCTGTAATTCACCAAAAAAGATATCCTTTGGTATTCTACCATCATCCATCCTCCTAAGATGTCCTATCCATCTAAGTCTACGAAGACTGAGCATGGAATAAACTGTCACACAACCTGATCTTTCCAATACTTCAGTATTTGTGATTTTGTCTTGCCACTTAATACCAAGAATTCTTCGCAAACACCGCATATGAAAGCTGTTTAAATTGTTCTCTTGGTGTGAGTAAGTTGTCCAGGTTTCACTGCCATAGAGAAGAGTACTAAGGACACAGGCTTGATAGACAAGGACTTTTGTTTTGGCAGTAAGCTTCCTGGTCTCCCAGACTCTTTTTCTTAACCTGCTCATTGTTGTTGCTGCCTTACCAATCCGGATGTTGATTTCCTGATCTAGGGATAATTTGCTATTAACCACTGATCCTAGATATGTAAAATGGTCTACTATCTCTAGTTCAGCGTCGTCAATAAAGATTGATGGTACCCCATGTGCACCTTGTGACATAATCTGTGTCTTCTTTTTGCTAATTGTTAAACCAAATTCAGAACAAGCATTGGAGAATGCAGATAGTAGACATTGCAATTCTTCCTCAGAGTGGGTCGTAACTGCAGCATCATCTGCAAAAAGCAACTCTCTGATCAGTATCCTCCTAATTTTGGTCTTAGCCTTCAATCTCTGAGCATTGTAGAGGCCGCCATCTGAGCGTGAGTGAATGTATATACCACCATCCTGATCATGAAATGCATATTTCAGTAGAAGTGAAAAGTATATTCCAAAGAGGGTGGGAGCTAGTACACAACCTTGCTTAACTCCACTCTTGATTTCAAATTCTTCAGAAGTTGCACCATCAAACTTGATTATACCCTTCATGCCTGTGTGGAACGATTCCACAATGGACAGAAGAGTTGGTGGGCAGCCAATCTTCTTTAGTGCCTTGAACAGACCCTCACGACTGACCAAATCTAATGCCTTTGTGAGGTCGATGAAGGCAATAAACAGTGGTTGATTCTGTTCACGGCATTTTTCTTGCATTTGTCGCAATGAGAATATCATATCAGTGGTAGACCGGTTCTGTCGAAAGCCACACTGTGATTCGGGGTAGACTTGATCTCCTAGGACTTGAAGTCTGCGCAGAACAATTCTGGCAAATACTTTTCCAACAATACACAGAAGTGAGATACCCCTATAGTTGTTGCAGTCGCTCCGATCGCCCTTGTTCTTGTACAGTGTTATGATGCTTGAATCTTTGAAATCCTGTGGGACTTGTCCTTCACGCCAGCATAGCTCTATTAGCTGGTGGATCTGTATAGTGAGTGTGTCTTGCCCACTCCTGATAACCTCTATTGGAATCCCATCCTTACCTGGAGCCTTGCCAGATGCAAGTTCATTTATAGCACACTTAACTTCTGTTATGGTGGGAAGTGTGTCCAGGTGGTCAAGAGTTGGTAGAGCCTCTATGGCGTTGAGGGCATCATCCGCTAGTTTGGTCTCACTTGAGTAAAGCTCCAAATAGTGCTCTACCCATCTGTCCATCTGCCGTTTCTTGTTAGTGATGATTTCTCCAGTCAAGGTTTTCAATGGTGCACTTCTTTTGATCACTGGACCACAGGCTTTCTTTATTCCTTCATACATGCTTCTTATGTCTCCCTTATCACTTGCGATTTGAATGGACTCACATAACTTGATCCAATAATCATTTGCACACTGCCTGGCAGCCTTTTGCACATCCTTCCTAGCTTGCCTTAGCTCACTCAGAGTGTTACGCGTTGGTCTTTCCTTGTTTCTTAAGAGAGCTTTCTTCTTCTTATCAATCAAGGGCTGCAGAGTCTCGCTGTTGGCCGCAAACCAGTCCTGCCTCTTATGATCCACAGTGCCGTATACCCCTACGGCAGTTTTATAAAGGGTTTCCTTAATTTGACCCCACTTTTCATTTACTGTACAATTTTCTGGTGTATCAGTGAAAGCGTCTTCAAGTTGCTGTTGAAACTGAAAGCACTTTTCAGGATCATGAGTGTTAATAATATTAATCCTGGGGCTAGATTTGTGTTTAGCTGTGTAGATTCTCTTTGGTCTCAGTCTAACCCTTGCAACAACCAAAGAATGATCCGTATCACAGTCAGCACTGTGGTAACTACGAGTCAATGATATATGGTTCAGATGTTGTCTCCGTGTGATCATGAAGTCCAGCTGGTGCCAATGGCCGGATCTTGGATGTTTCCATGTGACCTTATGCAGCTCTTTTGTTTTAAAAAAAGAGTTTGTAATACATAGGTCATTACTGGTGCAATGCTCCAGCAGCCTTTGCCCATTTTCATTCATGCGACCGATGTTGTATTTTCCAAGGCACACTGGCCATGAACTCGAGTCCTTGCCCACACGAGCATTGAAATCACCGAGCATATAAATGTAGTCAGATTTTGGAACTGCCTTGATCACGGAGTCTAACTCCTCATAGAACAAATCCTTCACATCATCAGAGGAATCGAGTGTCGGTGCATATGCAGTAATAATGGTGGCAAACCCACAAGAGGTTGCCAAGCGCAGGGACAATAGTCTTTCATTTCCTCCTGCTGGAATTTCAATCATTCCCAGTAGCGAATTCTTCACTGCAAAGCCCACACCGTGTTGCCTTTTTTCTGCCTGCCCTCTACCCTTCCAGAAAAAGGTGTAGTTGTTTTCCCTGAGTGACCCTTCCTCAGCGAGGCGAGTCTCCTGCAGGCCAGCAATATCAATGTTAAGACGATTGAGTTCGGCATCAATCACAGCCGTTTTTCTCACATCGTCAATATTGGTCAAGTCAGTGGAAAATCCTGGACACATGGTTCTCACGTTCCAGGTTGCAAGCCGTAGCTTGAGGTTTCTATTTTTATTTTTGTTTGTACCTGGTGCATTGGTTTTACAGCCTGCGATTCAGATTTTGTCCTAGCCCCAAGCACCCATTGAAGCAGGCAGGCTGTGGCGGATCAGCACCCAATTGGCTGGGGGCTGCCTAGCTTGAGGCGGGCGGTAGCTGATCAGTGACACCTATAGGTGTCTCCCACCGTCAGAGGCAACGCGTGGCGCCCCATGTCTACGCCAACTGACAAGGACTTATAACCCGTAACAGTTGCCTCTCGCTTTGATTCCGAGACCAGTTAAGACCAGGGATGGAGTTATTGCCTCTCCATAGCACAAAGCCTGGGCTAAAATATAGAGATCATGTGTTGCCCATGCAGCATGATCCCTCTCTCGGCCTGCCTAGTTCACTCCAGAGGAAAGGTAACACCCCTACATCTGGAACAAGACAAGCTGCAGAAGCTGCCGGATCAGCAAAGCAATGCTCTAATTGTCCACCTGTCGGAGCTTCGATCCTAGACCAGTCGCCAACCAAGGCTTAGGGCTGGTCTGCCCTGCCATGACAATTTTGTCTTTAGCTTGCATTTCCTCGCACCAGGGTAAGGCTTGTACCCTCCCAATTGCGCTCTTCCGCCCGAAGCCGTTGGCACAATGTGGGGTGTCGTGTTTGGTAAGCGCCGCCCAACGTTCGGCGCTAACAGAAACCAGGTAGTACCGTCTACTGTTATACGATAGCTCAGTCATATCTGACTAAGACCTGACCTATATGCCGCAATACTGGCTCGATATATGCTTTCTGTGCACAGCTGTTATTAACTCATTGTATTTTAAGTAACTCACAAAACGTGAAAAAACTAACCCTTATATCACCAACATACATTAGATTTTGTTGATTCCCTTAGCTCAGATTGTACTACATTGAATGTTTATGTTTTAATTCATAGTCTACTCCTCCTATCTCAGCCAACTACTTACACCACCTCTGCTCTACGTTAAATTTGTATATCCTAATTCATGCGTCGGCAGCCTACGACACGCGTGGCACGTGGAACTATGTTCAATGGCCCGCTTAGTGAAATGAAATGAAATATACGATCTCATTTTAAATAAATTGAATTTTTAATTAAATAGAATAATATAATTCTCAAAACCTATTCCAGGTTTTACATTCCTTTAAAATGAAAGTTTTTAGAGAATGGAGATAAGGATGTGCGATATGATGAAAACTATCTGAATGAGTGTGGAGCAACAATGGCTGACATTGTCTAAGTTTAATTTCCACCTTATTTTTTTTAAAAAATAAGGGCTCGCTGTTCCCTCGAGGGCCAGAGCCGTCCTATCAGGCGCCCATGTCCCTGTGTGTCTTTCGGTTGACCGCCTCTGCTAGTGGCCCTGACAAGATGAACTACAGACAGAATGATCTTAGCCAAAAGGCCGAGAAGCAACAAAGACCACCCCCACTGCTAACTCTTTAGTGCTCTCGGCTGTTGCATTCTCATGACAGTACAGTCCTAGCTGCACAAAAGTCGCAGTTGTTAATAAGTTATTAGGTGCCGTTAAAAGTAGAAAGGGCAACAACTTTATATATCCTAGTTTCAATACGTTTAAAGAAACAGGTATGGATAACACCATGGTGGACGTTAGCTGGGGACTTGAGTTACTTTGTGGCATTACTTCGGCGCAACAATACACACAAGTTGCCGACATCTGCACTAGTTGACAGTCTTCTTTTGTCTCATGTAGTTAAGTGGAGCTATTCAAACCGTATGCAAATTAACATCACTAAAACAAAAGCAATGTTATTAACAACCAGACAAAGACTTCAAACTCTTAGCCCACACACATCACTTCAACTTCACATCGATAACATGCCAGTAGAAAGTGTAATTGAGCACAAAACATTAGGCATAATCATTGATAGAAATCTAACCTTTAATTCCCATGTTCAAGCGCTCATTAAACAAACAGCGAAAAAAGTCTATCAACTCGCCAAGATTAAAAACTTCCTTGATGAGGACACAAGGAAACTATTCTATACTTCTCATATACAGACACACTTTGACTACTGCTCTACAATCTGGGACGGTTGTTCTAATTCAAACACCAAGCGACTTTACTCACTACAGAAACGGGCCATGAGTCTAATTTATAGCAAACATTTATCTGACAATCCTAGCCTGTATAAACGCATTCAGTTACTACCATTCCGCAAACGCCTGTTTTTCAATAAAGCTAAACTAATTCACAAAATCCTGCATCGGAATGCCCCAAATTACCTTTGGCCTTTGTTTAAATATAATGCTAGACACAGTAAACGTTTAAATATACTACACATTCCGAAGCCTAGGATTGACTTATACAAAACAAGCTTAACGTACTCTGCATCTCAGCTGTGGAACAATCTTCCACAAGAAATCAAAGACATCACCAATCCCTATTCATATAATCGCAAATTATTCGAACACTATCTCAATACCGATTACCTTCCCCCTTAATAATTGAGATAATAATAATAATAACAACAAAACCCTAGTATAACAGCCAATCACCTTTTTGTAGGCCAGTATATTCCACATGGCTAATAAGTGTCAGACCATTATCTAATATTACTGTGTCGTGTAGTTTTGATGTTTGCATTTTGCCCATGCCTTTATAATGCATATCTTTTATATTGTTACTGTTCTTTGTTAGCCTTGAATGATGTGTGAATGAAATAATGTATGAAAGAGAGTGATAGAAGGGCAGAATGTTAGACGGGCCTGCGTGCCCAATTCTTAACCCTTTGAAAATAAAGTTTGTTCGTTCGTTCGTTCGTTCGTTCGTTCAGCCAGTTATTTTTATTGTTGTTGTTGTACCCACGCAGTTCTACATTAAATAATTTGGCTTATTTCGCCACATGTCTAGATACACGCTCACTCTGATCCTTTAATCTGCACGTCAGACAACGTCACAGTTGCCCCGCGTTTACAACATGCAGAAAACCCTCATCATTGTGTCTCAATACTGGCTCGATATATGCTTTCTGAGTACAGTGGCGGTAAAATCATTGCGTATTCAGCAACTCACAAAACCAATCCTGATACCGAAATCAATAAGCCAATCCTGATATCACCAGCAGACATTCCATTGCTTTGATTCCTTCAGCCCCGGCCAATTATTACAGGTACCCACTCTGTTCAACATTAAATGTTTCATCTTAACTCATAGTCTATCCCTTTTAACTCAGGAAAATTCTTGTACCCACTTTGTTTTGCTCGTTTTGATTATATGTATCCTAAATAATCTTCCCTCTTCTGTCTCTACCAGTTATTACGTGTGTCACTCTGTTCTACGTTAAATGTAAGTATGTCTTACAATCGTTATACCGTTGGGGAAAAAATTGTGTAAATAATAAACTTCAACTATAAATGAAAACTAAAGAGACAGCACAATACTGCACCAATAACAAGGGAAACTGTTAAGTTCTTTGAGAGTTAATTATACAACTTAAGTGATAAAGAAGAGACAACAACAACACACACACACACACACACACACACACACACATATATATATATATATATATATATATATATATATATATATATATATATATATATATATATATATATATATATATATATAAAATGTTTTTTTGCATATCCTTTACAGGACATCGCTGTCAACATCAGCATCTTTCAGCTGTCTGTTGATTTCTATTTCTTGGCAAGATTACGCTCAGTAGTTTGCCATTGCTTTCTAAGCGGCCGGCTCATTATCCCGCAAGTCACGAGCGCGGGTCGAACCGCTTCCAGTTCTCGCCTCGCTGCGAGACCCTGCGTAGATAAACGGGATTATATATACATATATATATGTTGCACTTTCAACCCACATATGACTGTCAGCGGATTCTTACATGCACGGGGCAGTTATTACAAGCGAAAGGTCCCTCACTATTTCACTTTTGCCACCGCAGTATCCGCGGCGAAGTGCATACACTGCCTGCCTCACGTTCCGAAAGTTGTAGGTTCGATTCCGGCCTACGTCGTTCAGTTCACGAGTGCAATTTTCTTGCAGACTCTTGGGGGTCATCGCTGGAGCAACAGAGGTCGTTCTTTGTACGACGCTTTCGGCAGGCCGCCTTGCGGAAAGAGACCGAACCATATGGGATAAACTCGGTGTAATGAAGCCTATCCCCCTGCCTTTAAAACACTCAATTTAAGCAATATTTATTAATGTAAACACTCTTTTTAAGCAATATTTTTAAAAATCCCCCCTCACCTTTTTTTCCTATGCCCACCCACTTTTTACGTCAGAACTCATGCATTCACATGCGACTCTGCAGGCACATATAATTTGGCTTATTTCGCCACACGTCTAGATGCACGTTCTCTGTGATCCTTTAATCTTGAAGTCGGACTACGTCACAGTTGCCCCTTGTTTACAAAACGCATAAAATCCAGTCTAGGTGTCTCAATACTGGCTCGATATATGCTTTCTGAGCACAGTTGGTGTTAAATCATTGTGTATTAGGTAACTCACCAAATGTTGATAAACTAATGACATCAACAAGATACATTGTTTTCTTGATTCTTCAGTCTCGCAGAAATATTACTGTGATCCCCTGTTCTACATTAAATGTTTATATCTTTATCAATAGTCTACTCCTTCATTCGCGACCAAATACACGCATCCCCTCTGTTTTGCTCAGTGTGATTATATGATAGTTGATAGTTTACACCTTCTGTCTCAGACAAAGACTTAACCCACCCTGTTCTACGTTACATATGTAGTTCTATCTGATAGTCTACTACTTCAGTTTCATGCAGTTATTACACGTACCCATTCTTTTCTATGTTAAATATGTCTATCCTAGTTGATAATTAAGTTCTTCTGTGTAAGTCAGTTATTACGTGTACCCTCCAAAGTGAGAGAAAGATTGGCCAATTATACATCCTTGCTCTCATGTCTTTTTTTTTTTGCATATCCATTTTACAGGACATCGCTGTCAACACCAGCATCTTTCAGCTGTATGTTGATTTCTTGGCAAGATTACGCTCAGTAGTTTGCCATTGCTTTCTGAGCGGCCGGCTCACATACTGCGTAAGTTACCGATGCGATTCGAACCACTGCTGATTCTCACCGTCATCACGTCACCGACAAGAGTATACGAGATTACGGAGAAAAGTCATAACCTCTAAGCCACGAAGCCGGCAAAACAATGTTATATTTGGGCTTGCCGCTTGCCAATTCAACGCTGAGTGTTTCTATCCTAGTTGATAGTCTACTTCTTTTGTGTAAGTTAGTTATTATGCGTACTCTCCACATTCAACGTTGAATGTTTCTATTCTAGTTGATAATCTACTTCTTCTGTGTAAGTCAATTATTACTCGTACCTCCTCATTCAGCGTTGAATGTTTCTATCCCAGTTGATAATCTACTTCTTCTGTGTAAGTTAGTTATTATACGTACTCTCCACATTCAACGTTGAATGTTTCTGTTCTAGTTGATAATCTACTTCTTCTGTATAAGTCAATTATTACTCGTATCCGCCTCATTCAACACTGAATGTTTCTATCCTATTTGATAATCTACCTCTTCTGTGTAAGTCAGTTATTACGCGTACCCTCCTCATTCAACGATAAAAGCTTCTATCATAGTCGCTCGGAGCAGTGGTAGCGTGGTGGCTAGACGCTCGCCTACAGCCCCGCTGGTCATGGGTTAGAATCCGCACCGTAGTGGATTTTGAAAATTGACTTATATTCCCAGGTCGACACAGCCTAAAATGGGCACTAAGATATGACTTGGGAAGTGAAGGTCATCGGTGTGATACTGACCACACCATCCATCGAGTGTCGGTTGGTCTATAGAAATATGGGTCAGGACGATGTCCCCAAAGGGACTATAGGTGTGTAAAAGAGTCGTAGGGGGCTGAGTGGCCTCGAGATATGGTGTGCGCCTCGAGTGCTGAAGGTCCCGGGTTAAAGCCCCGGTGAGGGCCGGGATTTTTCACGTGGACTTCTAGTAACAATATTTCCCCTGGTCTCTTGATAGTGAGATAGGACACCCGTATGTATTGTTGCGCATGTAAAAACTCCTTTAGCAGTTGGAAATCGAAAAAGAGTAACCTAACGGCCTTGCCCGGGCAAAGTTTAGAGTTATAAATCTATCCAAAGTATTTCAGGATCCTCGCCGGTGCTACGTAGTTCGTGCACTGAGTTGCGTTTCTCCGGACTCAGGCTTGAGGTAGGAGTAGATCGGAGCACTTATGGGTTATACCAGTGTGCCGTGATGTTGATACGTCAACTAAACTAAATTAAACTAAACTAAACTAAACTAAACTAAATTAAAAGAGTCGTATCCTAGGTGATAGTCTACTCTTTCAATAATCATACATTTATTCCTTGTATCCACCCTGCGTTTCTTTTATATTGTATTGTTCTATCCTAGCTGCTAGCATAACTCTTTAAATCTGATACATTTTTACGTGTACATTACGTGTACACACCTTGTTTTACATTGTATGTTTCTATCCTAGTTCTTTCAGTTCCAGAGACTTGACTTGTCCAAGTCTGAAATAACAATATATTTGGAGAGAACAGTTACCAAGAGCGCAACTAAATAAACCCCTGTATTCATTGTCTTGTCAGCGTCTAGCTGCATTTGTATGCATCTATCTATATTTGTAGCTTTACGGCCTTCACTTTCAAATGGAAATGCGTTTACGCACCCATGCACATACGTGCATGTGTGTACAGTTAAACAGGACGGTTGATAAACATGAACCTTTGCCAAAACAGTAAAAACACGTCAAAGGGTTCAGATAATGACTTCCTAGGCCCTACATAACACAAATTGTGTGGAAAATGTTGCAAGTCTGCATGAATGGATTCGATTTCTAACATGAAAAGGGATACAATATAGAACACTGACTGCTTTGTTTCCCGGTTTGTTCCAAACGGGAAAAAACACATTTGAGTATGTTGACGAGCAATGTAAAAGAGGAAGAAAGGAAAGGACGACTGAGAAATAAATAACACGAGAGGCATGTTGATATGTGTTACAGACCTGTGCGAGTAGAACAAGAATGCAAACTTTCTGTTAATACAAAATTGGTCACGGTGAGAAGAATTCGTAATGCTCTTTCTCCCTCTCTTCCACCCTCTCTCTCTTCCACTCTTCCTCTCTCTCTCTATTCCAACCCCCCCTCTCTCTCTCTCTCGTACACTTTTCCTCCCTCTCTCTTTTCCACCCCACCCCCTCTCTCTTTCTCTCTTCTCCCCCTCTCTCTTCCACCGTCTCTCTTTTCCACCTCTCTTCCACGCTTCTCTCCTCTCTCTCTTTCACTCTTCCCCATCTCTCTTCCATCCTCTCTCTCTTCCACTATCCATTCTCTATCTTCCACTCATCTCCCTCTTTCTCTTCCAATCTCCCCCCCCCCTCCTATCTCTTCCACTCTTCTACTCTCTCTTCCACTCCCCCTTTCTCTATTCTACTCTTCCCCCACTCTCTCTTTCACCCCTCTCTTTTCCATTCTTTCCCTCCTCTATCTTCTACTTTCCCCCTATCTGTTGCATCCTTCCCCCTCTTTCTCCTGCACACTTCTCATTTTCTCTCTCTCTCTTCCACTCCTCCCCTCTCTCTTAAACTCTTTTCCCTCTCTCTCTTCGACTATTTCCCTTCTCAGTTCTTTCTTCTATTCTTCCCCTCTCTCTTTCTCTCCCATCTCTCTTCCACTCCTCCTCATTCTCTCTTTCCCTCGCTCTTCCACTATCCCCCTCTCTCATCCACTCTTCACCCTCTCTCTTCCACTCTTCTTCCTTCACCCTTCCACTTTTCCCTATCTCTCTTTACCCCTGTCTTCCACTTTCTTTCTTTTCTCTCTTTCACTCTTCTCCTATCTCTCTCTCTCTCTCTCTCTCTCTCTCTCTCTCTCTCTCTCTCTCTCTCTTTCTCTTTCTCTCTCTCTTTCTCTCTCTCTCTCTCTCTCTCTCTCCACCCCCTTTTTTCCCCGCTCTCCCCTTCTCTCTTCCACTCTCCCTCTCTCTCCTTCTCTCTTGCACGCTTCTCCTCTCTCACACATATATCACGCTGAGTTAGGCGTGTGCATCACTGGCACAGATAAAGAGCTCAGAACACACATACACGTGCAGACAATTGGTCATAATTCTAGTTTGTTTATTGTATATAGTAGCTGGTCTGGAGGAGATATTGTCTCTCGCTGTCTTCCTCTGCCGCTCAGTCTCTCTTTGTCTCCCTCTGTGTCTATATCACTGTCACTCTCTGCCTGTCTCACCCTGTTGTTTCTCTCTCTCTATCCCCTGTCTGTCTGTCTGTCTGCCCGCCCGCCCGGCCGGCCGTCCGTCCGTCTGTCTGTCTGTCTGTCTGTCTGTCTGTCTCGATCTCTGTGTCAATCTTTGTCTGTCTATCGCCTATCTGTATGTCTATTTCAATGTGTCTCTCACTCTCTTTCATATCTTACCAATGATAAACAACAAAGTCTTTGCTCCATATGATATTATCCCTTGTCTATGTGGTCAAACCGTCTGCCTCTCGCTTCAAAGGTCGAGGGTTCGTTTGCACAACCCGCCATTTACTTCATGGGGACAATTGGTTTTGTTTTTTGCAGAATCCTGGGAGGTCGTCGCTGGAGCTACCAAATTCGTGCTCTATGCGAAGCCTTTGTTGGTTCGCTCTGCGGAAAGAGGCCACATCATATGGCATAAAAACTGCCGCTAACAAAATCGATTTTCTTGCTGTTAACCCGCTGTAAATATTATTATATGTTGCTCAGCTTTTGAAGCCGTCCAGATAAACCTGTCCCGGTCTTAATTTGCTGTTCTTGTCTTTATTGTCACATAAAATACAATGTCTCTATCTCCACTCATCTGTTGATATGCCCCATAAATTGAATGTCTTTTCCATACAGATTTTGTGAGTAATTTATACACCTGCAACTGTCAATGCATCGATGATTGAAAGCTTATTTCAATCAAAATGAGCGCGGTAGGGCAAATAATAAATATACACATATAACCGAATGTAGCAATATGAATTTCCAGAGGTACAATAAATATAGGTACTGCGGTTCATTTTGCGTATTTTACTAGAATATTTCTTGCGGTTACGTTCGGATATTTGTTTTTGTGTCTCCCATATGGGAACGGTAAGCGTACTCATTATGTTAAATTCCACGATTATTTCAAGATCGAGTTAAAACAGACACTGATTACTTGATATAGTTTTCCTCACTTCGTTTTGCCTTGTGCATTTCTGGCGCTTCAAGAATCCTTGTTATACCGGAGAACCAGGCTACCTATTCTGAGTGGTGAATAAACCCGTAAATACCGTTTTATGAGACGTATTACATTGTTCTACTATATATTATTAAATTTAGCATCCATTTTTACGTGTATTTTGTAATTTTCGACCATTCAAGTTGGCAATCAATGTGACACTGAAATTATGAAGATGGCATGCTGTAATGCGGTATTTCAATGACAGTTTTACTCCAGTTAGGAACATTTAATATTGTTATGGAATATTCAGAGCGACTACAATGATAATGAATGCATGTTTACATTCAACACCCATTATTGTATGTATGTTTAATTTTTCATCACTCTACATGGACCAGATCACTGTTAATTTTTAATCTTTCCAACTGAATATCTTTTGTCAAAATGCATCTATCTACGCTGGCTGACAAGACTCGCGTGCAGTCCACGTGTGGTCTGACGTCACACAGATGACGTGAGGATGTATATATCTGTGTGCGTGAGTGTATATATATAAACCGGCAGAGTTATTTTTCCTTGAGTTAGACAGGCCGCTATGTTAATCTCCCTTGGCGACAGTGTCAACCGATAGTTGTGTGAGTGTGTAGGTAGGGTCACAAAAAGTGAAAGGTCAAAATCGTTTTTCTTCTATATGTCCCTTTTAAATTATAAACTTACACACACACATTAATATCTCGGCTTAAAATTGACCTAAAGACTTGAATAAGGTACCGTTGGATGTGTTTTTTCAAGAGCTATCCAACTATGCAGGTTACAGATTATATAAGTAAAAAGAAATTTAGAAAAAGTTACTAAAGTGGCTAAATAAATATATTTCATTAAGGAAGTAGTATATGGTGACGTGACTTCATCATCGTCATCAAAAGCCTTTCCAACATAGAGTAGGCTATCATTCTACCTCATTTCGAGATCTCTGTGTATTAAGTCGCATGATAAATCTTTCGATACAATCACGGAGGGCTGTCAACATTTTTCTCTAGCAGACTTACTCTGTTCATTTTCAAGAGATCTTTCCAGCTGTTACAATCTTCCAGTTTTCACTGTTCTTACTGTCACCTTCCCGTCTTGACAGACGCTAGTTTGTTACATTATGCTTCTAAACGGCGTAATAACTACAACTTATAGCGGGGACCATGCATGGATTTATACCTCTCCATAGCACAACACCTTGGCTGAATTGTAGAGATCATGTGTTGCCCATGGAGCATGATCTCTCTCTCTCTCTCTCTCTCTCTCTCTCTCTCTCTCTCTCTCTCTCTCTCTCTCTCTCTCTCTCTCTCTCTGCCTGCTTAGTTTACTCCAGAGGAAAGGTAACACCAATACATCTGGAACAAGACAGTTGCAGAAGGTGCCGGATCAGCAAAATAATGCTCTTAGTTTCTCTTTTCACAACATAATAAAAACACCTTATGCCGCTTTCTGGTGTGTGTTGATTTTGTGCCTCAGTCTCTTTCAAAATACTTACATTAATCATGTTAACTGTCCAATGTATTACTGTATTTACTGTAAGAACACGTGTCTGTGACTTCAAAGAATTGCTATGCTTCCTTACTCATTGTCCAAAGTTCTATTCCGAATTCAAGGATGTTTTTCGTCGTTAATCTTTAGAGGAAAGTTTTCACGCCTAACTATAAGTAAAGTAAAGTAAAGTAAAGTAAAGTAAAGTAAAGTAAAGTAAAGTAAAGTAAAGTAAAATAAGGGGATGCTCCGTGGAGAAGTGATCAAGCCATCTGCCTCTCCAGGTTGTGTGTGCTGACGGGGCGGCGCGCGGAAGCGGCGTGCGCGAGGGGCGGGGATGGGCGGGATATGATCTGTAGAGGGTATTAGTGCTTATACACTATCAGCATACGGGTTACATATCATCAAATGAAAACCGTAATAAAGTAAAGATAGTGAGTACTAGTGGGTGTAATGGTCGGGATGTGTGACCTTGGGATGGTCGAAGGATAGAGGAAATACCATGTGTGTAAAGGTGGTGACCTGGGTATGGCAGATGCCTGTGTCGTTGGTCATCCCTCGAAGTACACGTGTTCCTGAAGCGAGGCACCGTCGTTATATGAAGGTGGTATGTTCGAATCCCAGGGTCGGGCTGGAGGACTGAATAAATGGTGGTGGAGAATAGGAGTGGGTGGGGTGGTCGAGGGTGTGTGCTGAGGTTTGTGTGGTGGAGGGGTTGTGCTGTATCTGTGTGGTCGAGGAGTAAAGTACCAACAGTGTGTGTGTGTAAATATGTTGGAGTGGCATAGCTATGGGGGTGTCTGGGGTGTCCTGTGTTATAGGTGCTGCGTGGAAGTGGTGGGTTCGAATCCCGGCCGGTGATTATTTGGTACTTCTAGTCTTCCTGTCGGTATCCGGGCCCGGGTCAAGAACCCTAACTATACCAACAGCCCTCTTAATGACTGCGCAGCTAGTGGTATGGCCCCCCACATCGGACAAGTCAAGTGGACTAAACCCTGCATAAGCGCAAAGTGGTCTTCAGACCACGGCCTGTGGATCAAACGTTCTATAGCGGACCTGCAACCCCATGCGTCGCAGCGGCAGCTACACAGAAATAGACTAACAGCCAAGAGTTAAATAAATGTTGGATAATATTTCACACAGATGGACGCGTCGCTCGGAAGATAAGGCTAAAACTACTTACCTACATTTCTACTGGCGTATAATCATCTAATTAGTTAGTGGTGCAAAACTGCTTGTTTCATAGTAAGTAGTATGTAATGGACATATGGTAGGCGGTGAATTTAAACCCGTGACCACCGGACCCATCAGGCTAGGGTCTTGCCACTACGCAACAACGTCTCCCCATGCCTAACTGTGCATGTCTTTAACTCAGATGTCAGTGTGTCCGACTTCTTCAAGGATTTATGAAAGAATTACTTGTTCTACACATATCTCACCAAGAGAAACAGAATACTGTGGGGATGTTTTGACTTTTGATATCTAAGCAATTTTAAGGCATTGCGGCTTAATTTTAGCCATTTCCAACATCCCCGCGGACCAAGCAATTTTGCGGCATTACAGATGATTCTTTGCCATTTCCAACTGACTTGAGATAGTTAATTTTCACGTCTTGCACACCAGGACTCTTGTTTGTATTCTACATCCCAGCCAACCAGTTTGTGCTGTGCTGAATCATGGTTACATCCTAACAGACATCTCCGTAGATATAAGGTGTCAGTACCGGTCTTGCACACTCCGCTGAGTTTGGAGAAAGGAAGATGATACATTGGTACCGGTAGGGAGAACAGTCGCTACATCAAGCCTCACTTTAATAGGGGTAAGCCTGTTTCGGCGCTTAGGCATACTGAACGCGAATGCATCGGCATTAACATATTCAGTACCAAACAAAAAGTGGGTTTGGACTAAACAAACATGGATGGCGGAAAATGGGAAGTAGTTTCACAGTTATGACATAAAAGTTGTTAATATGGTAGCAGATATGTTGTATCATATATCAAATTAAAGCGGTTTGCTTATGGAAAACTACTGTATATAATATAAGCCCATGGCAGATATGGAAAGTCGCTTATGGCGATTTATCATCTCATTGCACTTATTTATTTAAGAATCAAGATTCACAGTCTTGCAAAGGATTCACAACCAACGTACTAATCCGACAAGGCAAGGTATTTGATCGCATCCCTAAGCCATCATGTTGATGTATGATATTACAAACTAATCGTTATTATGAGCATGACCAGCTCTGCAGTAGGATGTAAGTCCGTATCTTCTAAACCGATCAGAACATAAAGACTGCCCTGGCACAGTTCTCCAATGAATATAAAAAAACTATTACTGATTAAATATATACCATGCACTACAACATCTACTAAAATCAAAGGCGCTATCTCGTAACACCGAAATCACAATATACAAAACACTGATCAGACCAGTTGTGCTGTATGGCTCTGAAACCTGGAGTACAACGAAAGGAGACGAAGCCTTGCTACAAACCTTTGAGAACAAAATTTTAAGACGCATCTTTGGACCCATTAGGGATACACAAAGTGGAGAGTGGAAAAGAAGAAGTAACAAAAACATTTATGATCTGTTTAAGTCCCCGCTAATCACTGGTATCATGAAGGCTAATAGACTACAATGGCTGGGGCATATAGAAAGAATGGAAGATAATAGGGAAACAAAACTCGCTTACACTCAGGAAATAAATGACCGTAGACCCCGAGGTAGACCAAGAAGACGGTGGAGAGATAATACATGTACAGACCTACAAGCACTTGGAATCAACGACTGGCAAGAGAAGGTCCACCAGAGAGACGAATGGAGACGGATTGTATTTGCAGCAAAGAACCTCAATGGCTCGGAAAGCTGAAGAAGAAGAAGAAGATTACTGATTAAATAAAGAGTCAATGATTACACTTTTGTCATATAGCAAGTCCTTTATACAACGTCTCTCTCATTGGAATCCAGCGGAAAGATTCTCAACCACTTACCAGTGCCTGACATCATGCATTCGAATGCCCAAGGTGTCTCTAATGGCTTGCGGCCGCCCTAGCGTTAGTCTACCACTGCCTCTTGTTCCAAGAACGACGCTTTCCGTTAACATTCTTTCTCAATTACTTGAAGTTTAACATGGTCACATTCTATTTTCACTTTCCGACACATGATACTGCTTATGGACCCCTTTTTCCGATGTTCAGACCTCACATAAGGCCGTCTCCCTGGCCTAGAGGTTAACGTATTTCTCCGTAATCCCGTATATTCTCGTGAGTAACGTAACCTGCGTGAGAATCGGTAGCAGTTCTCGCCGCGTTGGTAACTTACGGCAATGGGAGTCGGCCGCTCAGAAAGCAATGGAAAATTACTGAGCGTAATCTTGCCTAGTACATCAACAACGGCTGAAAAATGCCGATGTTGACTGGAACGTCCTGTAAGGGATATGCAAAAAAAAAAAAAAAAGACCTTTCATAATGGCAGTGATGTTATCCTTCCTAATCCGGTAAAACTACATGCAGGCATATTTGATCTGGTGTAAATATAACAGATAACTGAAACAAGGAAAATACACTGACAGAAATGTACACAAGCTGGCAAAATTCCGGGATTATACGATTGTGAAACACAATATGTGAAACAGGTGGGCCAGACTACAGACAAGACAGGGGATGTATATCACGTGGGATACTAAATTGGAAACACAACATAGACGTAGTCGCATGCAATTATAACTTTGTCAATGATGTAATACATACTCTCTGAATCTCTATCAACCGATAATTTCTTTCTTCTCCTTTAACCCCCTTCTCTGTCTGTCTGTCTGTCTGTCTGTCTGTCTGTCTGTCTGTCTGTCTGTCTGTCTGTCTGTCTGTCTGTCTCTCTCTCTCTCTCTCTCTCTCTCTCTCTCTCTCTCTCTTCACTACCTCACTAAATTACTCTTCTACTGAACTGAACCGAACTGAACGGACGGATAGACGGACGGACCGACGGACCGACGGACCGACCGACCGAACGACCGAACGACCGATCGGCCGACCGATGCAAACACTCACCCACTCACCCACCCACCCACTCACCCACCCACTCACTCACCCACCCACTCACTCACTCACTTACCCACCCACCCACTCACTCACTCACTCATCCACCCACTCACCCACGCACGCACGCACTCACTCACTCCACCCACCCACCACCCACCCACTCACTCACCCACTCACTCACTCACTCACTCACTCACTCACTCATCAATCTATGAGAAACCTACCAGCCACTGACTAAATTCCTTTCTTTCTGTAACAGACTCTGTGTGACATGGGTTCGAATGCCGGTCGTTCAGGAAGCAATAGCAAACCATTTTAAAGTAAAACTTGCCCAGGAATCACAAACAGCCACAGAATGCTGGAGTTGACTGTTACGTCCTGTAAAGAATATGTGAATTAAAAAAAACGTATCATACACTACATCGCTATCCACATTCCATTATGCCATTACTCGTACACCGTTCAACCCCAGAAGTGAAGTTATCTTGTCTTTTAGGATCCATAGCCTGGCTAATATTAATAATCCCGTGACAGAGTCAGCCACAATTCGGATATTAATTTGAAGGTGATTGTTGTCCAAAGAGGGTAATGTCTCGTTGTCGCTAAGCACCTCAAGGTTCCATATGTGGCTCCGTGTTATTTGTCATTTCCAAATATTATCCTCCCTTATGTCTGTTTTCGTCGTCCTGTTATATATTGCTGACAGAACAGTCTTTTCTTTACAAACGCTCGAACTTGTTATGAGTAGTCTTTGTAAGAATATCTAAACAATATAGTTAAGTCTGTGCAAATAAACATTAATAAGACATAACTCTATGTTACTAACAAGCAGACATAAACTACATACTTTACATTCATTCTTCATGTGCCATTCGGATAAGCCTGGGCTGTCATGTCTTGCCATGTCACACGATCACCATAGTCGTGGATCAGCTCAGTGTTTTTGTCTCGACCATACCACGTGGTCATCCATACAAAAGTACAAGTCCAATGTAGCACCACAACACTATTTTTTTAGTTGCAGATAACATCTTTTTATTGGTCAGTATGTTTTCCTCCTTGCAAAATGCTATCTTCGCCATGGAGATTCTTGTTCTAATTTTTTCAAGGCATCTCCCATCAGATTTTATGACTGTTCCGAGATAATTGTACCGATTCACTTGTTTAAAAATATTCCCATTTACTTGTATATTACATTGTGGTATTTTATTCTTCATAGTGACGATGATAAGTTGTGTCTTCTTACAATTTAATAATTCATACAGAATCCTTAAACTTTAATGCGCGACAAGATAGTATGTAACAAAACACGACGCATTCGGCCTTATCATTGTTAGAAATCTAACCTTTAATTTTCCACTTCAAGTATCCATGAAGCAAACAGAAAGAAAACTTTTACCAGTTTGTTAAAGTATTAAAATGTCATTGATGAAAACACATGAAAGACATTCAATACTTCCAACATACAGACACAGAATATTGCTTCACAATCGAGATGGTTGTTCCATTTAAATCAATAAGTGACATTACTAACTTCAGAAACGGCCTATAGGTTTAATTCATACCCAACATCGAAAATGACAGTTCTAATCTATATAATTGTATTCAACTTACCACTGCATAACGTTTGCTTTTCAATAAGGCAAAATCAATCCACACACAAAAAAAACAAAAAAAAAAACATCTAAAAGTGCTCCAAATTACACAAGGCCGTTGACAAATTATTATGCTTGAAATGGCAAACACATAAATATACTAGAGATCCCAAATCCTATGATAGAATTACACAAAAAACGCTTTGTGTACTCCGCAGCTAAGTTGTGTAACAGTCTCCCGTAGCGAATCACAGATGCCACCAATCCCTATACACACAATCCAATCTATTTGAACACTATCTCAGCAACAGTATATGCCGTCTTAAACGTCCTAGCATTCTTTGTCACATTCGCTGGCTTTGAACGCAAACGTTGTCCATACACGTGCTACTTTGTCCAATGCACGGGAATGATTTTTTCGTGTGGCTTAGCTTTCCCTATTATCAGTGTACCTAGCCATCAGGCGAACTCATTCCGACTTCTGGGGTACTTCAAATTTACGTCCTCAAATCAAGGACGAGAAGTCAACATTTTAGTCCAACTGACCGATGTAGGGAATGAACCCGCTACCTAGGCATAAGATTATTTCTTGTTGAATGGTAAATTTCTACTAACCTTGTTACAATTACTATAATAATATGTGTATTAATTAATCATACAGTAGTGAGTTTTGCACATTGGCACTGATGCATTCATAATCTATGTATTGCTGTTTGTATCAACTGAGATTAATCTAAAAAGAGATATGCGAATGAAATAATGTATGAAAGAAGAGAGATAATGAGGGAATGATATTAGACAGGCCTAACTGTCAGTTCGTAGCCCTTTGAATATAAGGTTTGCTGCCTCTCTCTCTCTCTCTCTCTCTCTCTCTCTCTCTCTCTCTCTCTCTCTCTCTCTCTCTCTCTCTCTCTCTCTCTCTCTCTCTCCCTCTCTCTCTCTTTTTGACTTTAACCCTTTTATGTTGTAATTTAAACCCTCATTTATCAATACATTCTTCTTGTTTCTGCATTTTCGACACAATATTGAAACTCCTTGGGCATGAACGTGGTTGAGGCAAATGAACTGGCGAAGGATCGAGAATTTGTTCCGGAGACCACGATGAGGGCAACGTTCTAATAAGGGTCTGCTACATGACGACACTCCTACATTTTATGAGATAGACAGAGCTAGAATGAGTCTATCCTGCGGGCAATGGCGCCGATTCTAGGTAATCAATCAATCAATAGTCATTAATTTGCTACAACTGTTCCGTTAATTAGCTTCCAAGGACACGAGGAATTCGTCACTTCTTGTGTTGCTGCGTGTGTAACAAGCATTGTACTGTGTGTTTGTATGCTAGTTGTTGGGTGGTTCTCTTGATGATTTCTTGCATTATGTTAATGGGTTAAACAGAAAGAAACGCCCATTATGAACGCGTTCTGCTTTTGTGTGCGAGTAAAACAGGGAAGGCGGGTTAGATTATATTTTACGTTCCGGTTCTGCCTCTTTTCCCAGGAACCATACCTTCCAAGTCTGATCTTTCTAAACCGTTGAGATGTCTAATATGGCCAAAGAATTCCAGTTTCCAAGCCATTTTCCTGTTTAAGAGTAAGTTGTTATCGTTGTTGTTCAGATCTTGTAGAATGTCAGTACGTGTCTTGTTTCTTTGTCCATGATATTTTAAGAATGTTTAGATAACATTTAAATTCAAAAGCCCCGATGTTCTTTTTCAGTGATTGCGAAATGATTAATGTTTGACATCCGTATGTTGCCACACTAAAGATGACTGTTCTCAAACAATTTCATTGATGTGCTGATGCTGTGTTCCAGGCCCTTAACACTGCCCAACCTCTGAAAGCTGTGTCCAGTGTACGTCTGACGATTTGAAACAGCCCACATTGTCGTTAATTTTGAAGTCATGTCAATAAAATAATTAGACCGTTGGTAAGAGGGGGTTGGGGTGGCGAGGTGGGGTTGAAGTGGCGAGGTGGGGTTGGGGAATAGGAATACTGCATGTGTTGGCAGAGTGGCTATAGAAGACCAACAATCCCTGAATTTATCAAAGCACGCCAGACTATTATGAAAGAACAATCTTGTCTGCGCCGCCAGAAATGACACATAATGACGATGACTCATACTACAGCTACCCGTTATGAACCTTCTGAAGCGAAGACCAAATGTGCTTGCTTGTGTTCGTTGGCTTGAGCTCCAACGCGAAGTCCTGTATGTCGGATGAAGGCATCCTGTTGTCCAACATCAGTGGGATGTCATACAGGACCTGAGGTTTGCGTGAGTATCCGTTGTCCCATGTCTGGCTTATTGGTGTGCAGACAGGTGGATCCTCGCCGTACAGGCAGACACTCTCCGACTTCGGAGGAATCGGCGATCCTACTGACTTTAGCCAGGATCCCGAAGGGACCTGTTGCCCAGAACGCTCGACGAGGACGCGTCAATAGGTCTTGGCCAGTATATAACCCGGCCCTGATGCCTTGGAAACACCTCTGCGTCCCAGACCAAATGTAATTCTCAAATGTGAATCAGTAATAGCACGGGAGAGCTGAAGCGACTGCATTCGTAAGCTGGATATAATAAGCAAATAAATAAACAGCAGGTTAAATAGATATAGTTATAGTGTGTTAACGACACTGAACAAATCGTATGACTAACATACGTAGATCAGATATAGGCACCAAGTGCTCATGAGGTGGCTGGGTAGCTGCAATACGCAAGGAAACGACTTGTCCAATCATAGGGTCACGCGAAACAACAATGCACAAATGGAAAACGAAAAGAAAAAACGTGAAAGACGAGTAGAAGGAATTAAGGCATTTACAACGTGTCCAATCGTAAGATCACGCAAACAAGAAATAAACAAAAGAAGTGTGGGAGAAGAATAACGGCTTGAAAGTTGTTCTTTACACAAGGAGCTACAGTAATAATTAACTTTGGGATATAAACCGGATTCTGTAACGGACTGTGGATTTTATCCAGAAATTAATGTTGAAATGCGAGGCTAAAACCATCAAGTAAGAAAAAGAAAAGGAAGAAGAGTGGCTCATTAGTGTGCATACAACTTTAGCAGCCTTGGTGGTATAGTGGTTAGTGGCTGGCCTGGGTATGTGCGTTCGAAACCTCCTCAACCATCACACATCGAGTGCCGGTTGAGTTCAAGGCGCGGGACAACATCTTTTGCTTTACCTTTTTTAAAACTCATTCCAGTAGATCTCTCTCTCTCTCTCTCTCTCTCTCTCTCTCTCTCTCTCTCTCTCTCTCTCTCTCTCTCTCTCTCTCTCTCTCTATCTCTCTCTCTCTGTCTGTCTCTCTCTCTCTCTCTACCCCCCCCCCCCTTTGCGTGGGTGTCAACTCTTCTCTGTGTATGTTCGTTTGCCCTGTTGTGGTTTCCGGCGTCGGGCTAAGATGTCAGGACAATGGCTTTGCGTGGATTGTTGGTGGGGTCTGCCTTGTTATCTTGTTCTCTTGTTGTTGTTGTTGTTGTTGTTGTTTGCTACTGTCTGCGTTAGGCTGTTTGTAGCATGCTGATTATGTCATGCTAATTGTAGTATAGCAAGACCCCCGGTTCAGACAGCGTCACAACAGAAATGATTAATGCTTTAGAAGAATATGGAATAGATCAAGTTACCAGTCTGCTTAATACAATATATGATACTGGAAATATACCTCAGGAGTTATGTAACTCTGTATTTATTGCAATCCCAAAGAAATCAGGAGCCTTGGAATGTGATCAACATCGAACAATTAGTATAATGAGTCGCATCACGAAGATTTTGCTAAGAATTATCATGCAAAGAGTTAGGAGGAAAATACAACCTGAAATAGGAGAAGAACAATGTGGGTTTGTGGAAGGCAAGGGTACAGTAAATGCTGTGTATATACTGAGAAACATAATCGAACGTTCTATAGAAGTAAACAAAGATCTACACCTTTGCTTTATTGACTACACAAAGGCTTTTGATAAAGTGAGACATGTCAACATGATAAGGATGCTTGAAGATCTACAAATTGATGGAAAAGATCTTAGACTTGTAAAAAACATATATTGGAAACAACAAGCTGCCATAAGAGTTGATAATGAAGTAAGCCAATATCAGCCTATTAAAAGGGGTGTGAGACAGGGATGTGTAATGTCTCCAGATCTGTTTTCCCTGTACAGTGAAAGTATTTTCAGAAATATTGAAGATATGGAAGGAATCAACATTGGGGGACGATGCATCAATAACATTAGATATGCAGATGATACAGTCTTGATTGCAGACAATGAACAGGACCTGCAAAATTTAGTAGATGCGATTGTTACACACAGTGAACAACTAAGGTTAGAATTAAATTGTAAAAAGACACAGATTATGGTCGTCACTAGGAAGGACGAAATACCACAATGTAATATACAAGTAAATGGGAATATTCTTCAACAAGTGAATAGGTACAATTATCTCGGAACAGTAATAACATCTGATGGGAGATGCCTTGAAGAGATTAGAACAAGAATCGCCATGGCAAAAGTAGCCTTTAGCAAGATGAAAAACATATTGACCAATAAAAAGATGTCAATTGAAACGAGAAAAGAGTGTTGAGATGCTACATTGAACCTGTACTTTTGTATGGATGTGAAGCGTGGACAATGAGCAGTCAAGCTGAAAAACATCTGATGGCTGTAGAGATGTGGTTTCTGAGGAAAATGCAAAGAATACCATGGACAGCCAGAAAGACTAATGAACAAGTCCTTCAAGAAACAAATGAAGATCGTAAATTGATTAGAGAAATTAGACGTAGACAGTCACAATTTTTTGGGCATGTTATGAGAAGAAATGGATTGGAGAATTTGGTGACAACTGGTAAGATCGAGGGGAACAGACCAAGGGGAAGACCTAGAAGCAAGTACCTGGATGGCTTGGCCTTGTGGCATGGTCGAGACAGAAACACGGAGCTGATCCACGACTCTGGTGATCGAGTGAGATGGCAGAACATGACCGCCCACGCTTACCGGCATGGCACATGATGGATGGAATTGTAGTATGTTGTTTGTGGTATACTGTTTGTAACATGCATTTTGTGGTACATTGTTTATTGTATGCTGCTTGTGGTAGGCGGTATGCAGTTTGCTGTTTGTGGTAGGCGGTATGTAATATGCTGTTTGTAGAATGTTGTGTGTGGTATATTGTTTATAGTATGCTATTTACCGGGCTCCGTGGCGAAGAATTTAACCACTTTCTCCGTAACTCCGTGTATTCACGTGAGGAACACAGCTGCGCGACATTAAGCGTTTGGTTACTTACAGGTGTATGTGAGCCGGTCGCTTATAAAGCGATGGCAAACTACTAAGCGTAATCTTGCCAAGAACATCAACAACAGCTGAAAAATGCTGGTGATGATTGCAAGGTCCTGTAAGGGGTATGCAACTTAAAAAAGTATGCTATTTGCGGCACATTGTTTGTGGTATGCTGTTTGCGGTATACTGTTTGTAGCATGCTATTTGTGGTATGCTGTTTGTTTTACGCTATCTGTGGTAAGCTGTTTATGGTATCCAGTCTGTGGCATGCCATTTGTAGTATGATGTCTGTGGTATGCCGTTTGTACTATGCCGTTTGTACTATGCGATCTGAGATTTGCCTTTTGTAGAATGCTGTCTGTGGTAGGCTGTTTGTAGTATGCTTGATGTGGCATGCTGTTTATGATAGACTATTTAAAAATGCTGTTTGTGGCATGTTGTTTATAGTATGCTGCTTGTGGTAGGCTATTTATAGTATACTTGATGTGGTATGTTGATTGTGGTATGCTGTCGGTTGTATAATGTTTATAGTATTCTGTTTGTCGTATTCTGTTAGTGATATGGCGTTTGTTGAAGGCTGTTTGTAGTACGATGTTTGTAATGTGTTGTCTATGGTCGACAGTTTATAGTACGCTGGATGTGTTATGCTGTTTGTGGTATTGTGTTGTGGGTATGCTGCTTGGGAATAGTTTAGTTACATTTCGGGGAAATTTGTTACATTAAAGAGGGCTTCCAGGACGAACTAGCCTAAAATAGATACGAGTACTTAGTCATGCTCTGAGAAGTAAAGGCGGCCCGTATGATATTAACCACACCACCAATCAGGTTCCAACTAGTCCATACAAATATGAGGCTCACACCGTGTACGCCTAAACGTTTGTAAAACGGTCCGTTACTTTGTTTCTGCAAGATGACTACTTCAGCCAGACTATTAATAATTTGATAAAATCCAACAACGACTCCTGTGTTTTCTTGCTTCTTAATGCAATAATTTCTGAGCCTGCCTGCCTGCCTGCCTGCCTGCCTGTCTGCCTGTCTGCCTGCCTGCCTGCCTGCCTGCCTGCCTGCCTGCCTGTCTGTCTGTCTGTCTGTCTGTCTCTCTCTCTCTCTCTCTCTCTCTCTCTCTCTCTCTCTCTCTCTCTCTCTCTCTTTCCGTTTGCCTTAACGGTCGACCTTGTCTAGTCTTATAGTCATGTCAAATTAATTATTCGTTTCAAAAATTAATCCCTTACTTACTCTTTAATAGAAAACGTATGTTGGGAGAAATATGACCGCCCATGCGAGCTCCCAAGGCGTTTGAAAAGGAAAACATTACTTTACCAATAGCCTAGTTTATGCGTTATGCCGGCACGGCATAATATGCCGACGCATCATGTTCGCATTGTACAACTTTGAAGCTATAAAATCTATTATTTTACTACAGTCGCCCCCCCCCCCCCCTTCCACCCGACGACTTGAACATAAAATTCATTGAGCATGTTTAACAAATATTGCCATAAGATGCAGCGAAATGCACCAGCAGAAAACACCACTCATAAAAACAGCACAAACGGCATTCTCTGAATATACTCGGAACCACTGAAGAGTGGAAATCAAAACGCTAGTGTACAGAAATAGCTTTCTGAGGAAACATATTTATATTGAAGAAGGTTGCCTCTATCAGCGTAATGTCCTCATGTCTATTGATTCTTCTGGCGGAGCAAGCGGACCATTCGGGCAATAAAGCATCGCTTATTATAAATCACCTAAAAGAAGATTGAAAATGCCACCCCCATGGGGATTTTTCGGTATCATTTTGATAGTTCATGAGGCGAGGGTAAGTTTATTACGAAGAATATGCAAACACGTGGTCTTGTTTTCTACGTGTCAGCTTCAAAATGTGGTTTTGGCAAGTTTCGCATGTTTTCGCAAGTAAGTGAAAGTAAATGATCCTTTTACAAGCCGTGAGGCAGATTGGGTATATGGTGCTGGCCCCACGATTTTAATGACCGATGGGTACTCGATGGGTGATGTATGTGGTCAATATCACATATCTCGGACTTTGGTGTTCTGAATCAACTCTGCTGATGATATTCCACCATGGATGACCAAAGACAGCTGTTTGTCTCTTTCTTATGGTTGTATATAATGTTCTAGTTTCACTAGCTCTTTCAGGCAATCGTTCAGCTCGTACTAATTAAAATTACTCAATCCTGGCATGTATGCACTGCGTTAGGTAATAAAAAAAGTCAAAGTAAAGGACCATGCTTCACGCCTTGGGGATAACTGGGCATACTGTGCTCTCCACATATTTACACAGACCTACCGACTTTTGATGAGTGGTTTGGTCAATACCAAGCCGGTCGTCTGTACCTTCCAGGACACTTTCTGGCACCCATTTTACGCCGTGTCGATCTCGGAGTCTACGTAATATTTAAAAACAAAATACGCAGCTGTGTGGATTTGAACACATGACTACAGGACCGGCAAGCAAGCTACTAACTACATCGTTATCGCGGATCCGGGATTTCGCACTACTTACGTTTGTTTAAGTCTTGAATGTATTACCTGCGTTTATTACTAACCTGTACACATTACAATTAATGTGCTCCTGCGAACATTGTGATTGAAATTTAGAATGTTTTATGTCTGATACTTTTGAAAAGATATCCACCTTCGTTTATAACAACCTGTATCTGTGTGACATTATTATTTACAACTCGGCTGTTGTCATATTTGAATTGTTTCAATGGCACAGTGTCACATTCCACTAGTTTCAGAAGTGTATTCAAGCCACCGTGTCATGTTCCAATCATTTAAGAAGAGTTTCAGCCATGCACTCAAATTCAAATCTTTCCAGAAGTAATTTCATGCCCAGGAGTCATATTCAAATCGTTTTTAAGTGCTTCACTCACGGAGTCAAATTTCAGTAATTTTAAATGAGCTTTCGTGCCGCGGTGTTAAATCCCAATCATACGAGAAGTTGTTTCATACCGCGGTGTCAGTTTCCAGTCGTTTAGCAGGTTTTCTCATACCACTTTGTCAGATTCCAGTAACATCCCTTGAAACAAGTAGAGAGTTTCAAGTACCTAGGAAGTATAATATCATCAAATGGCAGATCAGAAGGCGAGATCGAAAATAGGTGCAATAAGGCAAATCAACTCATTGGACAAATGGCACCAATACTAAAGAACAAACATGTATCAGTAACTACTAAGAAAGCACTTTACAACACAATCTTCCTACCAACTCTATGCTACCAATGCCAAACCTGGACAATGACAGAAAAAGAGAAAAGAAAAATCACAACAGAAATGAGGTTCCTGAGAAGAATACTCAACGTATCAAGAAGAGATAAGATCAGAAATGAAGAAATCAGGACTAAAGTGGGGGTTAAAGCAGCACTAGATTTTATTAGAAAGCAGCAAGTCAAATGGTTTGGCCATGCTAGTAGGTTACCAGGCAACAGCATACCACAACAAGCAATGATGTACAGACCAGATGGATACAGAGGAAGAGGCCGACCACGTAAACGTTGGACGGAGGGAATAGCAGAGTCCATGGGAATATCGATATATGAAGCCCATAATCGGGCACTCTCACGAAGTTTATACTTCACCTCGACACCGCAAGGTACAAGAGGAACATGATGAGATGAGATGAGATGAGATTCCAGTAATTTTAGAAGTGTTTCTATGCTATGGAGTCAAGCGTAATACTTTAAGGCCTTCATAAGAAGCCCCGACATAAGAGGTAGACATTGATTTTTCTAGGTGGACACAAATGTTTGGTCCACACCTACTTTCTGTTTGGTATTGAATCAGTATGTGATGATTTATTGTCCTAGCCATGGGCTTATATACAGTAGCTGTCCTCATACAACCCCTTTAATTTGATGATGAATTGCCTTAGCCTTGGGCTTATATACAGTAGCTGTCCTTATACAACCCCTTTAATGTGATGATGAATTGCCTTAGCCTTGGGCTTATATACAGTAGCTGTCCTTATACAACCCCTTTAATGTGATGATGAATTGTCTTAGCCATGGGCTTATATACAGTAGCTGTCCTTATACAACCCCTTTAATGTGATGATGAATTGCCTTAGCCATGGGCTTATATACAGTAGCTGTCCTTATGCAACCCGTTTAATGTGATGTATAATATACATGTTTGCCACCATATTCCCAACTTTTAAGTCATAACTGTAACACACCTCTACTTCCTATTCCCCGCCATCCATTTGTGTTAGGTCCAAACCTTCTTTCTGTTTGGCACTGAATCTGTTAAAAGGATAGTTAGCTGATGGTTGTGAAGCAACATAATCGCCAGCACCTGACGGTATGGCACTTGATAGTGATGACCGCCGCCGTAGTTTGACCTTGCTTTGAAACCAGAATAAGGGAGACAAGCCCTATAGCAACTGACATAATTGATACATCTTAAGGGCAATTAACTCTTCATTTGCTTAACACGTATAACAGACCTAGCTTATGTCACTCCACAACAAATGTACAGTATCAACAATCATTGATCTTTCCACGTCCGTGAACGCGGAATAACTACCCATGTAACTACCTGTAGTTGCAGGCGGTTGTTTACCTAGGCGCGCCAAACCAACAAAGGTGCATTGTGTCATTGTGTTGTTTTTCCGTGTCTATACTACACAAGACGGAGCGTTTCTTTGATTCTCCGCCAAGACTGTAGTAAGGTTCAAGTTGTTGTGTCAAGCGGTTGAGACTTTAAGTATTACTATGTCTTCTGCCTGATGTCAAAGTTGAGAGCGGTAATAGAAGATCGGATCTCTTAGAATTGAAAAGTACCAGAAGCATAAATACAATCTTCGTTCGTTAGCTTTGAATTCAAACGGAATCCACACTCGTGCCACAACTACTATAGTTTGCTACTATAGTCAGTGCGGCTGCTTATTTTGTGTGAGGCTTAGCTTTCCCTATAACCAATACCCTTCAATATTAGGCGAATCCATTCCAGCTTCAGAGGTAATGGTACTCCCCAACGTCAAGGACGTAAATTGCTTGTGAACATTAAGCCCATATAACCGGTGCATGGAACGAAACGAAAAACATCGAGGTCAGAACGCAGCGGTAGGGAGAGAAAGTTTAGTCCACTATACCTCTCAGCCACGCAGACCTCAAAAGTACTGGATAAAGGCGATGTGTTTCAATACACTGTAAAACAGCCACTGCTTTCATACCAGTCTAATGACTATTAGATTGTCATGTGATATGTTCATGGCGGAAGGGAATTTTAATGTGCTACAGTTTAGTTTAGTTTAGTCGACAGATCAACATCACCGCCGGGATTTTTTCACGTGGATTTCTAGTAACAAAATTTCCCTTAGTCTCTGGGTAGTGAAATCGGACGGTCGTGTGTTTTGTTGCGCACGTAAAAATAATCCCTTGGCAATTGGAAATCGAAAAAGAGTAGCCGTTGCCAGGGCAAAATTTCGAGTTAAAAATCTACCCAAAGTATTTCAGGATCCTCCCCGGTGCTACGGAGTTCGTGCACTAAGCTGAGATTCTCCGGACTCAGGCTTGGGTTAGGAGTAGAACGGAGCACTCATGTAACCCATAAGTGTATAGCCACTACGCTAATTTAGCTTAATTTTAATGAGTTAAAACAGTTAGTTGCATATCCTTTACATGACGTCGCTGTTAACCCTAGCATATTTTTGCTTTTGGTGATTTCTTGGCAAATTCTTCCTTCAGTTGTTTACATTGTATGAAACCCAAGGCAATGCGGCCTGCTGCCAAATCGCATGCAGCTGTATTTCGAACGCCATATGCCGAATTACGAATTCGTCCTTAACCTCTTCGCCACAGATCGTAATGGGCGCAGGATAAAATGCTTCCGCCCCCAAGACAGCAAGCTCGGGGCTAGAGATCTTGACGGCGTCGTATGACAATGATCAAAAAGGTACACGCATGACAATTTACAAGCCTTTCTGAAGCATTAGGTATATGGAAGACAAGAAATAGAACTTGTAACAGTATCACGTACACTACACGCCCCAAGACGCATTGAGCGTATGGTAAGAAAGTAAAAGTTAGTTACATAACCTTTACAGGACGTCGCAGTCAACACCAGCATTGTTTGCTGTTGTAATTTCTTGGCAAGTTTACGTTCATCACTTTGCCATTGCTTTCTGAGCAACCGGCACCCATACAATTTCGTTAAAAAAAACCAACGCAAGGCGGTTTGCTGCCAAAACGCCTGCAGCCGTGTTGCGAACGCAGGTGTGCAAGAATGCGAACTGCCATCGTTATCCCTTCGCCACGAAGCCGGCGAAAAGTAAAGAGCCCTTTTATATGTCAAGGTGCATTCGACATATAGAGCTAAACCATATTATTTACGTCAAATGGTCATAGCTGGGTGATGCAATCAATATCATACCGGTCGACATTACTTCCTGACATATTCCCTAATACCCATGTTAGAATACCCATGTTAGAATATCCATGTTATAATACCCATGTTGGAATACTCATGTTAGAATATCCGTGTTAGAATATCCATGTTATAATACCCATGTTGGAATACCCATGTTAGAATACCCATGTTAGGATACCCATGTTATAATACTCATGTTAGAATACCCATGTTAGAATACCCATGTTAGAATATCCATATTAGAACACCAATATTAGAATACCCATGTTAGAATACCCATGTTAGAATACCCATGTTATAATACCCATTTTATAATACCGATGTTAGAATACCCATGTTAGAATACCCATGTTAGAATACCCTTGTAAGAATACCCATGTTATAACACACATGTTAGAACACCCATATTAGAACACCCATGTTAGAATACCCATAAAATATAATTAGAATACGTATGTTATAATACCCATGTTAGAGTACCCATATAAGAATACCCTTGTTAGAATACCCATGTTAGAACACCCAGGATCGAACACCTATGTTAGAATATCCATGTTAGAATACCCATGTTAGAACACCCATGTTAGAACACCCATGTTAGAATACCAACGTAGACAGCCTTGTTGCAGAATTGAAACCATGACCACCGGGCCGGGCCGAGAGTTGAGCTTCTAGCAGCTACACTACCATGGTCTTCCCACCATAAGCCAACAATTGGCTATAAAAGGCAAGTTGATGGGCTTCATTGCACCGGGTTTTATTCCATACGGCTCGGTCTCTTTCATCAGAGCGCAAACTCCGTAGCTCCAACGATGACCCCCAGGAGTCTCCGAGAAAACTGCACTCGTCAACCGAATGACGTAGGCCGGAAACAAACCTACATCCTTAGGAGCACGAGGCAGACGGCGTGACCACTCGGCCACTGAGGCCTTCGCCCCTCCTCCATCATAAGCAAATACCCTGGCAATAATGTTGCAATGTGCGAATTATCTATCACATATTTAATCCATTTTGGGTCTGCTCATCTTTACAAATACCCTGGCAATAATGTTGCAATGTGCAAATTATCTATCATATATTTCAACTATATGGGGTTTGCTCTTCTTTACAAATACCCTGGCAATAATTTTGCAATGTGCACATTATCTATCACATATTTAATCCATTTGGGTTTTGCTCTTCTTCAGAAATACACTGTCAAGAATGTTGCAATGTGCAAATTATCCATCAAATCTTGAACCTATCTACGCTGTAGCCTTTCTCTTCTCCACTATCTCCATACACCTTCTTCCACTAATTTCCCTCATTACATAATACAATTAAATTGTAAGAAGTCAGAGATTATGGTCATCACTAAGAAGAAATAAATACCACAATGTAATAAACGGATAACTGGTAATATTCGTAAACAAGTGAATCGGTACAACTATATTGGAACAGTCATAACATCTGATGGAAGATGCCTTGAAGAGATTAGATCAAGAATCGCTATGGCAAAGGTAGTTTTATGCAAGGTGAAAAATATACTCACCAAACAATATGTCAACTGCAACGAGCAAAAGAGTGGTGAAGTGCTATATAGAACTTGTAATTTTGTAAGGATGCGAAACGTGGAAAATCAGCATAAAAGCTGAAAAAATATCTAATGACATTGGAGATGTGGTTTATGAGCAAAATGCAAGGAATATCATGGACAGGCAGGAAAACTAATTAGCAAGTCCTACAAAAAGCAATTGAAAACCGTAAACTGATTAGAGAAATAGACGCAGGAAGTCAAAATTTTTGGGCACGTTATAAAAAGACAAACTAGAGAACGTGATGACAACTGGCAAAATTAAGGGGAAAAGAACAAGGGGAGGGCAGGGAAATAAATATATGGTTGGCTTGATCACAAAGCATGGTGGAGACAAGAACACAGAACTGATCCACGACTCTGGAGACCGTGTATAATGGCGAAACATGACCGCCAGCGCTTATCAGCATAGTACATGATGATAATGAATACATAACACATATAAGAGAGATTCACAAAGCATACACACCGTTCTAACGGAACACTTATCACCCCTATTTTTCCAAAAATTCTGCTAAAGATCCCCCTGTCCTACACCGCAAGGTACAATAGGCAGTAGTTGACAGTGACAGACAGTTGCTAATTGAGACAAAGGATCAACGACTTTCCTAGAGTGCAACAACAACATTTAACGAACCTTAACCAATAAAAATATAGTCTATGCACGCAAGGTAACTAACATCTAACAGTAGCTAAAGAAACCCCAAATAGCTAGGATAGTTTTAGCGCGCCAGTGCTAATTAATCAAAGAATTTTGGCAACAAACGCACAGCATGAGCTTACTAGGTTCTCTAGGGAAATCTAGCAGGATAAAGAAGCCGGAACATTGGAGCCAGCAAGATGATTTACATTGTTCTATCGACTAAGCATGGCTTCTCATTTGAATGGGTAAGTTTGTTTAAAGGTTTTGTAAGTGTTGTTGCAATGTTGTGCTCTTCTGTACACAAGGCATTCGATGTTTATACAGTCTCCAATGTGGTTTAAGATACATGTTACCACAGACACACATACAGACTGGACGGATGGGTGGAAGGGTGGGTGAATGAATAGACAGACAGACAGAAAGATAGACCGACCAACCGATCGACCGACTGACCAACAGACAGACAGACAGACAGACAGACAGACAGACGGACGGACGGACGGACGGACGGACGGACAGATAGACGGACGGACGGACGGACGGACAGACAGATAGACAGACAGAGAGACAGCTAGATGGATAGATCAATAGATAAGTAGGTAGGTAGGAAGGTATCTAGCTAGCTATCTTGCTAGCTAGCTGGGTGGGTGGGTGGGTGGGTGGATGGGTGGATGGATGGATGGATAGATAGATAGATAGATAGATAGATAGATAGATAGATAGATAGATAGATAGATTTTGTCTCATTCGCCTTCATGCCAAAGGTGTTATTAATGTCCTGTTTCTACAGTTTTGTTGATTGGCCACTGCCCCATCTTCCAGACAATGACGCCTGCTATTACTTTCTTTGCAATGATGTTTGGTGTGCTATTGTTTTTGTCTTCAGGAATCAATTCATGAGCTAACTTTCTGTGATATTCACATCGTTCAGAATTCTTTCTAGACACAATATATTGTAAGAATTGTTCTGTAACATTAAACTAAAAAAAATCGAAATGTTCTTCTCTCGGGTTCTAGAAACAGTCCATAATTTACATGCGTATGATGTCGGACAGAGTACTACTAGTTAAATTGAGTGGCAGACCTTTTAACATAAATGTTATTCAAGTATATGCCCCAACAGGAGAGTCCAGTGAAGATAGTGTAGAGGAATTTTATAATGACATAGAGTCTGCCTTAAAGAAATGTAAAAATTCAGAAATAAACATTATAATAGGGGACTTCAATGCAAAAGTAGGAAATCAAGGGGATAGATACACAGTAGGAAACTATGGTTTAGGAGAGAGAAATGAGAGAGGATACAGACTAGTAGAGTGGGCAAAAGAACAGGAAATGATTGTAGGAAACACCTGGTTCAAGCAACACCCTAGAAGATTATGGACCTGGAGGAGTCCTGATAGCAGGATTAGAAACCAGATTGACTACATTCTCATTAGCAGAAGATTTAGAAACGCCCTAACAGTAGCAAAAACAGTTCCCAGTGCTGACTGTTATAGTGACCACAGATTACTCACAGGAACATTGAGGATAAAGTTGAAGAAAGTCAAGTATACAACAGGGAACACTAAATATGATTTGTGTACATTGAGTAATGACAAGGAAATACAAAACAAATTCAACATAGAAGTACAGAACAGATTTGAAATATTGTCTGATCTAGAGATCCTATTCCAGGATGTGGATGATCAATGGGAAATGTTAAAGAATTCAATCAATATGGCTGCAGAAACAACTATTCCAAAATTAAAGAAGGTGGCTCGTAAGAAATGGATGACTGAGGAAATTTTACACTTAATGGAAACAAGAAGACTCAACAAAAATAATCCTGCCAAATATGAAGAAATTCACAGACAAGTCAGAATATTATGTAGGAAGGCAAAAGAATCATGGCTTGAGGAAAAGTGCTTAGAAATTGAAAAACAACACAACAGTCAAAATACCAAATTAGTGCACAAAAGGATTCAGGAACTTACTAATAAAAGAACAAGTACATCAACAGGCTGTCTAAGAACTAAAGATGGCAAAATCATAATAGAAAAAGATCAGATTCTACATGTATGGACAGATTATGTGAAAGACCTGTATAATGATAACAGAGAGGAACAGTATGCTATTAGATTTAATAATGAAGGACCAGCAATTTTAAAGATGGAGGTTCAAAATGTTCTTAAGCATATGAAAGTTGGCAAGGCCCCCGGTGCAGATAACATCACAACAGAAATGATTAAAGCTTTAGAAGAATTTGGACTAGAGCAAGTCACTAGACTGCTGAACACATTATATGATACTGGAGATATACCTTCTGAATTATGTAATTCTGTATTTATTGCAATCCCAAAGAAATCAGGAACCTTAGAATGTGATCAACATAGAACAATTAGTATAATGAGTCACATCACAAAGATTTTGTTACGAATTATCATGCAAAGAGTGAGGAAGAAAATACAACCTGAAATAGGGGAAGAACAATGTGGTTTTGTAGAAGGAAAGGGTACAGTAAATGCTGTGTATATGCTGCGAACAGTTATTGAACGTGCTTTAGAAGTAAACAAGGATATACATCTTTGCTTTATTGACTACACAAATGCTTTTGATAGAGTAAGACATGTCAACATTGTGGATATGCTTGCAGATCTACAAATTGATGGGAAAGACATTAGACTTATAAAAAACATATATTGGAAACAACAAGCTGCCATAAGAATTGATAATGAAGTAGGACAATACCAACCTATTAAGAGAGGTGTTAGGCAGGGATGTGTAATGTCTCCAGATCTTTTTTCCTTATACAGTGAAAATATTTTCAGAAATGTAGAAGACCTAAATGGAATCAGCATTGGAGGACGAAACATAAATAACATTAGATATGCAGATGATACAGTATTGATTGCAGACAATGCACAGGATCTGCAACAATTAGTAGACGCTGTGGTTGTACACAGTGAGCAGCTGGGGTTGGAATTAAATTGTAGGAAGACACAGGTTATGGTCGTCACTAGGAAGAACGAAGTACCACAATGTAATATACAAGTAAATGGGAATATTCTTCAACAAGTGAATCGGTTCAATTATCTCGGAACAGTCATAACATCTGATGGCAGATGCCTTGAAGAGATTAGAACAAGAATCGCCATTGCGAAAGTAGCCTTTAGCAAGATGAAAAACATTCTGACCAATAAAATGATGTCAATTGAAACGAGAAAAAGAGTGTTGAGGGGATACATAGAGCCTGTTCTTTTGTATGGATGTGAAACTTGGACAATGTGCAGTCAAGCTGAAAAACATCTGATGGCTGCAGAAATGTGGTTTCTGAGGAAAATGCAAAGAATACCATGGACAGATAGAAAAACCAATGACCAAGTACTACAAGAGACAAATGAAAATCGTAGATTGATTAGAGAAATTAGAAGTAGACAGTCAAAATTTTTTGGACATGTTATGAGAAGAAATGGACTGGAGAACTTGGTGACAGCTGGCAAGATCGAGGGGAACAGACCAAGAGGAAGACAGAGAGGAAAATACCTGGATGGCTTGGCCACATGGCATGGACGAGGCAGGAACACTGAGCTGATCCACGACTCTGGTGATCGAGTGAAATGGCGAATCATGACCGCCCACGCTTTCCGGCATGGCACATGATTGATTGATTGATGTTCTAAGACATGGGCAGTCTTTTAAACACACAGGTGTAAAATCACATCATATGATATGATGTGCATTAGACGTGCAGCTAGAAAAACAAGAAGAAAGACAAAAAGAGAGATTCATAAGAAAATTAGGAATACTACCGATTACAAACTATACATAACACTAAAGAATTAAGTGGTTCGGACAGTTAGATAGAATGGAACAAGATCAATTAGTAGCTATAGCGGTCTACGTGAGAACATTGAAATACACAGTGAGAGGAAGAGATGGCTAAATGGAGTAATAGAGACAAGGAAGAAATCTAATACATTAACAAAAGCAACTAGACCAGCAAAAACAGAAAACTACACCCATCTTCTCTCTGTCATCGTTTCACAGCAAAAGCAGCAGAACAAACGAAGAAGACGGAGATGTTCACGGCGGGAAGATGCACGAGCTGAACATTCTAACGTTTTTGATTGCTGATGTTGTGCCTCAGCTTTTTTACACTGCATAATCTCTTCATTGCTTTGTTCATTGTCCTTCTGCTTTCTTTTGAAAAGGCCCGGTTATTGTTAATTATTGTACACAGGCAACGTAAAATTGTGTTATTGTATATTTTCACCGCTTCTGGTAATTATATATATATATATATATATATATATATATATATATATATATATATATATATATATATATATATATATATATATATATATATATATATATAATTTTCCTTCCAATGTGTTGTATTTTACATTTTATATTTTCACCGCTGCTGGTAATTATAAATGTATAAATCTTCATTGTCTTTGTTTCTCTTTTCAGGCGAGTGCGTCATACTTAGTTATGCATGAAAAGAGGTCAGTGCATCCAATTTCAGCATACATTTGTTGAAGATGTGCTTCCTCTAAATAGATTCCATGTGTATCTACCCCATGGGTAGATATTCCTAATAATTCTGCCAGAGGATTGGCCCTTGCCCTACACTTTGAGATTTCTAACTGCGTGGGGTTTTTAATGTGCACTCCTTTCACCTGGGTCCTCCTGTTTGTCGCAGAACGCGAGAAGACTGGATGTTCACTCTCACTGCCAGAGAGATCAGAAGGAATTTCATTGTCACTAGACTGCATTGATGCTTGTAAAAATTCCCAGCTCTATGCTAGATTCGAACCCAGAACCTTCTGAGCGTACGACGAACATCGTAAACTACTTTCCATTCATTCCCATCCTTCTACGAATGCCCGTAACAAAAAAGTTTCTGTTTTATTTTTATTTACTTGCGAATTTATTTCCAACGTTTTCCTAATTTACCGCAGGGCAATTAAAAGCCTCTGCCAGAAGTTGTAGAATAACCACACTAGAATAACACTTCCCCTGGATTTGACCGTTGTTTTTAAAATGTCAACATTCAACTTACCGCTATCTTTACGGAAATTATACCACAGGGAAACCTTTCATGAACTTCATTTAAAGTTACGGAAAACAGTTGTGCAAGGTATATATTTTGGCAAGCATATTCTGTAAACAAGGCAATATCGATTGAGCTGGACGAGTAACGCTGTGTATTTAAGTTGTTTCTATACTGTTCTTGATATTACTGAGTTCATGTAAGTTCGTATCAGACACGCTGATAGGATGTGAAAGCCTCAAGATTTCAAGTAGACTAGGTCATGGAATTCACTAAGTGGTGCCTGCGCTAATTAGAAGGAAGTAATTCAATGAACTGACAGAATCATCAATGTGGAGCTAATGGAGAGACAGACACTAGAGAACCAAGCGGTGTAGAGAAGAGACTGACGTTGCGTGTTATGGCGTGTTTTCAGTGCAGTGACCAGTTATCTTTCTTATTTAGAAAGTTAAGTATAGATAAGTCAAACATTCTAAAGACTACCTACAATAGATAAGTCAAACATTCTAATGACTACCTACAATAGATAAGTCAAACATTCTAAAGACTACCTACAAGAGATAAGTCAAACATTCTAAAGACTACCTACAAGAGATAAGTCAAACATTCTAAAGACTACCTACAACAGATAAGTCAAACATTCTAAAGACTACCGACAACAGATAAGTCAAACATTCTAAACACTACATACAACAGATAAGTCAAACATTCTAAAGACTACCTACAACAGATAAGTCAAACATTCTAAAGACTACATACAACAGATAAGTCAAACATTCTAAAGACTACCTACAACAGATAAGTCAAACATTCTAAACACTACCTACAACAGATAAGTCAAACATTCTAAACACTACCTACAACATATAAGTCACACATTCTAAAGACTCCCTACAACAGATAAGTCAAACATTCTAAACACTACCTACAACAGATAAGTCAAACATTCTAAAGACTACATACAACAGATAAGTCAAACATTCTAAAGACTACCTACAACAGATAAGTCAAACATTCTAAAGACTACATACAACAGATAAGTCAAACATTCTAAACACTACCTGCAACAGATAAGTCAAACATTCTAAAGACTACCTACAACAGATAAGTCAAACATTCTAAAGACTACATACAACAGATAAGTCAAACATTCTAAAGACTACCTACAACAGATAAGTCAAACATTCTAAAGACTACCTACAACAGATAAGTCAAACATTCTAAACACTACCTGCAACAGATAAGTCAAACATTCTAAAGACTACCTACAACAGATAAGTCAAACATTCTAAAGACTACATACAACAGATAAGTCAAACATTCTAAACACTACCTGCAACAGATAAGTCAAACATTCTAAAGACTCCCTACAACAGATAAGTCAAACATTCTAAACACTACCTACAACAGATAAGTCAAACATTCTAAAGACTACCTACAACAGATAAGTCAAACATTCTAAAGACTACCTACAACAGATAAGTCAAACATTCTAAAGACTACCTACAACAGATAAGTCAAACATTCTAAAGACTACCTACAACAGATAAGTCAAACATTCTAAAGACTCCCTACAACAGATAAGTCAAACATTCTAAACACTACCTACAACAGATAAGTCAAACATTCTAAACACTACCTGCAATAGATAAGTTAAACATTCTAAAGAATACCATAGGACTAATGCTAGAGGAAGATACCATAACAGATGAAATAATATATTTTAAGATACAGGAGACGAAGCTTCTATGGGGGGGGGGGGGGGAGGGGGGTGTATCCGGAGTCCAATAGTGTGGATATTTAAATAAATCAATATTGTTCTGTCCAATCTCAAATTTGATGGTTCGTAATCTGTAAATGACAAGTATGCCACTAAATTTGCCTAATGTCTTCAACGTTTGATTTAACTTGTATTTCCTTATATTCTATGAATAGCAGTTAACACTAGTCAATGTTTATATCTCTTGAACAATCTAACTATTTGTCACATTAGTTGTGTGACCTTTACATGACGTTTCAATTAACCCCAGCATTTTGTGGCTGTTTGTGATTTACTATATCATGTTAAGTTCAGTAGTTTGCCAATACTTTCTGAACGTCCGACGCCCATAACATCGAAATCAACTCAAGGCGGTCTGCTTCCAAATCGTCTGCGGCTGATTTCCAACCCTCGATTTGAAATGCCGGGGAATTGTGAAACACATTCAGTGTCCATAAGCCACAGCTCCGGCAACTAACGTAACGTAACGTCTCAATACACTGCATGTAGAACAAATTTGAAAAAAATTCTTTCTGCCGTTGATAACACCATTCTGTTTGTAGTGCAAATAATTACTCCAGCAGACGACAGCCATTCGCTGCATATTGCTTCACGATGGACTGTGGAGCACATTTGTTATGACATCATCTACTTCATTTTTCAAATATGTAAAGAAAGAGACAGACATCTTTCTTCGTCATGTGATGAGAAGAGAAGCATTGGAGAAGATCGTGACAACTGGAAAGATCGGGGGAAAGAGAGGCAGAGGCAAACCAAGAGAAATAATGCTGGATAGATTGAGAGTGTGGCATGGAGGAATATCAGCAGCAGAGCTGATCAGAAAACCAAAGACCGAGATTTATGGAGAGCCATGGACGCCCACGCCAGCTGGCAGGGCACATGATGATGATGATGATGATGATGATGATGATGATAATGATGACAAAGTGTAGTGAGACTTTGCAATCACCCTGTATATGTAGTGAATTCAATGCTTTTTAATACGTGCTTTAAAAATACACGTTGTTTCAAGGATCTTGGAAATGTAATAACGGGTATGTTATTGATTCTGTACTGAGAACAAACATAGGCATGCTAAACGTTCGGTGCATTAGCATTTTCATAGGTAAAAAAGAAAAAAAAAAACCGGTAACTATACCTATGAAGAAGATGAAAACTGGATTCGAATGTAAAATAGTGTGGCTGGTAATTAATTATGCGAGAATACCACCCAATGAATGTTAAAGATAATCGAATGTAACATTTATGTATATCGGTAAATCTATATTCCCCCCCCCCCCCCCCCTCCCCGCATATCCTTTACAGGGCGTTGCAGTCAACACCAGCATTTTTCAGCTGCTCTTGATGTCTTGGCAAGTTTTACGTTCAGTAGTTTGGCATTGATTTCTGAACGACCGGCTCACATATCTCCGTAACGCGATCTGCTGCCGAACCTCGCGCAGCTGTTTCATACGTGGGTATACGGGATTACGAACAACGTCCTTAACTCTATTAGCCAGTGAGACCGGCAATAAAGCTATAGAGTATAATAAAGTAAACATGAGCACATAATGAATGAAAGTACAGATCTCTTGTATGAAAGTACAGATGTCATGAATGAAAGTACAGATGTCATGAATGAAAAATTAAAACGTCGAAGTAACTAATGGAAACAGCAAATATAATTAAACAACACAATATGTATTGCTGTTTATAGATATTATAACACTGATCGAATATGCAATTACAAAGATAACAGGAAGAAAGTAGACGGTAGTGAAAATGAAGTAAATCCATGAACACTAGCATATCCATTTTCCACAGACAAAAATTATGTAATGTATTCTCATCATCTCATTTAATCTCATCTGTTCCTCTTGTACCTTGCGTTGTAGAGGTAAAGTATAAACAGCGGGAGTGTGCCCCTTTATAGGCTTCATGTATTGATATTCCCATGGACTCTGTTATTCCCTCTGTCCATCGCTTACGTGGTCGGCCTCTTCCTCTGCTTCCATCTGTCTGGTCTGTGCATCATTGCTTGTTGTGGTATACTGTTAGTTGGTAACCTAGTTACATGGCCAAACCATTTGACTTTCTGCTTATGAATAAAATCTAGCGGTGCTTTAACCCCCACTTTAGTTCTGATTTCTTTATTTCTGATTGCATTCATACGAGGAAAGGATGGCCGAATAGAAAAGAGCGCTCGTTCTGACGTATCCGATGTGCTGATGCTGAGGTGGCAGGTTCGACTTCTACACCGGTCAGTTGGACTAAAATGTTGACTTCTCGTCCTTCACTCGTTGACGTAAATTACAAGTACTTCTGAAGTCGAAGTGGGTTCTTCTGATGTCGAGGGACAATGGTAATAGGGAAAGCTAATCCACAGGCAAAATTCAGTCCAGTGCTACTAGAAGTAATGTGTATGGACTACGCTTGAGTTCAAAGCGAGCGAGCGCAAAAAAAAATATACGAGGAAATAAATTTCAAGAGATGGAGATGAGATGATGCAGACACATCTTTGGATTAGCATATACTGATCACATATCACATGTCGAGTACCGTCTGTGCATAAACTATAGAGGTCATGGCAGGGCATTGTAGCAGATGTACAAACGTGCAAACAGGATAGTGTAGCAGCTATTCAAATATATCAACAAGACAGTGTAACAGATTGTATAAACATACAAATCACAATAACTCTGTCATGTGTACAATCAACCAGGTCCCCCAACACTATACATGACAGCCTCACACTGTTTCGCCATAGCACAGACTTGTAACAGATGTACGTACATTTCATAAAAAACAATAAAACGGATGTACAAATATCCACACTACAATAATATTGCCATGTTTACAAGCACCCCACCAGTATGTTGTCGTGGCCTCTAAGGAAAGTAAAAATATTAACACAGTAGACTCCATGTGTATGTCGTAAAAGGCGACTAAACAGGGCTTGCTCGAGACTGGCTAATTCACACTGCAGAAGAAAATCAGTCAACCTCCAGCCAATAATAAAGTGTCTTACAAAGAGCATGGCACGCGTGGTTATGGGCCTACAATCCAGGAGGAATCTCAATGTGAAAAAAAAGGATACAGTAGAAATTCATTCAGTCAGGTTGTTCAACTTTATAGTTAGTCCCAAAATGTGGCGCCGCAGAACGACCTCGTAATTGATGTACACACATGCACACAACATTAGTACTCCCATGTGTACAAACCAGGTTGTCGAATTTTATACGTGGCAGTTCTACAGTTTGGCGCCATAGCACGACGTTGTAATTTATGTGCACACATACAAATAACATTAGTATTCCAATATGTACAAACAACCAGGTGTACAACGTTATATGTCAGTCACAAACTGTGGGGCCAAATAATGACCTAATAATTGATGTAAAAATATACAAACAACATTAGTACTCCCATATGTGCAAGAAATCTGATTTTCCATAATTATGACTGATTGTCCTAGAAAAGTGAAGAAGTGGTAGGCAAAAATGCGTTTCGCAAATAACATTAATTATCACGTAGTTAAACCCTTGGGTTGGCCACGAAGCTTCCTGATCATTCCTTAGTTGTCTGATTTGTATCGCTCTCTAATTCATGTATGTCTGCTTTGATAGATCATTGCCAGCGTCTTTTCTTGGCCTACCCTTTCTTCTTTTCTCCAGTATTTTACCTTCTTGTACTTTCTTTATTGTTTCTTCCAGTTTGAGGTTGTGACCCAGCCGTCAAAGCCTGCCTTTTAGTGCTACTTGAAGAAATCGTTTTTATTCTCTTGTACTTTTCAGCACTCTTTACTTGTCAATGCATTCTTCCCGACTGGTTCTTGTCATAAACAAAAAAGAACATTACACTGTTTAGAAGTGGCCAGCAAAAACCACGGCAAACACTATCATGCTGACAAGATACGAATACTAGAGACAACAGGTCATACATACTGCAGTGGCAAGTGGTGCCTCCATGGAATCCTACTTTATGGAACAAAGTGAAACAATCTTGTTGAACGTCTTGTACTTCTCTCCCTAAGTTCTCAATGGCCACAGTTCTAACTTTCTAGGTACCAGTTCTGGAGTGTTTCTTAGGGAAAAGGAAGTTCATCAGCGATCCAGACCCCATGATGGCTTTCTCCGCATAACACCATGCTTCTGATGTAATTTCATTGTAGTCCTTCGCGCAGGTATCATTTAGGGAATGTGTATAATTTATTAGCAATTGTTTTAGTCGGTATGCGTGTTTCTGATCCACGTGACAGTACTGACTTAAGGTTAGAGTTACATAATCTAAGTTTGGTACTATACTTAATGTCTGTTAGGTTTGACAAATTGTATGTTGTATGAAAGATCACTTTACTTTTTGTACTCTTATTTTAATATAACTATCTTTTCCACAGTCTTTGTTTAAATTCCTACCAAAATATGAGTATATTTTCACCTTTTGAAGTGAGGTTCCATAAAAGAGATCGGGCTATCACTTGCTTGATTTGTTCTTATTATCTGTATCTTTCACCTATGAACTGTTAGATCTATTTATCATGACTTCTCAACAAATTCATTCATTCATTACCCACAATCCGTGTCTAAATGTAATCCCCTCAAAATCCCGGCTATCCAATTCTATCTTTGGCATTCAGGTCACCCATCACAATTTTGGTACTGCCATGTCTTTGATTATCTAACATTATCTAGTAATATTTAAAGTTTCATGTAATACTTCACTTTAACTGGTGCATCCTTATAATTCAGGTTTACTTGTTTGTGGTTCTAGATGTTGTTGTTATTATTCTAAAACTCATTGCTTTCCATTCTATTAGAGCTTCCTCTGTCTCTTTATATGCCATTAGGTCCACGTCAATTCTGCGAGGGACATTTTCCTCTGTATACTCATAAAACAGACCTGCTCTAACAGTGTTCAGAAGAATGTTACTTTTTGCATTCCATCTTTCTGAGCATAATCCTAAAATAATAATCTTACAATATTCCATTTCCCCTACCATTGGAGCCGGCTTTCCTTAAATCATACACAATTCTAACCTTCCAGGTGCCAATTCTGGAGATATTCTTAGGGTAGAGGAAGTACGTCTGCTATCCAGACTCCTGATGGCTTTCTTCGCATGACATCATGCTTCTTATGACAGAAAAGCCTCCTTTATCTTCGTTGGAAGAATTGTTACTCTTTACTTGTATTTAGTGCTGCCAGTAATGGTTGGATTTTGCAGCTGATGTCTTCTACGGGTTGAAGATGTCAGTACCACACAAACCCTTCTTAGTCTCTTCTTTGGACATATATAATAAGCAACAGTTATACTCTCAGTTGTTTCTGTTATAGACACGGCTAACACACGGGTGACTGAAGCCAATGCATATCCCTAGAACTGTTGGTTTAAATCATTGTGTATCACTATCTCATGCCTGTAGAGAGCTATAGGGAGAACCAGTCTAAGATGATCATGGGCACCGTAAATGCAGTTTACATCTTACAAGTCTTGTGCATTGTACGGCCTGTTTTGATTAAACAAAAACAGTTGATGTTGTTTGCTCTCTGAACATCAAAGAACGTACATAAACTAAAACAGATTTCACGCGCAATATGCAAATATAATAATTTGCTTGTGCTAAAAAACATTGACAGAAGCAACGCATTTTAAAGTCTCGCCACCTTCCAAATAATCTTCTTCTTCTTCTTCTTCTTCTTCTTCTTCTTCTTCTTCTTCTTCTTCTTCTTCTTCTTCTTCTTCTTCTTCTTCTTCTTCTTCTTCTTCTTCTTCTTCTTCTTGTCGCCTGCTCCTGCTGTTTCTTCTTTTTCGTTTTCCTTTCCCTCTTTCCTCCTTTTGTTGCCATTGTTTCTCTTCTTCTTAACCACCCACGATGCTTTGTCGAGCACGATGACGTCTTGCATGGCAGTAACAAAATCAACATAGCTCTATTGATAATCCAACAACTTATTTCAAGAAAATCAATAACTGAAAGAAGGATAATAATAATGTAAAATCCTCTACAGAGTAAATTTGATGTGACAGATTATCCTTGAAAAGCCATTTGAATGTACATTATATATATATACGATTTCTAATTCGATTTATTATAGCGTTTTATACAATTATGAGATAATGCGTTCTTGCTATTTCAATTTACTTTTCTTTATTTTTGCCTTGATAAAATTCCGTTAATGTTATATTCGTGAATAAAAATGTAATAACCTTATGGTGAACATAAAAACGGGAGGATTTGACGCAAAGGAAACAATTTTACAAGTGATTTGGTGCGTCTGTAAACTAAGCGTAAGCGTCTCGTTCTGAAGATCTCTGGTTGGTAGAATAAATTTGTGAAGAAATAAGTTAATAAAATAAATCTTCATCATCATCAAGTGCCCTGCCAGCTGGTGTAGGCGTTCATGGCTCTCCACAGATCTCGGTTTTGGGTGTTCTGGATCGACTCTGCTGATGGTATCCTCCATGCCACTGTCTCAGTCCATCCAGCATCATTTCTCTTGGTCTGCCTCTGCCTCTCTTCCTCTCGATCTTTCTAGTTGTCACGATGTTTTCGAATGCCTCTCTTCTTTTCACATGACTGAAGAAAGCTGTTTGTCTCTTTCTTATTGTTGTATATAATGTTCTAGTTTCATTAGCCTGTCTCAGGCAGTCGTTGTTAGTTACTCGGGCAGTCCAAGGAATTCGCAACATTCGCCTCAGGAACCACATCTCTGTTGCTTCTAATTTCTTCTTAATTTGTTCATTTATATTCCAAGATTCACTGCCATACAGCCAAACTGGTTCTACATAGCATTTCAGCACTCTTTTTCTTACATTCAGTGACAGTGACTTATTACATAAGATACTCTTCATGTTCTGAAATGCGGCATTTTCTTGCCCTAAAACTAAAGAACCCCCTTTTCACCTACAGAGGTGAATTGTGTTTATGGCAAGTAAAATGCAAAAGGACTTTATAATCCGTTTTGGGGTATATGGCTCTAGCCTCAGAGGATATCGAAATCTTTTGGAAACCGGTCACGTGACTGACAGAGACAATGCGGTTCGTGTGTTGTTTCATAGTAGATCTCCGTCATTGGAGTTCTGGATGAATTCAATCGGTGCCATTCCTGTATGCCCATCACCATTCCTCCATGCCCACCATTATTTCTCTATGTTTACCTCTGCCTCTACTACTGCTATTATTCCAGTGATTACCATGTTCTCCTATAACTCACTTCTTATTATATGCCCCTACAACCTGGCCGCATGGATGAGAGCAGCCACTCTTAAACTTCCGGTGTGCTGATGCCGATGTAGCGGATTCAATCCTTACACCGGTCAATTGGACTAAAATGTTGACTTCTCGTCCTTGACTTGGAGTCGTAAATGACAAGTATTTCAGAAGCCGCATGATGGCGAGGGACACTGGTAATAGGGAAAATTAATCCACACGCAAAGATCAATTAGTCCAGTGCACTCACTAGTAGTAGAACGTGTATAGAGTACGCTTGAGTTCAAAACAAGACAACGAAAACAAATCACTATTTGCTTCTCTCCTATTGTTGTATATACTGTGATACTTTCATTAGCCTCTTCCAGTCAGTAGTTGTTAGTTTACTCTGGCAGCCTAAGGTATTCGAAACATTCATCTCAGAAAGCACATTTCCGCGGTCTCCAAGATTTCACAATTTGTTATTTTCACACCACCATGTAGTAATGAGAATATGTCACAAAGTCAAATTTTCTGGACCATACGATGCCGGATGAGTAATATGGCCAGTATCAAATTGGCCGCGTTATAACTCATATTTTCTGGTACTCATTTTGGGTGAATTACTAGTCTGCACACTCAGAGACGACTGCTTGGGCAAGAGGTCTTTATTCTTCATGCGGGAACAATTTTCTTCCAACAAACATATGGATTCCATGAGACCTCTCTCTCTCTCTCTCTCTCTCTCTCTCTCTCTCTCTCTCTCTCTCTCTCTCTCTCTCTCTCTCTCTCTCTCTCTCTCTCTCTCTCTCCGCAAAAAAAAACAAAAAACATTTCATAGGTTTGGGTCGACCTCCAAAACACGAAAAAGTCCCGGCGCGCAAGTAAGACAAACACAGGATGACAGACAGGCGAATGACTGCTCTAACATCTATTCTACACGCGGTGTCATCTATACAAACTGTTCCCGTGAGAGGAACTGGGCACCGAATCCACACACCATTAATAATGAAGGCAAACGATCAATGATACTGAAATTCTGTAGGAAGAAAACTGGGGCGCTGTCTGATGACCTAGCAGGGGAGGATTATTCTGTCTGTCAGAAGAAAAAATGGCAGGATATTAACTCATTTTTAACTCTTGTTGTCCCATACATTTGTTAAACTGATTCAGCCTGACGGTTTCTTTAACTCTTTCACTGAAAACGTAAGTATTACTTTATAAATAACAAAGTTAGTTGCATGTCGTTTACCGGACATCACAGTCAACCACAGATTCTTAGGCTGTTTGTGATCTCTTGGCAAATTTACGTTCAGTAGTTTGCCAATGCTGGCTCCATGGCCAAGTGGTTACTGATGCGGTTCGTGATCCTGTATACCCGCGTTCGAAACACACCTGCGCGCGATTTGGCAGCAGATCGCGTTGCATTGGTTCTTTTACGAAATTGTATGAGCGCCGGTCGTTCAGAAAGCAACGGAAAACTACTGAACGTAAACTTGCCAAGAGATCACAACAACAAACAATGCTGGTGTTGACTGCAACGTCCTATAAAAGATATGCAACTAACTTTTTTAGTTTACCATTACTTTCTGAACATATACCATTGTATGAAAAACAAACAAAAGACCAAATCGTCCGCAGCTGTGTATCGAACTTGGTATGCGGGATTGCGGAATGCTTCTGTAACCTCTTCGACACGAGCGGGATCTAAATAACAAATATAGGCCATACGTGTTAGAGTAATACATATTTGTGATGAGAAAGCAACATTTCTTTCTTTATTCTGCTTATTCATGTATCCTATTGATTTTGAAGTGGAGCGTTGCAGAGACAAGGTTGATGCAATTTTATGTTGTTCATGTTTTGTACTCATGTCGTACTTTACATCTTCAAGGTCTCTTTTACCCCAGCTAGCTATTTCTTTCTGGGTTGTCCTCTCAGCCTGTATCCCGATGTTCTCATGTAGATCGGTCCAGCCGCTGGATGATCTTGTTCCATTCCAGCTAAATGTCATAAACATTTAATTCTTTGGTGTTCCATAAAGTCAACAATAGATGCTATCCAAACATGTGTTCTTAGTTTCTGATGTGTTTGTCTATTGTTTCTTGTTTTACCAGCTGCGTTTCTTATGCATCTCATCTCACATGATGGAATGTTTGTGTATTTCTTGGTTTGCCCTATACACTTTTAGGACATAAACATGTGTTGACGTAAACAATGATAAAGAAAGCAACAGTATCGCCTGTTTGGAACTCAAGCAGTAAACACAATCATCATGTTTTCGTATTAATATGTAGATAGGGGTTACACGACTTTCTCCGTAATCTCGTATACTCTCGTGAGTAACGTGAAATTGCGCGAGAATCGGTAGTGGTTCTCGCCGCGTTGGTAACTTACTGGGTATTGTGAGTCGGTCGCTCAGAAAGCAATGGCAAACTACCGAGCCAAAAAATCAACGATGAGTTGAAAGATGCTGATGTTGACAGCGATGTCCTGTAAAGGATGTGTAAAAAAAAAAAAAAAAAAAAAAAAACTCAAGGTTGAAGTAAGTTCATTGGTACAGACTGAACTAATGCCTAATATCATAAACAGTTGTTACGATAACTTTTTCTCATCAAGGCGATTGTTAAGTTCGTTGGTTGGTGAATCCTCTGTAATACAAAGTTTTAACTCTTAAGGTTGATGAAGACGACCAGGTAATGTGAGTACTGAAAGGGTATTACATCTGTCGGAATGAGGCCGGTGTAGAGACATTCCTTCAGATCCATTACCAAAGTCCATCGCGGCTTATTTGTGAAATCGACCTAGTCTCCGAGGTCGTCCTAGACTAAAATGTATACCACAAACCATCAAGGGAAGTAAAGTCTGCCGGTTTAATATTGACCAATCATCCATCGAATATCTATTTGGGGTCTATACATATTTGGGGCTGGCATCATATGTCCAGTGGGCATGGAGATGTGTAAATGGGTCCTTTACTTGCCTTTAGGTCTTTGACCTTTCTTGCGGTACCAAAGTATTGTCTCCACGGTGACCTTGTGGAAGGGTTTTCCCTCGGCTTTCTGAGCTGAGAAACCACTGGGGTGTCCAAGACCGGGGAAAAGAAATAAATTCCCGTACAGGGAGCCGGTTGTGGGTGTGAAGTGTTAGGATGGGTGTGAAGTGTTAGGACCATCACCTTACTGTAGGCTTGAGTGCACGGAGTAATAAATGGTCAATCTTTCCACTCTGTAGTGAACGGTACAAGCTGGCATTACACTCTTTACCACTATTGTTCAAATCATTATCAGCGTAACGTCGTGAAGACCGGCACTGGAACTTAACATCTGCGGACACCCAAACAAGGATGTAATCAGGTCATCATTTAGCACCCATACTAAAACATCCAAATGTACCCATGTCCGCAAAACGTCAGATGATAAATAAAATATTCACACCAATCTTATGCTACCAGTGTCAAACTTAGACATCCAAATAATACTTACAGAAAAACAACACCAGCGAGATGAGAGGCTTGAGCAGAGCTGTCAGATTATCTATCGGAGACAGAGTAGGAAATGTTATCAGACAGAGAGCGGGATCAACACCCTGTGCCACATTTATTGAAAGGCAGAAGATCAAATGGTTTGGCCTTCTCGTTAGAATGCAACACTATTAACTACCAGTACTGGCGCAACATAAAGAAAATTTACTACTAGAGCAAGACATCGTACAATCACACAACACAAAATGACACTATCCAGTACTCCTCCGAAGTCGGGGAGTATCTGCCTGCACAGCGAGGAACCACCTGTCTGCACACCAATAAGCCAGACATGGGACAATGGATACTCATGCAAACCTCGGTCCGGTATGACATCACACGGATGCTGGACAACAGGATGTCTCCATCCGACATACAGGACTTCACGCTGGAGTTCACAGCCAGCGAACGCAAGCAAGCAACTATCCTGTACCACCCACAAATGGAACGCCAATTAATAATTCTCCCCACGACGCTTAAGAACAAAAGTAGAAGATGATGATGATGATGATGATAATAATGATCATTCAGCACATCACATACCGTTTGCTGTGATCAGACCTAGGTTGGTATTTTTTCCCGGCGCGTGTGTTAGGTATTTCATTATCAACAGACGCCGACAAAATGTTCAGAAGAAAGTTGCATATCCCTTCCAGGACGTAGCAGTCAACGCCAGCAGTTTTTGACTGTTCGTGACTCCTAGGCAAGTTTACATTCATTAGTTTGCCATTTATTTCTGAACGACCGGCGGCACCCATGCATTTCATAAAAAACCAACGCAAGGCGGTCAGCTGCCAAATTGCCCACAGCTGTGTTACAAACGCGGTAAGCGGGATTACGAACTGCATCCGTAAAATCTTCGCCGTGGAACCGGTTCAGAAGAAAGATATTGCTTTAAACTGCGAAAAGACTGGATTGGCAAGAGCTTCACCACGAAAACCCCGCACAGACAGTCTACAACAGTGTTTCCCAACGTGGGGCCCACGCCCCACAGGGGGGCAATTCGATTGTTAAGGGGGGCAATTCGATTGTTAAGGGGGGCAATTCGAAAATGGAAGAAATCGGCTGGATATAACAAAACGGGCAGGCTTGAGACTGAAGTTAACTAAATTGGAATCTGGCATACAATCTCTTTGCAGCAAGCATTAAGCGCAAGTATCTCACTAAATTTAAATAATTACTAATAATTGAAATATAGAAAAATCTTTCATTAAAATTATTTTGTACTTGAATTTCAGTTCTCCATTATGTTTTGAAAATTTACTTACTGTGTTTGCTCAATAATTTCCTAGTGATTTCTTCCTAAAACCTATCGGTCCTTTGGCTAGGATCGGGTGCATTTGCTGCTCTCCCCCCAGTAGTGCACCTGGTCTGGTCGGGGGCCGGGATGATCAAATAAAACCCCATCACATATCTTCACCTTAGATGAGAGCCTGGTGGACCACTGTGGGCAATAGCTCACAGTGAGACTAAGGGTTCACACACAAATAAAAGGGGGAGGCGGGGGAACCAGCTTGTCTGGGGTAACCGCCAAACCACCCCCCCAAAAAAAATTCACCCAACACAACCGACACACAGGGACCAGGGGGAAAGGGGGGGGGCGGCTCTGGCCCCTCTGGGAGCCGTGAGCCCTTCTAAAAAAAATTCAAGTTTCTTTAGTGAACATTTAATTTTTTGAATATCAAAAATGATGCATATGTTGGGGAGGGGGGGGGGGGGCATAAGAATTTTAGAAAGGCTTATGTGGGGCACAGCACAAAAAAGGTTGGGAAACACTGGTCTACAAGGAAAATGGCCACGTCAATGATTGAAGCTAGTTGGATTTTAACATGCTACAAAAACGCTTCCACGAGAAAACTAAACAGCAATAACCGAATATCACAAGGCACCGACATAAAACGACTAAAAGATCGCAGCTCAAATCAAAGATAGAAGAGCTAGAAGACAAAATAAAAGGCCAAAACTCCAGCTCTAACTGAGAAGAATGTAAACACGAATGGACGCCTTTAGCTGGCCACTAGCATCTGTAATCATATTGATCGTCTGTGTGTGTGGCATCGGGGAGGATCTATTTACTATGGACAGCCAATAAAAAAAAAAAAGAAACGGAAAGGGATGTCAGGATGGTAGCACGTTCTGCCTTGGCCTCTTTCGTCGGCCTCCCTTCTTTTTGTGTGTGTCTTGTTACAAACCTGATAAGAAAATAGCACGGAACTGTTCCTTTCGGCTACTGTTACCATAGTTATCCTTCTCTCGACTTTGTTAGATGACTGTGAAATTATGAAACATACTATGCCAACATTATTATCATTATCATTATCATCATGAGGTCGACGTGGCCGAAAGGTTTAAAGCTCTCGCGCTTAAACTTCATGTGCGGTGATGGCGGGGTAGTCGGTTCAAACCACACACTAGTCAGTAGGATGTTGATTTTGACTTCTCGTCCTTGACATAAGGTGGTAAATTACACGTGCAATACGTCAGAAGTCGGAGTGGGTTCGTCTGATGTCGGGGAACACTGGTTATAGGGAAAATTAACCCTTATAAAAATAAGGCATTATCGTCATTACTATCATCGTCGTCTTCGTTTCCGTCGGTACCACCATTAATGTCATTACCACCATCATCAACATCTTCATTATCCTTAACATTATTATGTGCCGGCTGTTGGTTAGTCGAGACTTTCGTCTCTTCCACTTTTCACATGGGGCAATGAGGAGCATTTTCTGTGATATTCACTGGCACTGGAACGGAGCATAATGGGGCGACCTTTGTCGTAAAGTTGGAACCGCGACTAACTAACTAACTAACTAACTAACTAACTAACTAACTAACTAACTAACCAACTAACTAACTAACTAAACTAACTAACTAAATAACTAACCAACCAACCAAACAACCAACCGATCAACCAACCAACTAATTAACATTGTTATAATATCTATCATTTCATTTTGAGAAGCAATTGTGGAGACGCGAGTTCGAACCCTCGGTAAAGTGTTGGATTTGTTTTTCTGTCACGGGCTAAAAGAAAACACCTAACCTGCACAGTTCGCGGCGACTGCCGAAGCCAGTCAGCCTTAATTACTCATTCTCAAGATACCCCTGTCCAAAATCGTAAGGTACTAAAGGTAGTAATGACATTAAAAAAAAATAATATTATAACTGCGTTTAAAAAATACATAATCAGAATATTATAAATGGTAAGACAAAAGACCACAAATGTCACTATTTTCTTTGTGAAGTATAGAATGAAACTTTATTAATTCATTGCAGGATCTGAAAGTGCCATCTTGGTTATATTGTATATTACCACCTGCTATTGAAGTGACCATCTTTCCGGAATGTAACCAGAATGGAAAGTTGGCTGAACAGAGGGTAACCGTATCCTTTTTAAGTGAATGCGAATAAGAATAGAGGAGCGGTGGGGCTTAGTCCATCAGAAAGATCGATACGTTGGAAATAAGAAACTGCTACATTAAAACTGTGCCAGGGTGTTGTATAGATGTACAGACAGGCAGGCTGAGAGGATAGCAGGAATACGGACGGAACGTTAGACAGATGTACAAACGGATAGACTGAAAGGATGACAAAAAGATGGACGGATAGACTAACAGACAGACAGACTGAGAGACTGAAAGAAAGACAGACGGACGGACGGTCGGACTGACATATAGATATAGAGAAAGGCAAGCTGATAGAGTGACGAAAAGTCGAATGAATGGATCAACAAACAGACTGACGAACTTATGTACATATAGACAATCTAATAGGATGAGAAACGGACAGACGGACGGAAAGAGGGACTTAAATACAGAAATGATAAAGAATACAACCAGTTGGTGGCAGGGGCAGATTAAGTATCAACTTTGAAATATAATTTGTTTCGGAGAAACTCCGGCATTATAGTAGTAAGTGCGCTGTCTTCCCAACGCAGAGACTCGAGGTTCCAATTCCAGTAGTGGCAGAATGGTTGGTTTGTGAAATAGGTCTATTCAGGCTCATTGAGTTTGTGCACGATGATGTTTAGAATATTCTCGAAATTCTCAGAAAAGAAAAGACGGGCAGGAGGAGAAGTGTTCATCCTCCTCATTATGCAGTGACTTAGTTTATGTACAGAAGGCCTAACACCTCACACTTCATACGGCAGCATCGACTATGGAATTAACCTTCATAGTTAGGCATCTATTGGTCTAGAATGATCTTAAACAAGTAAGCCTTTTAAAAGCGTCCAGTTTATTACAGAACTGCATTGGTAATGTAAAAAGTACGATCGGACGCGGGTTCGACGCCCGGGATCGTTGCTGGCCAACTTGAGGGAAAGACTGGCCAACTTATCCTCCTTTCTCCCAGGCTTATAAACTGTGACGGCGCTATCACAGACCCATAGCTGAAAACTCTGCCGTCACAAAATTCTATAAATGATTTCATAACCATTTCTATAGATGAACCAATATAAATGCTTCGTGGTGAAGGAGTTACAGACACAGCATACCGAGTACGAAACACAGCTGCAGGCAACTTGGCAGCAGACCGCCTTGCGTTTTTTTTATAAAATGGTATAGGTGCCAGTCGTTCAGAAAGCAATGGCAAACTGCTGAATGTAAACTTGCCAAAAGATCACAAACAGCAACACAATTCTGGGGTTGACAGCAACGTCCTGAAAAGGATATGCAACTAACTTACAACAGACAATAATCAAGTTTCTTTAGACGAATATGAGATGTATGTTTTTTGCCCCAACATCACGTTTTCTAGATACACTCAAAAATTGGGTCACACAATTGATTTAAAACTGGAAGCCAGCAAAAGCCGGACCGGAAGCTCTGATCATATTGGTGGAATGACCCGACTGTATGTAGTTAGACTACTTAATCATGGAAGCGAACAGACGGAATAATGGGAGCGGTGTTTATTGATTGCGTCTTTGTTACATTGAACACATTTTGATCACACGCAAAAAAGGAACACATGCTTTTCCATTACGCTGGCCAGATTACTATTATTGTTGTCTGCTTATACTTTCTTGAGCAGGTTTTAATGTTTTATTTACGGCAGCATTCTGGCCTACAAAATATAATTGCTGTTTCACTCCACATACCAACAGCATGTTAAAGCTTCGTAACAAAGAAGACCAATCTCATAAACATTTAAACATGTTCCTGTGGTACCCCTTTGGGGTATTGGGTTGGGGTTTGTTGCCGTTAACAACACTACTGTTGATGTTACCAACATTACCAGCATTGCTACCATTACCAGATTTCCAACATTATCAACATTACCATCATTACCAACATTACCATCAATACCAAAATTGCAAACATTACCAGCATTACCAACCTCACCAGCATTACCAACTTTACAAGCATTACTAACATTACCAGAATTAAGAACATTATCAGCATTACCAACATTACCAGCATCATCAACATTACCAGCATTACCAACCTTACTAGCATTATCAACATTACCAGAATTACCAACATTACAAGAATTACCAACATTACTATCATTACCAACATTGCCAGCATTATCAGCATCACCAATATTACCAGCATTATCAACATTACCAGAACTACCAATATTACTATCATTACCAACATTACAAGCATTACCAACATTACCAACATTACCAGCATTACCAACATTATCACCATTACCACACGAGGTCTAATCACAGACAAATTCCGATACGCTGTGATTAGTGACCTGGTAACTTCCTAATATGCCTCCTCACATATCTCAAGTTCCAATATCGGTCTTACATAACATGAAGTTTCTGTGATTGGAGAGGGTAAGGAGAACTCTGCAACAGAGTCTGCGTGTGGATGGTATCTTGGTGGCGGAGAGGGAGAGAAGTCTCTACACCAAGCTCAATTTTATATACTCAAACCTGTTGCCTGGTTCATGTAAACTGAGGGATAATGCATGGACTCTATTAGAGTTAAGAGTTATTAGAGCATTGGCTCATAACTGGCATCATGTCGCGAAAATTGAAAAAAAGATTGATTGGCCTGTAAAGCGATTAATAGAAGGCATGGTTCATGAAAGAAGAGATGAGGTTCGACATGGACAATGATGGACACACGACACTGCAGGGTCATTGGGCATGCGGGTGTATGGAGCAGGATAACTGACAACATATGGAGAGTCTTTCCTAAGAGCCGTTATGAGTGGGACGTCCTGCTAAAGATCTGTTACATAATGACGATTCTTAGATTCGAGTCCTTGCCTGACAGTGAAGTTATAGCGTGGAGCGCATGGCTAGGAGGTTGGGGATCCCCGCCTTACTTACATATTATATATACTACCCATGTTTGATTTCCGGGATAAGACATGAGCTGAGTCTCTGTTGGAGACGACATGTTATTGTGAAATGCCACACGTGCGCTGACAGGAAGGTACATTGTCTATTGCTGTTCCGATCAGTAAAGCCTAATATATTCTCTCATTTGACATCCTGGAAACAGCTTCACTTATAAGTTCACACGACACACACGCACATGTATACACACACACACACACACTCATATATATATATATATATATATATATATATATATATATATATATATATATATATATATATATATATATATATATATATAAGTTAATTGCCTATATTTTAGAGGACGTTGCAGTTGTGATCTCTTGGCAAGTTTTACGTTTGCCATTACTTTCTGAACGACCGGCACCCATACCATTTCGTAAAAAAGCCAACGCAACGCGTTTTGCTGCTAAATCGCGCGCAGCTGTGTATTCGCGATCACGAACTGCGCTCGTAACGCCTTAGCCCTGGAGCCGGTTTATACACGGCAAAATACTCCATTATCCTGTAGCTTTATATTGTTATGTTGTTTTGGTATACTTAGTTTATCATACCTATTTCTACCTTCACACACACTGCTGATCATTGTGTATTCCTCCTCCTCCCTCTCCCCACCCTTCACGTTATATCAGTGTGTATGTGTGTGTATCGAGTGGGTGCATAACTGTGAGAGTTTGTGTAAATGATGTAAGTATGTATGCAGAACAGTATCTACGTGTTTTTGAATGTGCGTGTGTACGTATGTCTGGATGCCTGTCTGTTTCATAACATGGTAATATGCATTGTTTATGTTTACAACATTCATTTAACAATGATTTCTTCCTATGTGAATGTAACATGCAGAGCTGATGAATTAAAGATGAATGATTGGAAGGACCTAATGTAAGACGGGTCTGTGTGCCTAATTTTTGACCCTTCGAAAATAAAGTTCATTTGTTCGTTCCTTCGTTCGTTCGTTCGTTCGTTCAGTGACCACAAGATTCCGGCAAGAATTGCTATTCCGTTCTATTTGTGTAGAACACAAGCTAATAAATACTAATCAACATAAATACACTCTTAATAATATAATCTAAAACAGCTGATACACAGAGAAACAATTTGAAAGACAGCAAGAGATTGTGTTTTCTCCCAAATATAATATCGTTGAGCCACGAAAACAACACACAGGTAAATGAAGGAAGTACTTTTAGTGTGCGAACACAGCCCCGGCATCTGGAATGTGTTAGACAAGGATCTACAAGCCAAAAACTTCCACGTTAAACAAAAAAATCAACAACAACACGTGCGTGCACACACCCACATGCCTTGAGAAACAACTGGTAAATTGGTGTTTTCCCATACGATTAAGCAGTCATCGATCTTAAGGAAAGATAAAAAGACCTACACATATCCAGGATGAGGGAAATATGACAAAAACAAACTACGTAAATGAAATAAACACAAGATATTACTTGGAAACACAAGGAAAGGTAAACAACACGCACCTGACAATCCCCTTTTTATGCGTAAAAGAAATGCTTACACAATACAATACACTATGTGTACACAAATACAACCTTGCAAAGTAAAAACAAAAATTTCTTTCTTATAAATTCGTCCTTTCGTATTCAATAATTTGAAAAGAAACTGCCTGAACTTATTTTCTGATCATGTTAATTAGTTGCATATCCTTTATATGAGGGTGTCAGAACGCTAAACCGTTCAAATTGTGTCTGCGGGCCTGTCTGGATTACACAGTATGCCCGTTTAAGATAACCTATTAGCATTTCTGCATTATTGCTATGTTCTTACTTAAAACATTGTAAATATATAATTCATGTGGTTACCTTGTAATTATTCGTTTTTATTAAATCTGTTTTTGATGGATAGGAAATTATTATGAGTAAAAGGTATTAGCTCATATTTTAGACCCATAGGGGTGGATAGGTAAAACCGTCATCTACGGCCTATAGTACCTTGCGGTATAGGACAGGTAGGGTTGAGGGGGAGGAGGGGTATAGAGCCTGAGGAATTAAAGCCGCCTGGCTAGTGCAGTCGCCACGAACTGTGCGGATTAAAGTGTTTCTTTTTGCCCCCGACAGAAAAAAATACTCTACACATTAGCGAGGATTCAAACCCAGGTCTCCCGAAGGAGAAGCCGGCATTCTAGCCCATCTGCCAGCCGATAGGCAATGTTTTTAAATATCAGATAAACCACTTCCCCTTCCCAGAAGTTGCCTTGGTACTAACTTTACGCTAGTTCAACCTGGGAGCAAAGGCCAATTGAAAAAAAAAAGTGATTCAAACACATTCCCCTCCCCTCAGGGCTGGCAGGCAAACGTGATAGCTATTGTGTCACAGAGGTTTCCCAACTTTTGATTCTTGAATTAATTTGCCTTATCAAATTACGTTTGCTGCGAAATATCTGGCTAATGTATTCTTGACATGTCTCGCCGAGCCATGTTGTTTGCGACACCGGTGATCTGTCAAGATATTTCTGACATTATTTGCCTAATTAACAATTTTATCGCTGTTTATTTGGACCATGGACCAATACGCGAAGCCCAGAATAGCCCAATATAATGCAAATCTATAGACACAGTTGGGTTATAATAACGTTTATTTCTGTCTGTCACCGAATCCACTGATACAGTTTTAAAAATAAACAATTTAAATAAAGGAGACACAAAGAATATTTCGCCATATCTCGTCATGGCTATATTACTGAAACAAGTTGAATATATAATGAAGTAACGTAATGAATTCTTTCAACTGAAGTAAACAAACAAAGCTACACTGCCATGCGTCTCACTGTCACTATGGGAGTTTTAAAGAGACAACCATGTCTCTTTGTTTACATAATTGTCTTTGTTTACAAAATTGTGGTTGACTAGCATGTATGGCAGATATTATGTTTGTGTGATTTTGACTATAAAACGCATAGCGTTCCGATTGGTCTATCAAAATGAGGGTAGCATTATATACCCAACGCGCCTCATTTCATGTAATGGGATTCTTTACACTTAGTGAGTGAGTAAAGGACAGTTTTCACATCTTAAGACACATTGTGGTTCTCAACCTTTTTTGGCCCATGCACCCCTTTAATATATGTTCAGAATGTCACCCCCCCCCCTCTTTTCATATTTCCTACCAATAATCCCCCCCCCCGCGCACCTTCACAGTATACGTAAAAATGGAAGCTAAATTTGCTAGAACAGGTCTAGACGTCTACATAAAACATGATTTGCGAGTCTACCTACGATATAAAACGAATTTCAGAAGGGTGAGAAGTACAGAACCGTAAAGTATGGAGGGAATCGGTTCTTGTATTAACGCGATCTTGAAACAATCTTAATTCCGCCCCCCCCCCCCGATAACCTCCAAAATCTCTCTGGGGGAGGGGGAGGGGGTTTGAAATTCCCCACCGGTTGAGAACCACTAGCTTATATGGTGCAGGACACAAATATTTATAAGCCAATCGGCAATCGGTGCGTGATCAGTGTCTCTCCTGCCACCTTTACTTCCCAAGGCATTTCCTGGTATCCATCTGAGGCTAGTTCGACAGATCAATGAAACACAATTTCGAATCCACCCCGATGCGAATCTAATCCCCGATCACCGTGCCGGAAGACGAGAGTCAAGCCAACACGTTATCGCAACTGCCTCCTGTACATGTACTTTGGTAAGCTACTGATTACCTTTACCGAAGCTACATCTAGCTGTCGAATATTTGAAAAAGTACTAGCTGTGTAGCCACTAAACTTCAAAATGCTTTTTTTTTAATCGTTCGCGCGCGCCCAGCAGTGTTTGAAGTATCACTTTCAAGGTTAAAAGTCATCATTACAAAGTCAAACTACAAGAAAAGGAGAATCTACGATACCGCTAGCAAGCTTTCATACTTATAGCCCTAATCTGCATAGATTAGCTACCCGTATGGCTGCACTTAACGCTAAACCGACCAGATGGTGTCTACGGGCCTGTCGGGATCTCACTGTATGTCCGTTTGCGATAACCTATTAGCATTTATGCATTCATGCTATGTTCTAACTTAAAACATTTTAAACATATAATTCGCGCGGTTAACTGTTTATTGTCCGGATTTATTGAATCTGTTTTTGATGGATAGGAGATTGTTATGAGTAAAAGGTGTTAGCTCATATTTTAGACCAATCGGCGCTGAATAGGTCAAAATATCATCTACTGCCTATAGTATTTTGCGGTGTAGGACGTGGTGGGGGAGGGGCGTCTTGAGCCTAGGGAATTAAGGCCGCCTGGCTAGTGCAGTCTCGGCGACCTGTGCATGTTAAAGTTTTTTCTTTTTACCTCCGACAGAAAAAAAAATACACTACACCTTAGCGAGGATTCAAACCCAGATCTCTCGAAGGAGAACACGGCATTCTAGCCCATCTGCCAGTGGATAGGTAATGCGGGGGAATTAACAGGCTGATAGGCTAGCAGGGAATGCACCTCTTGGTGGTAGATTGCCCATGGACAAGCGGGAGGTGGTCGTGCGCTTGTGGGACCAGGTGGAGAAGACGGAGGAACAGATTGAGAAAACGTATGTGGAAAGAATGAGAATGCGGGGGATCGGCAGGGGTTCTGGAAGAATCTTAAAACTGAGAGAGAGAGAACTTTAAATCAGATAGCGGTGGGAACGATTAGTAGTATGACTCTTCGCTGGCTGCTGAACGAGGGGACGGAGCATATATGGGAAAGTCCTGAGTTCAGTGATGTCGGTTCTTAACTCAACTCAATATCACATAAACCACTTTCACTTCCCAGAAAATTTCTTGGTACTAATGTTTGCGTTAGATCAAACTGGGAGCAAAGGTCAATGGGAAAAAAATGCCCTCCTTGAAGTGGGATTCAAAGAGAATGTGACGGGACTGGCAGGCAAACGTACTAACTATTGTGCCACAGCGGTTTCCCAACTTTTGATTCCTTAAGTAATATTCCGGGTAAATGACATTTGCTACGACATGTCTGGCTAATGTATTCTTGACATGTCTGGCTGAGCCATGTTGGTAGCGACACCAGTGATCTATCGTGATATTTCTGACATTATTTGCCTAATTAAGATATTTCTGACAAGGTACGATACTGCTCAATGTTGGCCGCCGCCTTTAGAACTGACGACCCAGGAATAGATGTGAATAACCTCATAGATGGTAAACTCTTTCAACCGAGTAGGCCTAACACTACCAGAAAAATTACGTCAACAACAATCAGGGACCTTCCATTTGCAGAGGCAAATCTGGAGGGGCCCGCTCTCGATGTTCGCTACGGGAGGCAAAGACTGGCCATCTATTCCAACGTGCACTCAGGCATACAGAGTGTGCTGGTCCGAACATTTGCATACCCACACACGGCTCTGTGGCAAAGTGGTTACCGACGCAATTCGTAATCCCGCAAACCACATTCGAAACACAGCTGCATTACGCCTTGCGTTGGTTTTCATACAATGGTATGAGTGCCGGTCGTTCAGAAAGCAATGACAAACTACTGAACGTAAACTTGCGAAGAAATCACAAACAGCCTAAAATGGTGGGGTTGACTGCGAAGTTCTGTAAAGGATATGCAGCAAACTTTAACAGCAGTTTCCTGCTAGGGGATTTTACTTACCATATACAGAATACGCCGCATGGCATGGAAAAGACTCGCGTACTTTATTACATTTACTACCACTCTAAACTTCACAGGAAGTATCTGCCATGAGATTGCCTGCACACAAAATCAACGTAACACATAAAACTACACTTCATTACTACACTTAGCATCTAGCATGAGATAAAATACTCTGCGAAACTTTTATATCTCTAAAGAAATCAAGGATTAAGTGTAAAACTTCGGCTGCTGGGCTATAATTTCATTATGAGGCGTCACTGTATTTCAGATGAACGAACGAACTGTGTTTTTTTTTGTAAATCCATACATTATTTCATCCATACATCACTTAGGAGGGTAATCGAGAACAACAACAACAACAACGACAATATGAAAAAAATAAAAGTATGCATCATAAAGGCATGGGAAATGTGCAACAATCAGTACTACATGACTCACTAATATTAAATATGGACATGGCAATTGTTATTAGATACGGGGCACATAATATACTACCTATTCATCCAAAGCCGGCCTTTCCCAGGCCGTTTGTATCTACAACCATAGTCAGGTTATTAATTCAAAGTCTGATTTTACGATGTGCTTTATAAAAACATATTACGCCACCATAGAAATAATAGCTTGAATACTGTCAAAGCACTTATTCTTGGGAAGTAATTGTAGGAGATATACCTTAATTTCCACATTCAACTGAAAGAATCGCGTCAAAACATTTATTGCAGGTGTGTCCTACTAATACAGTAAAAAAAAAAAAGCCTATACCCGTGTTATTTAAAGCACAAACTCTATGAAGATGACAACAAGCTTAAGTTAACTGCTAAATACTTCTATTTATATTGACTTCTAAACGTGTATTATGTTGAAGAAGAAGAAGAAGAAGAAGAAGAAGAAGAAGAAGAAGAGGAAGAAGAAGAGGAGGAGGACAAGAAGAAGAAGAAGAAGAAGAAGAAGAAGAAGAAGAAGAAGAAGAAGAAGAAGAAGAAGAAGAAGAAGAAGAAGAAGAAGAAGAAGAAGAAGAAGAAGAAGAGGGTGATGATGAATCACGCGTTTTAAACATATAATTATAAACAATTTTACTGATATTGGAAAGTGTCCAGACCAGTGGCCAATTAAAACCTACAATTTTACGATGTCTAAAAGTCGAGGGATGTTTTGTATGGCAACGTGGACATGGGACCTTGCTATTGACAGATAAGAGTGAACAAATAAGAACGAATATTGAATTAGATCAGGATCAGAAAATTGTGATACTTTGAGCGTATAAAAGACAACGCTTCTTATTATAGGATGTGATGAAAGGACAAATGGAGAGGAAGACTGTGGGAAAAATTCCATGTTACATCTGGGTGAACAACACCGAGAAGTATATTGGAACATCATCAAGATATTAGAACAAAATAAAAATTATTATGTTAGTACAATATCAAGAAGTATATTGGAACCGTGCCAGTGCCGGTCTCTCTGGCCGAGGGGTTACACGACTTTCTCCGTAATCCCGTTTATCCACGCAGGGTCTCGCAGCGCGCGAGATTTGGAAGCGGTTCTACCCGCGCTGGTGACTTGCGGGATAAATGAGCTGGCTGCTCAGAAAGCAATGGCAAACTACTGAGCGTAATCTTGCCAAGAAATCAACAATCAGCTGAAAGATGCTAATGTTGACAGCGATGTCATGTAAAGGATACGCAAAAAAAAAATAATTTTGGAACAACATCAAGAAATATATTGGAACAACAACATCAAGAAGTATATTCCAACCACATCAAGAAGTGCATTGGAACAATATCAAGAAGTATACTGGAATAATATCATGATGCATTTTGTAACAATATCAAGAAATATATTAGGACAACATCAAGAAGTATATTTTAACAACATAAACACGTATATTGGAACAACATTAAGAAGTATATTAGAACAACATCAAGAAGTATATTGGAACAATATCAAGAAGCACATTGGAATAACATCAAGAAGTATATTGGAACAATATCAAGAAGTATACAGGAACGAAGCATAATGGGGACGACCCGTTGCTGTGAAGTTGGAACCGTGACTAACTAACTAACTAACTAACTAACTAACTAAGAAGTATATTGAACAACATCAAGAAATATATTGGAACAACATTAAGAAGTATATTGAACAACTTCAAGAAGTATATTGGAACAACATCAAGAAGTACATTTGAACACCATCTTGGCGAACAACATTAAGAAGTATATTGGAACAACATCAAGAAGTATATTGGAACAACATCAAGAAGTACATTTGAACACCATCTGGGCGAACAACATTAAGAAGTATATTGGAACAACATCAAGAAGTACATTTGAACACCATCTGGGCGAACAACATTAAGAAGTATATTGGAACAACATCAAGAAGTATACTGGAAAAAAATTATGCCTAAAAACACAGGGATGACGCGGGACAGGGTGTTTTGGAGACTAATTACAGCTGACGTTCACTGTGGAGATGGCACTGGATGACAATAATAACTATTATTATTTGGTCTTCAAATCTTCTGGGAATCCTGTTTTCCTATTCACATTACAGTGTGTTCAGACAGAACCCCACATTAATAGCAGTAATCAATGAAACATCGGCAACAAGAGAACTCGGTGCGCACTGAATGGAGATTACAAAGATGAAAGCGGCCGCTTTTTTGTGTAGGAATGTTTGTTTTACGTGTTTATGTTTCCACGGTGTTTGTGTAGGAATGGATGTTTGCATATCATGGTGGTTATTTTTAGCTTACGTTATCATTTTCATTAATAAAATATGTACAGTGGATAATTAGAAACTTCAAAGAAACAAGCAATGGCGAGATATTGCTCAGTGTCTTCTTTGCTCGCCCCGTTTTTCTAATCCAGAGGAGGGTTTGGCCGAGTGTTTTTCATTCTGTACACTCAGGTTTGAATCGTCGGTAAGGTGATGGCTTTTTTTTTAATGTCGGGGAAAGAAAAAAAGAAAACCCTAACCTGCACAGTTCTCGGCGACTGCACTAGCCAGGCGGCCTGAATACCTCATGCTCAAGACACCCCCCCCCCCCCCCCCCTTCTCTCCCCCATCCACTCCTAAGTCCTAAACGGCAGAAATGAGAGTTTTAATAAAAATTCGGTACTTTTGCCTTAATTCACCCCAAACAAACGTCACCAGCTATATTTAGGGTCACCAGCTATATTTAGCACTGACGGTGATCTCCTCTGTGTTCGGGTACAGTTCGTGTCAGTGCGTTTCAATTGCCCCACAGTATTTCTTTGGGCTTTGGCAACTGTTTCTCTCTCTCTCTCTCTCTCTCTCTCTCTCTCTCTGTGTGTGTGTGTGTGTGTGTGTGTGTGTGTGTGAGTGTGTGTGTGTGTCATCATGAGTCTTCTGGAACTGGCAGCAGCAGCAGCTGTCCTCGACAAGCCAGAGTAGCGTTGCCTTTTCTGCAGCAGCATCGTGGCATCTGACATTCTGCTAGACACTGTTCTCATAATCATGTCATCATGGTGCTATCGCTGGCTGAGCGTCAGGACAGATGGGAGATGCCGACGACGACGACATTCACAATGTATGTCGGCAGGACATCCTCCCGCTGAGACAAGGCGCACATGGCTGCAAGGCCTCGCGTCTCCCGTACAGACAGATCATCATCATTCTTTTCGTATACTGCTGGTCTCAAGAGTTGACAAGCATTTCATTTGGCCAGTTACAGTTGGGGCGGGGGATGTCGCCGAGAGCAACTGTTGCACACCGATAAAATTGCGCACCGAGCTACGGCGCAACACAGGGAACCCCTGGATATGACGTCATACCCTGGGATTCCGTTTGTTTGGTGTGAATTAAGGCAAAAGTATAAAAAATTCTTATCTACCTTTTGCGTTGTGATATCTTTTAGTGTAGTTTGAGTCTGTTAATTTTAAACGCAAAAGATAAAGGATCTTGTTGCTATGCCATAGCGATATACTGTTAGGCTTGAATTAATGTGACCAGACCCTACTGGATCTTTCATGTTATTATTGTTATCAGTGTTAATCTTGACTCCTAACTTCAGGTAAACTGCCCTAGTTCTCATGTCATGTGACCGGGCTGATCCTAGAGATACACAATCTTTCTGGGAATACCCAAGACTGTCAAGCAGATGGATACGAGACATTAGGGCTGGAACAGGGCATAACAATATGAAATAAAGAACAGATTGGTATGCCTGGCTCCCTTTCTATTTTACTTATATTTTTAGATCTGTTTGCGCAGTTTCTGAAAAAGAAGCATCATGGGGGGGGGGGGGGGGGACATAACAATAATAACATTAGAATTGCGGATGATACAGTGTTGATTGCAGACAATGAGACAATGCAACATTTAGTAGATGCGATTGTTGCACACAATTAACAACTTGGGTTAGAATTAAATTGTAAGAAGACACAGATTACGGTCGTCACTAGGAAGAAGGACATACCACAATGTAATATACAAGTAAATGGGAATATTCTTAAACAAGTGAATCGGTACAATTATCTAGGAGCAGTCATAACATCTAATGGGAGATGCCTTGAAGAGAATAGAACAAGAATCGCCGTCTTTGACAAGACAAAAAACATACTGACCAATAAAAAGATGTCATTTGCAACGAGAAACAAGAGTGTTGAGATTCTACATAGAACTTGTGCTTTTGTATGAATGTGAAGCGTGGACAATAAGCAGGCAAGCTTACAAACATCTGATGGCTGTGGAAATTTGGTTTCTGAGGAAAATGTAAAGAATACCATGGACAGACAGAAAAACCAATGACCAAGTCCTACAAGAAACAAATGAAAACTGTAAACTGATTAGAGAAATTAGATGTAGACAGTCACAGTATTTTGATCACGTTATAAGAAGAAAAAAAATGGAGAATTTGGTGACAACTGGAAAGATCGATGGAAAGAGAAAACTGGGAGGGTAGAAAAGTAAATACCTAGATGGTTTGGCCATGTTAGGTGGTCGAGACAAGAACACTGAGCTGATCCACAACTCTGGTGATTGAATGAGATGGCAAAACACGCCCACGCTTACTGGCATGACATATAATAATGACGATGATCACTAAGATCGAAACGTCGAACTTGTGTTCTGATTGAGATAATATTTATTACATATTTGCTTGTCGTTAATTTAGCACTATTATTATTATTATTGATGTATTGTTTAGATTCATCTCACTTTTATTTCTGTTGACCTGGATTGAGCTGGTTGCAAGGAGTGTATGTACACTGTGTCTGCTGTGTACCACTTTCTCACAGGAGCCATACATACCTAAGTGTTTTCATTTCATATTACCAAGCAGATAATTGACGCACCAGCCACTACAGTCAAATCTCTAGGACCACCCAGTTGTGCTTGATGTCCCCGTTATTAAACTACACGGACTCACTCGTGGCGCATGTACAAACAATTCACGCGCAACATTGTGCTCACACAATAAACTTGCGCGAGTAAAGACAATGACCATCTTCATGATGGGTTGGATTAGGGAATACCGCACTAGTAGGCAGGTTTCTTACCATTATGTCAGTTATTCTAAGATCGGATATTTAACGATATATATATATATATATATATATATATATATATATATATATATATATATATATATATATATATATATATATATATATATACAAGCACACACACACACACACACACACACACACACACACACACAAGCTGACCCGGCCCAGCTTCGCCCAGCCCATGGTGGGGATCCATCCATCCATCCATCCATCCATCCATCCATCCATCCATCCATCCATCCATCCATCCATCCATCCATCCATCCATCCATCCATCCATCCATCCATCCATCCATCCATCCATCCATCCATCCATCCATCCATCCATCCATCCATCCATCCATCCATCCATCCATCCATCCATCCATCCATCCATCCATCCATCCATCCATCCATCCATCCATCCATCTATCTATCTATCTATCTATCTATCTATCTATCTATCTATCTATCTATCTATCTATCTATCTATCTATCTATCTATCTATTTATCCGGAAACTGCAGACGTTTGAATTCGAATGGCATATCTGTTGGAATCATTGGGATGCGAGGCAACAGTACATCTTCTGCGTAAAATTTCACACTTAAAATTGTAGCTTTGATGATATTGTTCACAGTTAGAAAATTTTCACGTATCTACGACTGTGGTGCACAGAGTATATGTTCGGCATTTCCCCGTTCCCGTTGCGGGAAAAATGGGTACGAAAACTTTCACGTATCTAAAATAGATCCACTATTTTTACGAAAACTTTGAAAATGCCTTAAAGTGTTTATCACCTTTTTAATAATGCACATGCCTGTAGATAAATTCTGTAAACATTTTATAAAACTTTAATAAAAATACAACAATTATTTAAATTACATAATGTAGCAATGCTACTAAAAGTAATGTCCCTTGATATAACTTTTCTTAAGTTAAGCCCCCTTGCAATATTTTAATTAATGTTAATTTATTACGTAAATAAGTGTTTGTAAACTAACAAACTATGCCAGCTGGCTGCCCGAGAATGAGAGGAACATCTGTAGAAAATTTCATCTCAATCGGATGGACCATTCGCGAACGCATAAAAGACACACACACACACACACAAAGACACAAACATTCTCTTATATATATATATATATATATATATATATATATATATATATATATATATATATATATATATATATATATATATATATATATAATTATATATATAGAAAATGTTTCTCTGTGAGCAATTGGTTGATGTCTTCGGAACTTTCATCAAACCAGTCTTTATGCTTTTGGTGTGCTGGAACCAGGATTTCCATAGCAGTGTTGTAAATTATGTCCTTTAGGGCTCTCCACTTTGTTTGCGCATCCTGTTTAGGTGCAGCATAGGGCTTGAGGCGGTATTCCAGCATATTTTCAAACGACAGCTGCATTTTATTTACTGTTGGGGAGGGGGGGGGGACATTTATTTATTTATATATTTTTTCTTGCATGTATACCCCTTGATGACTCCGTGGTCGTTTGATGTGTATGTTTATTTTGAGATAATGAGACGATGGTCTGTCCAGCATTCGGCACCACACATGGAGTTTGTCACCCGAACGTCTTGTCTGTCACTCCTCCTGATGATGACATAGACAATGAGGTGCCAGTGTTTCGAGCTAAGGTGCATCCACGATGTCATATTTCTCGTGGGAAGAAGGAAAATTGTGTTGATCTGGAGATCGTGTTCGGCACAGGTCCGAAGGAAGATTCCATTGCTGTTACAATTTCAGACTGCACTTTCTAATGATTCCACTCCAAGAGGCGGTGTCCTTGTCTACTCTGGCATTGAAATCCCCAAGGAGTATAAGTCTGTCTCTGGTCGTGGTTGGTGCGCAGACACTCACGATGGTTGCATGATTCTTTCCTTTCAGCAGGGGTAACGTAACGGTCATAAGCCTGTCATTTATAGCCTTCGCAATTTCAGTTAGTTTGCCAACCAGGGTAGACGTAATGACAAATACCACACCGGATTGGTGACTTTCCTCGCTTTTCCTTCCACTCCAGAAGAATGTTTAGCCGGTACGTACTTCACAGATGTGGCCTTCTTCTGCAAGTTGTGTCTCGCTCAAGGCTGCAATGTCGATGTTGTACCTGCCCAGCTCTCTCCCAATCAGTATTGTTCGTCTCTCTGGGCCCATGATATATAGTGATATATGATACTTATATATAGTGATCAACATCAGAAATCGTGATACATCATGTGGGATATGTGATTTCTAGCACGCTTGATCCGTGTAATTGCATCATTATATCTTGAACAAGCAGTTGACCGAGCAGCCGGTGAAACATGAAATTGGTTTCAGGTGCAGAGGGAAGTAGGATAGAGCTGCATTCTCTCCAAATACCTTTACAGCATATATGTTGAAAATTTCATGAAAAATGATGCGACCAGGGGCACTTTTAATCCATTTATAAATTGTGGAAATCCAATTATATAACTTACATTTATGTACAGATGACATCGTCCTCTTACGAGCAGACGATGACATGAAACTTATGACACGATAACGTAAAGCAGCAATAACCCAAACATTCGTTGATGCTGAATCAATCTCCATATATATATATATATATATATATATATATATATATATATATATATATATATATATATATAACAGGCTCGATGTAAACTGTCGTGCAGAACGATTAAATAATGAATCGCGGGGATAACAACTGCTCCACAAAGCTTAGAAATATAAAACAATTACATTGGTCTGTTCTCGAAAAGTTTAGAAATATAACAATTACATTGGTGTGTTTTCGAAAAGTTTAGACAAATAACAATTGCATTGGTCTCTGGTCGAAAGTTTAGGAATATAGCAGCTAGAGTGTTCGTTTGTCACAGTTTAGAAATATAACAATTACATTTTGTCGAAAAGTTTAGAAATGTAGCAACTGCACTGGTCTCTGGTCACAAACATTTGAAAATTAAATAGAGGCTATAAAATCTCAAACGTCGGCCATCTCTTAACCTCTACTAAATTGCGGTATAACATGAACAAAGAAAAGGCGTTTCTTACATCGTTGGAACACTTCACGATTGCTGAAATATACTGAGGCGTTGGCAGTTAGGGTTTTCAAATAAATTTTGTGCAGACAGAAAAACCCTCCTTTATATTTACGAATATCGTAGGAATAACAATCAATCAATCAATCATGTGCCATGCCGGAAAGCGTGGACGGTCATGACTCGCCATTTCACTCGATCACCAGACTCATTGATCAGCTCAGTGTTCCTGTCTCGTCCATGCCATGTGGCCAAGCCATCCAGGTATTTTCCTCTCGGTCTTCCTCTTGGTCTGTTCCCTTCGATCTTGCCAGTTGTCACTAAGTTCTCCAATCCATTTTTTCTCATAACATGTCCAAAACATTTTGACTGTCTACGTCTAATTTCTCTAATCAATTTACTATTGTCATTTGTCTCCTGTAGTATTTGGTCATTGGTTTTTCTGTCTGTCCATTGTATTCTTTCTTTATTCGTAGGAATAAAAAAAATTTCGATATTAGATTAACATCAGTGAATACGTGTTGTAAGTATTTCAGCCACAGCATCATTCATGTATTTGCTTCATGTGATATATAACTCTGCAGTATACATCTGACAAGACGGAGCCACACAGACAGACAAGAAATCGTGCAATCTATTGTCAGTGGTTTCTGTGATTAAATGAACGTATGTTGAGTACAGGATGAGATCAGAGTTAACCCCTGGGGTAAGCTGCTAATTTTTCACGGGAAGGAACTTGAACAAAAGCAGTTCTTCGTGCAAGTATTTCACAGAGCAATAAATATACGCAGGAAAATATGTGGCGCTGGTATGTTCTAGCCATATCTTTCAAAGTTCGGTTACAGAAAACACTCAGAGAAAATAGATATGTTGATTTATATTCCAACAGGCTGTAGCATGTGTGCAGGTGGAGGGCGGGCGCTCAATTCAAGGCAGGTTTTTCAAACAATATTTCATTGTGCTCTAAATAAAAGTGTCTACAGTTTTTCTTAGTGTTTGCGGGGGATAGACAACACAATAGTGATATTGTCATGATTAACTTTTCCTGTGTTACTGAAGTGATTTCTTTCGTTATAGCCTAAATAATTTTCTTTAAAGTTTTTCTCGGTGTTTGCTAGGAAAGATAACAGATTGGGGATATTGTCAGGATTTCTTTTGAAGCTTATCCCAGTGTTTGTTACAGGGAGATAACAAAATAGTGATAATATCATAAAAAGTCGCCGGCTGCCTGGCCGAGGGGTTAGCAGCTTTCTCCGTTAACCCCGAATACTCTCGTGGTCGACGTGAGCGCACGAGAATTAGAAGTGGTTCGAGTCGCGCCAGTGACTTATGAGAGTATGCAGTCGGTCGCTCAGAAAGTCGTGGCATGCTGTTGAGCATAATCTAGCTTAGAAATCAACATACAGCTGAAAGATGCTGGTGTTGACCGCAATATCCTGAAACAGGATGAAAACGCGAAAAAACAAAATCATAAAAAGTCGCTTAAAAGTCGACAGGGTCGACTTTATTGCACCGGGTTTTATCCCATATGGCTCGGTCGCGTCGCACAAATCACGAACTCCGTAGTTCTAGCGACGACCCACAGGAGTCTCCGAAAAATTTCACTCGTGAACCGAAGGACGCTGCCCGGAATCGAACCCACAACCTTCGGAGCCTGAGTCGAACGGCTTGACCACTTCGCCGCATGATTGCATTTTCCTGTTATCATGAATTGATTTCTTTTGTTGTAGTGTATACATAGTTATCTACAGTTTTCCTTGATGGTTGCTAAAGGGAGATGTTAAAATGGTGATATTTTTATGATTAACTTTTTCTGTTTTAATAAAGTGGTTTCGCTTTTTGGAAATATGCTTACCTATGTGTCTGAAGTATTTTTTTTTCGACTTTTCCATTTTTGAGAAGAGAAGATAAAAAATGGTGATGACATAAAGAGACACTCAGCATCCATATCTGCGCT
>OY992876.1:180090441-180097941 GCA_963921405.1 Cepaea hortensis | reverse complement strand
CTCGCGTCTCCCGTACAGACAGATCATCATCATTCTTTTCGTATACTGCTGGTCTCAAGAGTTGACAAGCATTTCATTTGGCCAGTTACAGTTGGGGCGGGGGATGTCGCCGAGAGCAACTGTTGCACACCGATAAAATTGCGCACCGAGCTACGGCGCAACACAGGGAACCCCTGGATATGACGTCATACCCTGGGATTCCGTTTGTTTGGTGTGAATTAAGGCAAAAGTATAAAAAATTCTTATCTACCTTTTGCGTTGTGATATCTTTTAGTGTAGTTTGAGTCTGTTAATTTTAAACGCAAAAGATAAAGGATCTTGTTGCTATGCCATAGCGATATACTGTTAGGCTTGAATTAATGTGACCAGACCCTACTGGATCTTTCATGTTATTATTGTTATCAGTGTTAATCTTGACTCCTAACTTCAGGTAAACTGCCCTAGTTCTCATGTCATGTGACCGGGCTGATCCTAGAGATACACAATCTTTCTGGGAATACCCAAGACTGTCAAGCAGATGGATACGAGACATTAGGGCTGGAACAGGGCATAACAATATGAAATAAAGAACAGATTGGTATGCCTGGCTCCCTTTCTATTTTACTTATATTTTTAGATCTGTTTGCGCAGTTTCTGAAAAAGAAGCATCATGGGGGGGGGGGGGGGACATAACAATAATAACATTAGAATTGCGGATGATACAGTGTTGATTGCAGACAATGAGACAATGCAACATTTAGTAGATGCGATTGTTGCACACAATTAACAACTTGGGTTAGAATTAAATTGTAAGAAGACACAGATTACGGTCGTCACTAGGAAGAAGGACATACCACAATGTAATATACAAGTAAATGGGAATATTCTTAAACAAGTGAATCGGTACAATTATCTAGGAGCAGTCATAACATCTAATGGGAGATGCCTTGAAGAGAATAGAACAAGAATCGCCGTCTTTGACAAGACAAAAAACATACTGACCAATAAAAAGATGTCATTTGCAACGAGAAACAAGAGTGTTGAGATTCTACATAGAACTTGTGCTTTTGTATGAATGTGAAGCGTGGACAATAAGCAGGCAAGCTTACAAACATCTGATGGCTGTGGAAATTTGGTTTCTGAGGAAAATGTAAAGAATACCATGGACAGACAGAAAAACCAATGACCAAGTCCTACAAGAAACAAATGAAAACTGTAAACTGATTAGAGAAATTAGATGTAGAGTCACAGTATTTTGATCACGTTATAAGAAGAAAAAAAATGGAGAATTTGGTGACAACTGGAAAGATCGATGGAAAGAGAAAACTGGGAGGGTAGAAAAGTAAATACCTAGATGGTTTGGCCATGTTAGGTGGTCGAGACAAGAACACTGAGCTGATCCACAACTCTGGTGATTGAATGAGATGGCAAAACACGCCCACGCTTACTGGCATGACATATAATAATGACGATGATCACTAAGATCGAAACGTCGAACTTGTGTTCTGATTGAGATAATATTTATTACATATTTGCTTGTCGTTAATTTAGCACTATTATTATTATTATTGATGTATTGTTTAGATTCATCTCACTTTTATTTCTGTTGACCTGGATTGAGCTGGTTGCAAGGAGTGTATGTACACTGTGTCTGCTGTGTACCACTTTCTCACAGGAGCCATACATACCTAAGTGTTTTCATTTCATATTACCAAGCAGATAATTGACGCACCAGCCACTACAGTCAAATCTCTAGGACCACCCAGTTGTGCTTGATGTCCCCGTTATTAAACTACACGGACTCACTCGTGGCGCATGTACAAACAATTCACGCGCAACATTGTGCTCACACAATAAACTTGCGCGAGTAAAGACAATGACCATCTTCATGATGGGTTGGATTAGGGAATACCGCACTAGTAGGCAGGTTTCTTACCATTATGTCAGTTATTCTAAGATCGGATATTTAACGATATATATATATATATATATATATATATATATATATATATATATATATATATATATATATATATATATATATACAAGCACACACACACACACACACACACACACACACACACACACACACAAGCTGACCCGGCCCAGCTTCGCCCAGCCCATGGTGGGGATCCATCCATCCATCCATCCATCCATCCATCCATCCTTCCATCCATCCATCCATCCATCCATCCATCCATCCATCCATCCATCCATCCATCCATCCATCCATCCATCCATCCATCCATCCATCCATCCATCCATCCATCCATCCATCCATCCATCCATCCATCCATCCATCCATCTATCTATCTATCTATCTATCTATCTATCTATCTATCTATCTATCTATCTATCTATCTATCTATCTATCTATCTATCTATCTATCTATCTATCTATCTATCTATTTATCCGGAAACTGCAGACGTTTGAATTCGAATGGCATATCTGTTGGAATCATTGGGATGCGAGGCAACAGTACATCTTCTGCGTAAAATTGCACACTTAAAATTGTAGCTTTGATGATATTGTTCACAGTTAGAAAATTTTCACGTATCTACGACTGTGGTGCACAGAGTATATGTTCGGCATTTCCCCGTTCCCGTTGCGGGAAAAATGGGTACGAAAACTTTCACGTATCTAAAATAGATCCACTATTTTTACGAAAACTTTGAAAATGCCTTAAAGTGTTTATCACCTTTTTAATAATGCACATGCCTGTAGATAAATTCTGTAAACATTTTATAAAACTTTAATAAAAATACAACAATTATTTAAATTACATAATGTAGCAATGCTACTAAAAGTAATGTCCCTTGATATAACTTTTCTTAAGTTAAGCCCCCTTGCAATATTTTAATTAATGTTAATTTATTACGTAAATAAGTGTTTGTAAACTAACAAACTATGCCAGCTGGCTGCCCGAGAATGAGAGGAACATCTGTAGAAAATTTCATCTCAATCGGATGGACCATTCGCGAACGCATAAAAGACACACACACACACACACAAAGACACAAACATTCTCTTATATATATATATATATATATATATATATATATATATATATATATATATATATATATATATATATATATATATATATATATATATAATTATATATATAGAAAATGTTTCTCTGTGAGCAATTGGTTGATGTCTTCGGAACTTTCATCAAACCAGTCTTTATGCTTTTGGTGTGCTGGAACCAGGATTTCCATAGCAGTGTTGTAAATTATGTCCTTTAGGGCTCTCCACTTTGTTTGCGCATCCTGTTTAGGTGCAGCATTGGGCTTGAGGCGGTATTCCAGCATATTTTCAAACGACAGCTGCATTTTATTTACTGTTGGGGAGGGGGGGGGGACATTTATTTATTTATATATTTTTTCTTGCATGTATACCCCTTGATGACTCCGTGGTCGTTTGATGTGTATGTTTATTTTGAGATAATGAGACGATGGTCTGTCCAGCATTCGGCACCACACATGGAGTTTGTCACCCGAACGTCTTGTCTGTCACTCCTCCTGATGATGACATAGACAATGAGGTGCCAGTGTTTCGAGCTAAGGTGCATCCACGATGTCATATTTCTCGTGGGAAGAAGGAAAATTGTGTTGATCTGGAGATCGTGTTCGGCACAGGTCCGAAGGAAGATTCCATTGCTGTTACAATTTCAGACTGCACTTTCTAATGATTCCACTCCAAGAGGCGGTGTCCTTGTCTACTCTGGCATTGAAATCCCCAAGGAGTATAAGTCTGTCTCCTTTGGGAACAGATGTTAATACTTTGTGCAGGTCCTCATAGAACTTGTGTTTGACGTCATCTTCATTGGTCGTGGTTGGTGCGCAGACACTCACGATGGTTGCATGATTCTTTCCTTTCAGCAGGGGTAACGTAACGGTCATAAGCCTGTCATTTATAGCCTTCGCAATTTCAGTTAGTTTGCCAACCAGGGTAGACGTAATGACAAATACCACACCGGATTGGTGACTTTCCTCGCTTTTCCTTCCACTCCAGAAGAATGTTTAGCCGGTACGTACTTCACAGATGTGGCCTTCTTCTGCAAGTTGTGTCTCGCTCAAGGCTGCAATGTCGATGTTGTACCTGCCCAGCTCTCTCCCAATCAGTATTGTTCGTCTCTCTGGGCCCATGATATATAGTGATATATGATACTTATATATAGTGATCAACATCAGAAATCGTGATACATCATGTGGGATATGTGATTTCTAGCACGCTTGATCCGTGTAATTGCATCATTATATCTTGAACAAGCAGTTGACCGAGCAGCCGGTGAAACATGAAATTGGTTTCAGGTGCAGAGGGAAGTAGGATAGAGCTGCATTCTCTCCAAATACCTTTACAGCATATATGTTGAAAATTTCATGAAAAATGATGCGACCAGGGGCACTTTTAATCCATTTATAAATTGTGGAAATCCAATTATATAACTTACATTTATGTACAGATGACATCGTCCTCTTACGAGCAGACGATGACATGAAACTTATGACACGATAACGTAAAGCAGCAATAACCCAAACATTCGTTGATGCTGAATCAATCTCCATATATATATATATATATATATATATATATATATATATATATATATATATATATAACAGGCTCGATGTAAACTGTCGTGCAGAACGATTAAATAATGAATCGCGGGGATAACAACTGCTCCACAAAGCTTAGAAATATAAAACAATTACATTGGTCTGTTCTCGAAAAGTTTAGAAATATAACAATTACATTGGTGTGTTTTCGAAAAGTTTAGACAAATAACAATTGCATTGGTCTCTGGTCGAAAGTTTAGGAATATAGCAGCTAGAGTGTTCGTTTGTCACAGTTTAGAAATATAACAATTACATTTTGTCGAAAAGTTTAGAAATGTAGCAACTGCACTGGTCTCTGGTCACAAACATTTGAAAATTAAATAGAGGCTATAAAATCTCAAACGTCGGCCATCTCTTAACCTCTACTAAATTGCGGTATAACATGAACAAAGAAAAGGCGTTTCTTACATCGTTGGAACACTTCACGATTGCTGAAATATACTGAGGCGTTGGCAGTTAGGGTTTTCAAATAAATTTTGTGCAGACAGAAAAACCCTCCTTTATATTTACGAATATCGTAGGAATAACAATCAATCAATCAATCATGTGCCATGCCGGAAAGCGTGGACGGTCATGACTCGCCATTTCACTCGATCACCAGACTCATTGATCAGCTCAGTGTTCCTGTCTCGTCCATGCCATGTGGCCAAGCCATCCAGGTATTTTCCTCTCGGTCTTCCTCTTGGTCTGTTCCCTTCGATCTTGCCAGTTGTCACTAAGTTCTCCAATCCATTTTTTCTCATAACATGTCCAAAACATTTTGACTGTCTACGTCTAATTTCTCTAATCAATTTACTATTGTCATTTGTCTCCTGTAGTATTTGGTCATTGGTTTTTCTGTCTGTCCATTGTATTCTTTCTTTATTCGTAGGAATAAAAAAAATTTCGATATTAGATTAACATCAGTGAATACGTGTTGTAAGTATTTCAGCCACAGCATCATTCATGTATTTGCTTCATGTGATATATAACTCTGCAGTATACATCTGACAAGACGGAGCCACACAGACAGACAAGAAATCGTGCAATCTATTGTCAGTGGTTTCTGTGATTAAATGAACGTATGTTGAGTACAGGATGAGATCAGAGTTAACCCCTGGGGTAAGCTGCTAATTTTTCACGGGAAGGAACTTGAACAAAAGCAGTTCTTCGTGCAAGTATTTCACAGAGCAATAAATATACGCAGGAAAATATGTGGCGCTGGTATGTTCTAGCCATATCTTTCAAAGTTCGGTTACAGAAAACACTCAGAGAAAATAGATATGTTGATTTATATTCCAACAGGCTGTAGCATGTGTGCAGGTGGAGGGCGGGCGCTCAATTCAAGGCAGGTTTTTCAAACAATATTTCATTGTGCTCTAAATAAAAGTGTCTACAGTTTTTCTTAGTGTTTGCGGGGGATAGACAACACAATAGTGATATTGTCATGATTAACTTTTCCTGTGTTACTGAAGTGATTTCTTTCGTTATAGCCTAAATAATTTTCTTTAAAGTTTTTCTCGGTGTTTGCTAGGAAAGATAACAGATTGGGGATATTGTCAGGATTTCTTTTGAAGCTTATCCCAGTGTTTGTTACAGGGAGATAACAAAATAGTGATAATATCATAAAAAGTCGCCGGCTGCCTGGCCGAGGGGTTAGCAGCTTTCTCCGTTAACCCCGAATACTCTCGTGGTCGACGTGAGCGCACGAGAATTAGAAGTGGTTCGAGTCGCGCCAGTGACTTATGAGAGTATGCAGTCGGTCGCTCAGAAAGTCGTGGCATGCTGTTGAGCATAATCTAGCTTAGAAATCAACATACAGCTGAAAGATGCTGGTGTTGACCGCAATATCCTGAAACAGGATGAAAACGCGAAAAAACAAAATCATAAAAAGTCGCTTAAAAGTCGACAGGGTCGACTTTATTGCACCGGGTTTTATCCCATATGGCTCGGTCGCGTCGCACAAATCACGAACTCCGTAGTTCTAGCGACGACCCACAGGAGTCTCCGAAAAATTTCACTCGTGAACCGAAGGACGCTGCCCGGAATCGAACCCACAACCTTCGGAGCCTGAGTCGAACGGCTTGACCACTTCGCCGCATGATTGCATTTTCCTGTTATCATGAATTGATTTCTTTTGTTGTAGTGTATACATAGTTATCTACAGTTTTCCTTGATGGTTGCTAAAGGGAGATGTTAAAATGGTGATATTTTTATGATTAACTTTTTCTGTTTTAATAAAGTGGTTTCGCTTTTTGGAAATATGCTTACCTATGTGTCTGAAGTATTTTTTTTTCGACTTTTCCATTTTTGAGAAGAGAAGATAAAAAATGGTGATGACATAAAGAGACACTCAGCATCCATATCTGCGCTTGGCAGAGACTGATGACCTATGAGCTTGTGCCGCGTGCAATAACGCCGATTATGCATTATAAATACTATCCTAGGAAGTTTTGTTAATCTTTCTGTTTTAAATTTTAGCAGGACAAAAGCACATGACCGCTTCATGATTGCAAAGTGGAACATATTACAGTAGGCCCATGGACAAGGGGGAGGTGGTCGTGCGCTTGTGGGACCAGGTGGAGAAGTCGGAGGAATAGATTGAGAACCCGTATGTGAAAAGAATGAGATTGAGGGGATCGGCAGGGGTTCTGGAAGAATCTCAAAACTGAGAGGGAAGACCAGGAGAAGTTTTAATCAGATAGCGGTGGGAACGATTAGTAATCTGACTCTTCGCTCGCTGTTGAACGAGGGGACTGAGCACGTATGGGAATGTCCTGAGTGCAGTGATGTCGGTTCGTAACTCAGCTCAACTCAGCTCAACATATTACAGTAGTTAGATGACGTGATCGAAATAATGTAATTAACTTCTCTTGTATCGATGATTTTGAGGAGTGCTAAGTCGCAAAGACAACTTAT
>OY992876.1:179820441-180087941 GCA_963921405.1 Cepaea hortensis | reverse complement strand
ATGTATGTATGTATGTATGTATGTATGTATGTATGTATGTATGTATGTATGTATGTATGTATGTATGTATGTATGTATGTATGTATGTATGTATGTATGTATGTATGTATGTATGTATGTATGTATGTATGTATGTATGTATGTATGTATGTATGTATGTATGTATGTATGTATGTATGTATGTATGTATGTATGTATGTATGTATGTATGTATGTATGTATGTATGTATGTATGTATGTATGTATGTATGTATGTATGTATGTATGTATGTATGTATGTATGTATGTATGTATGTATGTATGTATGTATGTATGTATGTATGTATGTATGTATGTATGTATGTATGTATGTATGTATGTATGTATGTATGTATGTATGTATGTATGTATGTATGTATGTATGTATGTATGTATGTATGTATGTATGTATGTATGTATGTATGTATGTATGTATGTATGTATGTATGTATGTATGTATGTATGTATGTATGTATGTATGTATGTATGTATGTATGTATGTATGTATGTATGTATGTATGTATGTATGTATGTATGTATGTATGTATGTATGTATGTATGTATGTATGTATGTATGTATGTATGTATGTATGTATGTATGTATGTATGTATGTATGTATGTATGTATGTATGTATGTATGTATGTATGTATGTATGTATGTATGTATGTATGTATGTATGTATGTATGTATGTATGTATGTATGTATGTATGTATGTATGTATGTATGTATGTATGTATGTATGTATGTATGTATGTATGTATGTATGTATGTATGTATGTATGTATGTATGTATGTATGTATGTATGTATGTATGTATGTATGTATGTATGTATGTATGTATGTATGTATGTATGTATGTATGTATGTATGTATGTATGTATGTATGTATGTATGTATGTATGTATGTATGTATGTATGTATGTATGTATGTATGTATGTATGTATGTATGTATGTATGTATGTATGTATGTATGTATGTATGTATGTATGTATGTATGTATGTATGTATGTATGTATGTATGTATGTATGTATGTATGTATGTATGTATGTATGTATGTATGTATGTATGTATGTATGTATGTATGTATGTATGTATGTATGTATGTATGTATGTATGTATGTATGTATGTATGTATGTATGTATGTATGTATGTATGTATGTATGTATGTATGTATGTATGTATGTATGTATGTATGTATGTATGTATGTATGTATGTATGTATGTATGTATGTATGTATGTATGTATGTATGTATGTATGTATGTATGTATGTATGTATGTATGTATGTATGTATGTATGTATGTATGTATGTATGTATGTATGTATGTATGTATGTATGTATGTATGTATGTATGTATGTATGTATGTATGTATGTATGTATGTATGTATGTATGTATGTATGTATGTATGTATGTATGTATGTATGTATGTATGTATGTATGTATGTATGTATGTATGTATGTATGTATGTATGTATGTATGTATGTATGTATGTATGTATGTATGTATGTATGTATGTATGTATGTATGTATGTATGTATGTATGTATGTATGTATGTATGTATGTATGTATGTATGTATGTATGTATGTATGTATGTATGTATGTATGTATGTATGTATGTATGTATGTATGTATGTATGTATGTATGTATGTATGTATGTATGTATGTATGTATGTATGTATGTATGTATGTATGTATGTATGTATGTATGTATGTATGTATGTATGTATGTATGTATGTATGTATGTATGTATGTATGTATGTATGTATGTATGTATGTATGTATGTATGTATGTATGTATGTATGTATGTATGTATGTATGTATGTATGTATGTATGTATGTATGTATGTATGTATGTATGTATGTATGTATGTATGTATGTATGTATGTATGTATGTATGTATGTATGTATGTATGTATGTATGTATGTATGTATGTATGTATGTATGTATGTATGTATGTATGTATGTATGTATGTATGTATGTATGTATGTATGTATATGTATGTTAGTATGTATATGTATGTATGTTAGTATGTATATGTATGTATGTATGTATGTATGTATGTATGTATGTATGTATGTATGTATGTTAGTATGTATATGTATGTATGTATGTATGTATGTATGTATGTATGTATGTATGTATGTACGTACGTACATACGCACGCACGCACGCACGCACGCACGAACGAACGAATGAACGAACAAACGAACGAAGGCAGGCAGGCAGGCAGGCAAGGCAGGCAGGCAGGCAGGCAGGCAGGCAGGCAGGCAGGCAGGCAGGCAGGCAGGCAGGCAGGCAGGTAGGTAGGTAGGTAGGTAGGTAGGTAGGTAGGTAGGTAGGTAGTATGTATGTATGTATGTATGTATGTATGTATGTATGTATGTATGTATGTATGTATGTATGTATGTATGTATGTATGTATGTATGTATGTATGTATGTATGTATGTATGTATGTATGCATGCATGTGGCTATTCTATCAGAACGACAGATAACTATATTCATCATGTACTATCGAGGTTTAGCTGTTGATGTAAAAGTGCGCGGGAAGACAGTCTCTCTGCATTCTAATCCTAACAAGTGCAGGCAAACAGAAAGGCTTATTATAGAATATAATATTGCTTATTATATGCGATAACAATAATAACAATATTTAATATAAGTGATTTGCACTCATGATATAAGCGGTGAAGTAGATTCACAGAGCGCACAGTGGTGAACACTAGAATGCAAAACTAACCACGTACCACAAGTTTAACCTGTCAACTTTAAATACACCTAGCCACTCGCGGAAGGAACATGCGTACTTCGGCTAGTTGTTTAGCTTTATAATGTCTACTATTTTCCGACTTGGCTTCAACAAGTTCTAATCAATACTTATCAACTCAAATTACATATTACTGCTATGACCTTTGTGTGTCCCCTAACGTACCGCATTTGCTTGCGTAATGCACGTTCTCGGCAAGGACTACGGTATAGAAGATGTGTTGTGGTTCCGGTGGACTTTGGTACGCCCGTTGATAGTCCTTCAGTCCTCATATAAATAATTAAATGCACTTGATGAAGATTAAAGGAAAACGCCACACTGGAGAATCTATACAATGATTCAGGATGACCCATTCTTGTCACATTAAGATACAATTTACACAACGTATACTCCAGTTTGATGAGCTTGATTAGTAATCTTAATAAAACACAGTGGAAGAATAACAGTGGGAGGACTAGGATGGCGTAGTGTTTTTGAGCGCACGGGTTCGAGGTATATTTCGCTGATGAAATTAGATGTTTATTTCTCGATCATTGAGTGTTAGAGTTTTCCCAGCCATATAAAATGTGTACTAAAGATTCGAGCAGTAACGGCGGTGTTGAGGTGCTACATAGAACCTAAACTTTTGTATGGATGTGAAGCGGGGACAATGAGCAGACCAGCTGTAAAACATCTACTGGCAGTGGAAATGTGGTTTCTAAGGAAAATTCAAAGAATACCATGGGATGATTAGCTGTGGAAGAGGCAGAGGTAGACCAAAAGAAATGATGTTGGATGGTCTATAACGGTGGCATGGAGGAAAATCATCATCAGAGTTGATCCAGAAAATGAAGAACCGCGATATTTGGCCTGCCCCATTTGGCAAGATATTATATAGATGATACAAACAATGAGTGCAGACAATAATAGGCTGTGTCATGTTCGGGGTTGAAGTTGGGAAATGTTACTGACGAAACTGGTCAGAGCTGTAACAGACTGCAAAAGACCAAACACAACGGAGAGTGTGATTGTAAAATCATGCAAAAATTCCTAGAAGTGACGGTTATTAGAATCTTCGAGACTCAATGACTAAACCTAGAAAATGAAGACGATAGCTAAGTAGAACAAAGAAACTAGAATCAGACGAAACCTGGAAAATGAAAGTCAAGATAAAAAGGTATGTAAAGCAATGGACGGGCAAGAGGTATAAATAAGAAAAAAAAAAATAAACTAGGGTAAAAACACACTAGTCAATGATTTCAAATATCATAATGAAATGCACTTGCAATCTGATTTCTTTTGTTTCTTTAAATGATGAATTTACATTACAGTAATACAAATTATGTATGCTTCTATAATTCTCTGGGGTGAATAGTCTTTCTACTTTAGCATGCTACCAAATTGTGGTTACATAATGAATGAATTGATATTTCAACATAAAACTATACAAAAACTAAAAGCATTATTTAAAGTTCACAAATATTTTTAAAAGGCACATTTGAACCCATTCCGTCATTATTCAGTAGCTGTTCCAGCTCTTTTTGCTCGCTTTTTGTAGTCAATCGATGAGGTGTCTCTTGTCACAGTCCAAAGTAATCAACAAGCAAAGAAGGGCTCCAACTGTCTTGATACCTTGTTTCCAAAGCAGCAATGTCCCGGTGAAATCTTTCAATATGCTCATCACCGACAGCTCCACAGTTTGACGTAAAGAAATCCACTTTTCAAAGACTTGTTGCAGCCAAGTCGCTTTTATTTCAGGAAAAGTTTTTCTACAGTGTCATTGTAATTATCAGAACTGTTACCAAGACAATTTTCCACTACTGACTTAAGCGCTAGTCATGCTGCTTTTTCCGTCCCATGCAACACGCAAAGAATCTCGTCACCATGAAGAAGTTTGCTGACCAACAAACACTCCCTCACTTATTTTAGTTAGTTAGTTAGTCGAGGTTCCAACTTTACGGCAACGGGTCGTCCCTATTATGCTCCATTCCCGTGCCAGCGAATATCACACAAAAGGCTCCCCACTGTCCAATGTGAATAGTGGAATAGATGGGAGTCTCGGCAATCCAACAAGCCCGCACAGGTACACTGTACACAATGTCGTCGTCAGAATGTCAACACAAAATTCATCCACGAATACCACAGTTCATCGTCGATGGACTCGGCAGTCACCAGAAAGACCTCATTGACCCGGATTTTCTCACATGGCTCGGTCTCTTACCGCACGGCGAACGCCGAAAGTGTCGCACAAAGCACGAACTCCGCAGCTTCAACGACGACTCCCAGGAGTCGACTGAAAAATGCACTCGTGAACCGAAGGGGCAAAACAGTCAATTTAGCAACCGCCGGTAGCCATTGTTCCGAACATGCAGTTCACTGTACATGACAGATGTAAAAGCATTCCACGCGAATTTCACAGCTCACGGTGTCGTCCACGCACTCACTCAGTAGCAGAGCGACGGAACCATGTACTACCAGTCCAACATGAGGAAAATGCGATTGCAAACCATAGCCACAAGCATAAACACGCAACAGGCCTTAATGGCTCAACGCCTAATCGCCATGTTGGCGACCGGAAGCTTCCTCACTTATTTTAGCTTCACTCAGTCTTGAACATTGTCTGATGAAAGCCTCATGTGTTTCTCCATTACCTTGATAAAGTTTTTCATGAGAGCCAGCTTAATATGCTAGAGTAAACAAGTGCTGGGTTCTCAACGTTCTTACTGCCAGTTGCAATGACTGACTCATTGGCCAATTCCTTCTGATATAATGATCAATTCGTGCACGGCTATTCTTCTCACAGAGAAGGCAACAGTAATTAGTGTATCCACCCTGTAGTCCAAAGAAAAGAGCAATCACTTTTAAGCTACCTCAAAATTTGCGTCATATATGTATAAATTGACCGTAATTAAATAAACTAGTTGCATATATCTTGAAAACTAGAGCCAATTAATATCTTGTAATGTGATTTTAATTTTCAGCACACCAAAATTAGTTAAGATCAGACATTTTGATATCCGGTACACTTTGGTTGTTGATTAGTGATATCAATGACAAGTGCAGCAAAGAAAACAAAACAAAGCAATAAGGTTCAACATAAGATCAGGAAAAAAAAACAAGAACTGATTAACATGACAAAAAGGAACAACAGTAAGAAACCGAATAACCAAGGAAATAATATAAGAACTAAACAATAAAGAGGACCACGAATGGGAACAAAACGAACAAGGAAAAACGGAATAATACAAAGAACAAGATTAAGAAAAAAAAGCAAAAGGGCTGCACCGATGTAGAAGAAAGAGGGAAAAGAAATAAACAGCAAAATGCATCAGAATAAATACACACAAGAGTACAGCTTGGTTGTTAAAATTAAAACAAGTAAATAAGGGACTGGAAAATACACCGCAGAACATTCTACTGAATATTTAATTATTTTGCCTTGTAAAGTGATAAACTCAAGCATATAAACACGCTCTCTCTCTCTCTCTCTCTCTCTCTCTCTCTCTCTCTCTCTCTCTCTCTCTCTCTCTCTCTCTCTCTCTCTCTCCTTCTCTCTCTCTTTCACACACACACACACACACACACACACACACACACACACACACACACACACACACACTAAATCTACAACTTTGAGCTTAAAGACATTAACATTTGTAAAGAAGAATGGGGCTATTCCTGGCGTTTTCTAATTATCTGTTACAATTTCGAATTATAAACCATTGAGGAATGGAAAAAGAGTTCTGAAGATAATGGAAGTGAGGGCAAACGGAAGCAAAACATAACATCAATTGTGTGGACAGTTATTGCCGACAGAGGGAGATAGAACAATTTATAAGGGTAAGATAAATAAGGAAGAAAGAGAAAACTTAAAGTTGCACACATTTTTATGTCTTACGCTCTTTATTGGAAAAGTGTACACAGAAGAAATTGAAGTGGGGGGAAACGGGAGCAACGATATAAAGTAAGTAAGAAACGGAGAGTCCGCTGGACAAACGCATGAGGAATATAGAGAAATTGACAGAAAGGGAAAAATGGACACGAAGAGATAACGCGATCGATAGCAAAAGACAAACATAAATATTAGGAATATGTAAGTTACTCTACGTCGATATATTAATGTGTTACGTTACAAATGTTTTTGTTTATTAAACAGGACAAGAACAGCAGGCACATATGCTACTAACTTTCTGGAAGTTACGGGGATGTGGGTCTTGTAAAAGAAAGATGATAACACATTGGACAGACAGAAAGAGCAATAAAGGCATCTTGAAAGAAGTTAACTCAGAAAGAGAACTGGTCGCTCGCATCAGAAAGAGACAGACCGCTTTCGCATTCTTCGGGCATGTCATGAAAAGGCAAAAGCTGAAGTATGTCGACACAACGTGTACGTTCAATGGGATGAGAAGCAGGGGTAGATCAAGCGGGAAGATGCTGGACAGTTTGACTTCATGCCATGGAGGAGCATCGGTAACGGAAATTACTGGCAGCACAAGAGACAGAAGGCGGTGGACATACAAGATCACGAACGCCACACCGCGTAGACTATAAGAAGAAGTGCTACCTATAATCTGCAAGGAATCTGATTGATTGATTGATTGATTTAGAAACCAACATCACAGCATTCTGGGCATTCCCATAAGCGCTCCGTCCCCATCCTCAGCAGCCAGGGAAGAGTTCCAACACCAATAGTTCCAGTAGCAGTCTGATTATATGTCCGTCTCGCCTTTCCTCTGAGCGTCGAGCGTCGTCCAGATCCCCTCGTCACTCCTCGCTGCCTCATTCTTGCCAGACTATGGTAATCCATTTGCTCCTCCGAGGTGTACACGTGCTCCCACAAGGCCGCAACCACGTCTGCCCTGTCATGCATCAATACTCCACAAAGTTTTGCCGAGCCAGCCAATCTGTTGGCCTGTTCATTCTCCAGCACACCATATCGTCATGTTTTAAAATAAACTTACTTAGTTAGTTAGTTAGTTAGTTAGTTAGTTAGTTAGTTAGATAGTTAGTTAGTTAGTTAGTTAGTTAGTTAGTTAGTTAGTTAGTTAGTTAGTTAGTCGAAAAATAATCCTCATTGCACATCGAAGCATTGAGTCCATAAGTTCTCGGAGCTCCTCCTCAGTAAATCCCACAGCATGTAGCGGCTAACGACACACGTTTTGTGTTAGTTTATTAATCTTGTTTGGCTTCTTGCATAGTGTTCTTGTTTGGTCACACCTCTTTTAACTTGCTGTTCTCGCAGCCATAAACTTACACTGCTTTATGGGGGTATACTGTGTTAGGCAATCACATATATTAGATGGAGGTCAGCATGGCCGAATGAATAAGAACACTCGCTCTTAAACTGCCTCTGTGCTGATACCGAGGTAGCGGTTTCAACCTTTACACCGGTCAGTTGGGCTAAAATGCAGACTTCTCGTCGTTGACTTGGGGAAGTAAATTACAAGTACCTCTCAAGTAGAAGTGGGTTCGCTTGATGGCGAGGGACAATGGTATTGTTGTTAGTTAGTTGACAGATCATCCTCATTGCACATCGAACCCTTCAGTCCATAAGTGCTCGGATCCCCTCAGCAAATCCCGCAGCGTGTAGCGGCTAACGACACCAGTTCGGTGTTGGTTTATCAGTCTTCTTTGGCTTCCTGCGTAGTGTTCTTGTTTGGCAACCCCTCTTTTAATTTGCTGTTCTCGCAGTCTGGCCATGGTTGTAGATTCATAGTCATCACTTGGTTCTTGCAAAAGTCTTACATCTCGTAGAGCATTCAGAATGTCAGCCTGGTCCATGGCGCGTCCGCCCTCCACAGTAGCGTTACCTGCGAGCCTGTCAGCCCGCTCATTCCCTTGTACTCCCGCATGCCCTGGCACGAAGATGAAACTAATCTTTGCCAGCCGAGACCGCTCCAGAGACAGCAACCATTCTCTTCAGATCTCCCCCATCTCTATCCTCTTGAGCATGTTCAGTGAGTCGCTAAGGAAACATGCCCTAGTGAATGTGTGTTGCATGTCTGCCTCTGAGTTGGCATATACACCGCAATCATCAGCAAGCAGCAGCTCTCTGACGGTGTCGCTGTTTGTTTTGGTTTTAGCATTCAGCCTTCTGAGATTGAATAACTTTCCATCCATGCGGTAGTTGATGTCTATTCCATTGTTCTCGAAAGCATTCGTCAGCATAGCTGAAAGCATGATGCTTAACAGTGTTGGTGCCAGGACACATCCTTGCTTCACTCCACTGGTGACATGAAAGCGCTCAGACAGTTCACCATTTTCCTGTACTCTTGCCTGCATACCATCATGAAATAGCCGCACTATTTGGACAAACTTTAGTGGACAGCCATATTTTGCCATAATCTTCCACAGTCCTTCTCTGCTGACTGTATCAAAAGCCTTGGTAAGGTCAAAGAAAGTGGAGAACATTTCGGAGTTCTGTTCCTGACATTTCTCTTGCGGCTGCCTTGCAGCTAACATCATGTCAACAGTTTCTCGTTCTTTTCTGCAGCCACATTGACTCTAGGAACAAGACCTTGATCGAGATGGGCCGTGAGCGATTGAGAAGAATTCTGGCAAATATCTTCCCTGCAATTGAGAGCAAGGAGATGCCTCGGTGGCTGTCACAGGATTGGCGGTTTCCTTTAAGTTTGTAAAGGTGGACTATAGACGCGTTCTTGAAATCTTGTGTTATGGTCTCGTCCCCCCATATGTCTGTAAAGACTTGGTGAGGCTGCTCTATTAGGACCGGCCCACCTGCCTTGTATATCTCTGCTGGGATGGAGTCAGGACCAGGCGCCTTACCGCTGGAAAGTTGCTGGATGGCTTTGTTTATTTCCACTATGGTTGGCAGGTCATCAAGTGTCTCATTGGTGGGAACTTGAGGAAGGCAGTTGATGATCTCATCGTCGAAGAAGGAAGTTGCATTTAAGATGTTGCTGAAATGCTCTGCCCAGCGGTGAAGGATTTCTTTCTTATCAGTGACCAATGTTCCCCCATTTGCATTGAAGGAAACTATGCCTGGTGATATAGGACCATAGACCGCTTTCAGTGAGTCGTAGAAGTTTTCATATTATGTCTGTCAGAAAAGCCTTGGATTTCATCAGCTTTGCTGCTCAGCCAAGAGTCCCACATGTGCCGAAGTTTCTGCTGCACTACTCTCCGAATGTTACTCAAGGCTTCTTTTTTTTAATGTTGACTTCGGGTCATTCAAATGTGCCTTGAGGAGAAGATGTTTCTCGGCCAGCAATTGGTTGATGTCTTCGGAATTTTCATCAAACCATTCTTTATGCTTTGAGGGGAGGGGGGAGAGGGGGGGGGGGGGGGGGCTGGACCCAGGATTTCCATAACAGTGTTGTAAATTATGTCTTTTAGGGCTCTCCACTCTGTTTCCGCATCCTGTTTAGCTGCATCATTGGGCTTGAGGCGGTCTTCCAATCGGACTGTACAATGGTATTAAGGAAAGCTAATCCACACTCAAAAATCAGTCTAGTTCATTATCATCAGTAGCATGTGTATAGACTACGCTTTTTTGTTTAAAGAGAGGGAACGCAAAAAATCATACATTATATGACTACATAATTGTGTAGACTTAGCATACATCATACATACATTAGCAGCATCATTATCCGTCTTGTCTTCACAAAAATTAGATGACTGCATGTCGAAGTGGATGTAACAGTACCTTCTCTGTCCGTCTTTTCTTCACATACACAAATTGAACAGTAATGTCATGGAATTAATCTCCGTTCCTGACGGCTTTTCCTTGCCATTCAACTGCGTGACGTACTGATAGGAAAACGCATAGTAGTTTTGAATTTAAAATACTGTATTTATAAGTAGACACGCCAAGCACTATGCCATCGCGGCTTTGTAACATAAATTCAGAGGTATTGATCTGCACTTATTGAAGACAGATGTAAGAAGGAGAAGTCAGAGGATACACTAAATAGAAAAATTAAAAACTATAGGGACACAGGCATTCAAACTAGCATTCCATAACATTTTCTATGTGCTTGCTTATTTGCATTTTACATAATGCCGTATTGCTAAGCCTGCATGTAGTTACAGTGGTGTTATTTCCATGTGTGTGTGTGTGTGTGTGTGTGTGTGTGTGTGTGTTCATGTTGTTATTTGCTGATGAAGACTTGTCCCCGCAACGGCCACTGTTTTGTAATTTTGTAAAGCTACCTTACTTTCATATTATTAATCCTTAATGTAGTCACTGTACAATATTACCCGTGTGTGTGTGTGTGTGTGTGTGTGTGTGCGTGCGTGTGTGCGTGCGTGTGTGTGTGTGTGCGGGCGCGCGTGCGTGCGTGCGACTTTGTGATACGTAATTTCGATCTGTACACGCGTCTCAAACTACAACAAAACAGCTCACCCAAACTCGTTATTAGATACGTAAAATTAGTGTAATAACAAATACTGTTTAGATGGGGAATGTGGCGAGAGCGTTTCGAATAGAAGAGATACTCTTTATTGTTACTTCTTTACATTTCTCCTCATCTTCGGAAGGCTGTTGTGGTCACCTGAAGAGCCAGCCAGACAACCCAGTCGAGCTGATTTTCTTATGGCCTGCGTCCAATTTTCTGACTTTCGGAGATCTCAGAGATCGATACTGTCCTTCCCAGGAGCTTGGCGTTAGGATAGCTGGCGTGTGGCCATCCATGATAGAACGTACTGTCAATTGTACACAGTTAAATGTAAACATCTATTGCAGATAATATATAGATATTTTGTCTTTGGACAACAGAGCAACATATGGAAGGAGGCAGCAGTAGCAGCAGAGAAAACGGAACATGTGTAATAACTGATATCACCGATTGAAATATATAATAGGAAATGAGATATAATTTAACTACAGCAGGCTATATAGTAAGTAAAGTTAAGGACAGCAAGTAAAGGACTCTTTTACACATACAGACAAAAATACCGAGGTTGATTGCGACGTAAGGTACGTTTGGCATGTGGTACTATCCCCATATTTTAGTAGACCAATCATACTCGGTGGATGATGTGGTAAGTATCACATAGGTGACCTTTACTTCCCAAGACACTTCCTGGAACTAAGTTTAGGCTTGAATCAACCTGGGAGGCCAGATGAATTGTGAAAGTCCGTCCCGATGGCGATTCAAACCAATGACCACCAGGCCAACGGGCTAGCGTCTAGCCACCACGCGCCCGCGGCTCCCATTGAGAGAAATGGTCCTTCAAATAGGAACAAGACGGCGTGGCATAGCTGGTTGGTGAATCCTCGGGAAGACTGAGCTTGTAAGTCCGAACCATTGGAGTTCGGGGCGCTAAGACCTGAAATGGGGCTTTAATTTATCGGAATGAGGCTTATGAATAGGCTTTTCTACTGAAGACTCCGTGGCGAAGTGGTCAAGCCGTTTGACTCTGGCTTCGAAGGTTGTGGGTTCGATCCCGGGCCGCGTGAACCTTCGGTTCACGAGTTAATTTTTTCGGAGAATTATGTGGGTCGTCGCTAGCGCTACGGAGTTCGTGCTTTATGCGACGCTTTCAGCGCTGCGGAAAGAGACCGAACCATATGGGATAAAACCCGGTACAATGAAGTCGACCCTGTCGACTCTAAGCGACTTTTCTACTGAAACCCTATAAGTTTACCACCTTCACGGGGGTCGTGATAGAGAGCTCTCGTTCTTCTCTCAAATAACACTTCATCTGAGGAGAGGCACATTAGGAATTTTCCAGGTCATGCTCCAGGTCTTCAACTGCTCCAACATCATAAGGGAAGAAATACAAACTAGAATCAACTCTGGAAATAAGATATACTATGCACTACAACATCTACTAAAATCAAAGGCGCTATCTCGTAACACCAAAATCACAATATACAAAACACTGATCAGACCAGTTGTGCTGTATGGCTCTGAAACCTGGAGTACAACGAAAGGAGACGAAGCCTTGTTACAAACCTTTGAGAACAAAATTTTAAGACGCATCTTTGGACCCATTAGGGATATACAAAGTGGAGAGTGGAAAAGAAGAAGTAACAAAGACATTTATGATCTGTTTAAGTCCCCGCTAATCACTGGTATGATGAAGGCTAATAGACTACAATGGCTGGGGCATATAGAAAGAATGGAAGATAATAGGGAAACAAAACTCGCTTACACTCAGGAAATAAATGACCGTAGACCCCGAGGTAGACCAAGAAGGCGGTGGAGAGATAATACATGTACAGACCTACAAGCACTTGGAATCAACGACTGGCAAGAGAAGGTCCACCAGAGAGACGAATGGAGACGGATTGTATTTGCAGCAAAGAACCTCAATGGCTCGGAACGCTGAAGAAGAAGAAGATGCTTTAGCACATACTTACAGGATTCAGGTCTAGGCTGGTAATGCTTCCCCCAGAGTTGAGTTGAGTTGCTGAGTTGAACTAAGAACCGACATCACTGCACTCACAACATTCCCATATGCACCCCCTCCCCTCGTTCAACAGCCAGCGAAGATAAAGAAACAACCAGTCAGCCGTATTGCCACCTGGCTCTTATCCGCCCTGAGTGATAATCAACACGTGTCTTCAAATGAAAACTTTAAATGTCTTTTTATTTGGCTGAATATATTCTGAAACAGTAAAGAGCAAATATATCTGTTTTCGATGTAGTCAACACTGCGTTCAATGCAGCTCCTCCTCGCCAATAAAGTGCTTGGATTCTTGTAGAAACATAAAATGCTCTTGGTTGCGCGTGTAACCACTTTGTGGTCACTACTCGGTGTTCCTGACTCGGTCGTGAACAGTCTGTCACAGAAGTCACGCCGTTTTGCAACTTCCTACTCCACTCATACACTTGCTGGACTGACAGGCATGCATTGCAATACTAGACTTTCATTCGCCAATGAATTTCTATAGGTTTCACCCTTTCACTTATAAAAAAAAACAACAACAAACAAACGAATAACAGAACACTGCTTCTCTTTGGTGCATGTCAAAAGTGGAGTGGCCATCTTTAAACTATCCACATGAGGTCACCGTGTTCGTCTGCACCGTGGGTCACTGGCGGAACACTCTTGACATCCGTAACAACAATTTTAACATGTTACAAGACAATGGCATGGCTATTGTAATTTCTATAACACTTGTAAGGTTTTAATTTGAAGCACCCTCGTATTTCTCATATTACTTCTCATAGCATAATCAGTGAAGCCGTAGTAATAACAGGCCATTTCGGCTCTACAATGAAATCACATATTGTGGATCAATGCATAAAACCGAACTCGCCTGTGACATAAGAGCCATTAAAGTAATATATGAAAGAACTTGACAGGTATTGGTTGACAACCACGGAAGACAAGGGGAAACAAGCAGAAATTAAAAGACACACTAGATAACATGGCAATGGAAGAGTAAAGACATGTTGCGTGCGCTACTCCCATACACAACTCTGTTAATGAGACAAACTAAAAACGTACAAACAATTCGGCAGCAAAGCTGCATACTATGATAACATCATTGTTGAGGCTCTCCCAGGGATAAACATTACAACGACGGCTTCCAAAAAGTATGCGGTATCAGAAAATCGCCATACCTCACTTGAGGCTGGCAATCCCGCTCTCTGATAACAACATACAACAACAATCGGTCACTGGATAAACGCAGAACGCTGTTATTATAAAAATATACGAAAACACTTTTCTTGATGGACATATCTACATGATCCTAGCTTCTATTGTGTCGATCTCCCACTTGTTCTCTTCTTCTTTTCCCCATTATCCTTGATTGAAGCAAAGGCTCTCAACCATCTCACTTCAAGCCGCCCTATATTTTACCATGCCCTTTTCTCCCCATATTATCCGGCGTTGTCTTTATTTCTCTTCTCTTCATGTGTTTTTAGGTCTCCCACTTTTTCAATCACTTTGTAAGTTCCAGACAAGGACATGAGTAATTATACTATCCTCAGGTTTTCTCATTTTATATCATATAGGGAGCTGGTGTCTTTTACTGACCTCTTGAAATCTTGAAACGACAAGGTAACCTCAATACAATTTGCTAAGCTCTCACCTTTATCTCTACATTGGTGATGTCGCCACGTCACTTCAGTCACACTATTCAGTGCAGGCACCAATTAATGAATGCTTGTTGTTTATCAGTAATTCTTTTTGTTGTTCTCCATGTTTCTGATCAATATTGGGGTACCCATTAAACATTACATTAATTATTCAAAGTGTAGCTTATAATCAAGTTATTGTCATCTATATTAAATAAATCAATATAGTTATGAAACCTACCCACTCATGGATATTGATTGCATGTGTGATTCTAGTATACGCAAATCTGGATTCTGGAATTTTCTATGGGGTCCGTGTACTTAGTTGATCTGTTACAGGAGACTGAGTACTTAAAATGATAACTGTGTGCAGCAAAAATGACTCTTAACAAAGCTATAGAGGGCAGCGGGAGAGTAGTGGCTAAACTCTCGCATCCGGTCGTGTGGTCATGGATTCGATCCGTATTGCGGCGGATTCGCATTAAAAGAAATGAACATAACTCCAGGTCGACCCAGTCCAAAGTGGGTATCAGAAAATGTTTTGGGAAGACCACAACACCCACCGAGAGCCGAATGGCGTATAAACATATGGGGGTAGCACCATATACCTTGAGCGCGCGTAAAAATGTCCTTTATTTGTTCTTTTATTAAACTTAACACAGAATTCAACAACAGTAACGAATTTCATTGACCGCTAATTTCTTGACATTAAATGTCCATGATTGGCACTCATGCAGCAGTATATATTTCAGAGTCAGTAGCACTTAACACCTGTGTTTATATTTATAGCCGCACAAATGATACCTTGATGACAACAGCTGTTTTACGCCATAATGTAGTCACGTGACAGGCATTCGACATTTTGTATTACTCATTCTAGCAGATACGAAACACTAAAATGGGCTAAATTGTTTATGTTAGTGTTGAAAGAGTAGTGTGTAGTCGGTTATTCCACGCAGTCAGCAGAACGCGGAGAATCGCCCAGCACGGATCGATGCCAGAAACGAGTAATTGTTTGACATCAAACCCGTTTGGTCTGTCAGCGTTTGGCTAACATTGTTTATATGGTGTGGTTTCGTGTGTCAGTGAGTATCTACATTGCACACCGGTACCACCCCCAGTGTCCAAAGATCATACCAAGAGTCCCTCAACTGAGTGCACGAACTCCATAGCATCAGCGAGTATTCAAATTGTGTATACGGAAACAACACATGCCATGAATCATTTTTGTAGGTAGTTTTGTACATTTTGGATGGACAGCAACCTACCCGACTAATTGTTGACAATTTTCAACTGTCGGGGTATTGTAAACAAACTAAGAGTCTAAACAGGACCCGTTCACTTTTCGTGCTTATTCGAGAGGGATAGATGTCTCATTCTCAACCCCTTGATAAGTTAAATTTAGTTTCATAACCTTTGCAGGACGTCGTAATCAACCGCGGCATTTATTGGCTGTTTGAGTTTTTCTATGCACATTTACATTTAGCAATATGACACTGCTCTCTGAAGAGACGACGCTCACACCAGTATGAAAATCAACACAAAGAAATGTAGCTCACAAATAGCCAGCAGCTGATTTTGAAGTCGGTATGTCGGGGTTGTGAAACTGTTCAGGAGTACAATATCCTTTGCTATCGTAATTTTGTACCGGCTGCAGGTGTCAGATGCCTGTGCCGTAACAGTAAGGCACCTCACCTTCCTTCCTTTTTGTGTCTTCAAGAGTGAATGTGATTGGAGGTTTTAGGGGGAAATAAAAGCATTAAGCCTTAATTAATTACCGTCAAACGCCTGAGTGGTACCGTGGGCCCTAAAGGAAAGCAGAGAAAAAGAACATACTGTAACTTGCCACACATGTCGTAAGAGGCGACGAAAGAGGATTTGGTGTGAGGTTGGCTTTCCCATTTCGTAGAAAAACTACAAACTTCAACCAACCATGAATAAGCCTAAGGAAACACTAGTAAATAAATAGGCGAAGAACAGACGCGGCAGTCAATTTGAAAACATGAGAACAGTGTAGGTGAAAAGGCCCTTTTCTGGAAGCCAAACAGAAACAAAAAATAGAAAAAAACCTAAAGCACATAGAGAAAAGAAGTAGAGATACAAATGAACAATCTGGGGTGGTCTTGGACGAAGCTGCATAGGATAGCTAAATATAGAATGGCTTGGATTGAATTGATTAAGGACCTATGCCATAATAGTGGATAAATAGCGAAATAATAAGAAATGTTAATAGAACTAGATAAGCACGAAAGAACATATACACTTAATTAGAATACCCCTTTAGACTGCTAGGGTATCTAACCTAGACAAATGAAAAGAGCTTAAAAGCTTTTGAGATGTTGCAGCTTGCAAAGAGTAAGCTTTGTATGAATGAGATCGGATGAATACACCCAGAAGGACAGAGCGAACATTGTACAAATAGTGAGAATATTCAAAGATGTACACTATCTTCTTGGCTTGGTCAAATATAGAACATGGAAGTCTAATATTAAGATTACTAGAGGACAAAATCAAGAGATAAAGAACAAGAGAGATGAAAGTAAGAACTACATCACTCAGGCATGCGATATAATTGGGGTTCAAAGTCATGTTAATGATAAAATGACTTCATCACTTCACGTCGGACTCACTACCTTGATGATTATGATGATGCAAGTGACGACGATGATGGCGTGATGATAATGATGATGGCAAAATTGATCTCGATCGTTAAATATCTAGATTGATTTCAAAGACTGCCATAGAAAAAGGTGAAGTGCACTGCATACGATCATTGAGTTATCTCCTCCTTACTCGAGAAGTTGATAGAAGAAGAAGCAATCAAAACCCTTCAAGTCCGTTTAGCCATTTGACCGATAATATAGAGCAGTGGTTCTCAACCTTTTTTGTCCCGTGCCCCCCTTCACCATATTTTCAGAACGTCACTCACCCCCCCCCCCTTCATATTTCCTATCAAAAAATCCCCTACCCCTACACAGTATACATAAAAATGGAAGGTAATTTTAATAGCATATACTAAAACAAGTCTAGACTTCCACATAAAACATGATTTGTGGGTCTACTTACTTTATAAAATGAATTTTAGAAGGATGAGACGTACATAACTGTAAAGTATGAAGGGAGAAACAATATCAAGTAATCGGTTATTGTATTAACGCGATCTTAAAATGATCTTCATTCACCCCCCCCCCCCCTGGAATCCCTAAAATTCCCCCCTGGGGGGGGGGGGAATTCCCCACCGGTTGAGAACCATTGCTATAGAGAGTGCTGCATTGGAAGCATTGGAAATTTGGCAACTGAAAGGGTATGCCGCTGGGCATACACGTTTAGCAAATTATACCGACATATTGTTGTATATATTATACATATTATTACAGCGAGGTGAGAGATCAGGGTGGGGCTTCTAAGATAGACGGAGAGATGGTGCACATTGAAACACACATCTAGCATGAGGATGGAAGTGGAAAGTGGGCACTCATCTCATCTTGTTCCTCTTGTACCTTGCGGTGTCGAGGTGAAGTATAAACAACGGAAGAGTGCCCGCTTATGACACTTTCCTAATGAAAAGACCTTCTACAGTTCACGGATCAGGGAAATACCTCTATGTAATGATACGACAAACAATGAGACAACAGCGTGCAGACTGAAGGAACTTAAAATACAAACTGGAACTAGTGCTGCATGTCGTTTGCCGGAACGTGTTAGACGTGCCCACTCAGAGTCAACGCGGAAGTTAACATCCATACACTTCGATATTTGCTTAAGGAGACGGGGCACTTTTATGCACGTCCCGATTGCAGTGACGTCGCATATTTTAACTGATAACCAATAACAACCAGTCTCCAGTATTTCAAGAAACCCTAAGGGATTTCCCAAGTTAAACAGAATATTTACCTGTCTGAGTTTTTCTCTACTGTGAAAGTATCAGACTTGGTTACAAACTTGTATGGTGTTAATGAAGATTTTTACAATTTAGAACCAGAATCAAGTAAAGTAAAGTAATGTTAAAGTAAAGTGATGTTATGTAAAGTAGAATAAAGTGATGATGTGAAGTAAAGCAAAGTGATGTAATGTAAAGTAAAGTGATGTAATGTAAAGTAAAGTGATGTAAAGTAAAGTAACGTAATGTAAAGTAAAATAATGTAAAGTAATATAAAATAAAATGATGTAAAGTAAAATAAAGTAAAGTGATGTAAAGTAAGGCAAAGTGATGTAAAGTAAAGTAATGTAAAGTAAAATTATGTAAAATAATTGATGCAAAGTAAAGTGATGTAAAGTAAAAGAAAGTAAAATGATGTAAAATGAAGTAAAGTGATTTAAAATAAAGTGATGCAAAGTAAAGTGAAATGATGCAAAGTAAAGTGAAATGATGTAAAGTAATGTAAATTAATGTAAAGTAAAGTAAAGTACATGACCCTTTTACTCGCATTAACGCGCATTGAGCCTATAGAACTATACCCACATGTTAATAGATCAAACTGCACTCTTTAAGGATGTGGTCGGTATCACCACGGCGCCTTTACTTCCAAAGACATTTCCTTATACCTACCAATTTCAGACTGGGTCTACCTGACCAGGACAAAACGAGACAAAATGTCGTACCGTTACAGGTTCTGTCACCAAAACGTGGAAATATTGTCCCCCAAACAACGGCTTAACGTCCTCGAAGAGTTAATCCTTTAAAAGCTAAACAATAGCTTGCCATTCATCTTTATAAATAACGATGATCATACAATTATTAGAACATCAATACAGGAAATAAAAAATACTCATTAAAATCTTACAGAAAAGCAAATTAATGCAAAATGATTATATCCCTGGAATAAGAAAAATGAAGATATCACTATGCTAAACGTGAGGACAATTATAATTTCGGATAGAGGTCTTTCAGGATCATCCCCACTGCCTTTAACTAAGTTATTTTCTTCCCCGGTAGACGTTTATAGAGACACTGCGACTCGTCATTTGTATCTGTCATTTCATAACTGTGGTTTTGTAACCATTATTATTATTATCTTTGTGCACTTACGTACCTGTGGAACAGCTATTAAAAGCTTCATCCGTTCGTATGTGTCTTCACTTTCAAGAGGTATTGGGGATTGCTTGTTCAAATAACCCTAAGAATAATGCCGACAACAGCTTAGGGTCTTTGTGTGTCTCCCTATATCAGACAAGTCGGAGGCTAGGACCAGACGAAATGAGGCTCAGACTTACTGCCCTGAGGGTAGACAAAGGACAGTGAATGTCTAGAGAAAGCAAATCCGAACAAAATGCTGGTCGAAATTGAATCCACTGAGCTATAGGTTTGACGAAATATTACAGTTTAATTTGTTTAAATATGGCGTCACTCATTCCATACGTCAGTGTGTTTTAAGACTGGTGTTGAAGTCGCTGATCTATTGTATAATATCAGCAACTCAATTAGCCTCAGCATAGAGGCCTGTGTTCTGGCGTACTAGAATATTTGTGGGATGTAGTTTTATCCAGGACGTCTTCGTTTTCTCTTGCACTGGATCTGGCATTCCAGAATCTGCAGTAATAGACCGCCATGCCTTGTATTGTGACCAAGCCAAGATAATTGCCTCTTTTGTGTTTTATATTTAATAGTTGTATGTGTGGTCTTGTAACACGTAGTCACGATGACGTTACACAGTCACAATTGCTGCTCGTGGAGGGAAATTCAAGGCAGAGATTACATGCATCAGAGACACCCTTAGGGTAACACAAACAACCATGCACACTGACACTCTCTCTCTCTCTCCCTATCTCTCTCCCTCACCCACTCACTAACACACATACACACACACACACACACACACACACACACACACACACACACACACACACACACACAGTATACATATAAGTATGTAGGATATCATAGAACAGTATGTGAAGTTCACACAAGAACCCTTTAACAACTGCAGACAATCCAGTGACATGATCATGTGTCACAATCAACTTCGTCTAGCAACCATGTACTGGAACATTCTCCGGCGGGAAGGAAAATGAGGAAGACGAAAATATTTTTTCAAAGATAATATTTAAAACATGGACAGAAATAACCCTGGCAGAAACTGACATGCTGGCAAGAGACAGGTTAACGTTGAAAGAAACCACACGGAGTGCTACAAGAGGTGATAGTAGACACTCGCCTATGTTAGGGGAGAAGGGAGGAAAGAAAGAATATCTTTTTCTTTTTAATGAAGTTATATATACACACGCATGGTGTAGAGTAAAGCGTGAGGGATAGTACCTCACGGTGAGTGGCAGCCATATCCCACATGATAGACCAGGATCCTATTTGGTTCCCATCTCTTTACCTAGTTCATGTATGGCTCCACGAAAACCGCTTAAGTACTGCGGTCGCCACACCAAAGGCAACAGTCTTGGCTGACTGGCTGAACCACACGAGTGAAATAGTGGTACTATCCCACTAAACTGGGAATGTCCATCCCTAGTACACAAAAGTATGGGACGGTGAACAAGGCGGATAGATCTACATAGATCAATGGCTTCGAGAACGAAACAGCAGAGTGTGTGGCACACATGAGGCATGTTCAGGACACAATAGTGAACATGGCTGACCATTGTGGAAGAGATTGCATCCTCACCACGTAGTATCCCATAGACAGCAATGAGATCACAACAAAAAGAAAACAGCGAAACGGGTAATTCTTAGCCCCTTGGAGACGAGCTTGTTGTAAATATGCTCAGGGAAGAGATAACTCCTATAGTGAATAAAGAAGTGAATAATGACGAATGCATCTCAAATTCATTTGAAAGGGTGCATTCTGACAATACCTACCTGATAAATAGAAGGAGAGGTCTGAGAATTTGCACGTGGAACGTATGCACCCTGTATCAAGCAGGGAAATTTGACAACCTTATTTCAGAAGCAAAACACTTGAATTTAAATAACGAAGACACAACAAATTTATAGTACGATTTATTGCCTGGCACATTTCGCTGCATCTCGTCAGGTACTTACTGCAGATGTCACACAACGTAGAGTAAAATAATTAGATTCACCGTGCAAGCTGAAATATACGCATGTTCACACAGTAATATCAGTTGTTTACCATGGTAATTTTAAACTGACTATCATGTCTTTCTGTTTGCACAAAATAGGCTTGTGCAGATGGACATCTGCAGTAAGTACCTGACGAGATGCAGCGAAATGTGCCAGGCAAAAAATCGTACTATATGTGGTTTGTGTCTTCGTTATTCAAACTTGAATGTAAATATTTTAGGTGGATAAGAAACAAGATGGACAGATGCTAGTTATATAAGGAGTGGTGATTATATATTAATTAACTCGGGAGGAGTAGGGATGTTAGTAAACAGAAATTTAGAGAAAAATATTAGTGGATTCTGGGTTCATAAAGATAGAATGATGCTACTCAAAATGAAGGCAAGACCTTTCGACATAGTAATTCTATAGACGTATGCTCCAACCACTGATTATAGTGATGGACAGCTAGAAGAATATTCTGAAGACTTACAACAAAGACTGAAAGTTGTATAATCAGCAGAGGTCCTAATTGTCATGGGAGAACGGAAAGATTGGAAAAACTAAATATTAAGCATATAGTAGGGTAAAATGGTAAGGGAAACAGAAACGACAGAGGAGACCGGCTGATATAGTTTTGCGAAAAAAACCATATTATTATTTGTAACACATTTGAGTAACAGACGATACATGTGGAAAAGCCCTAGAGATAGAACGAAGAACCAAACTGACTAAATTATGATTAGAAAAAGATATAAAAACAATGTTAAACATGCTAAAACATACCCTGGTGCTGATATTAACTCTGACCACAATCCCGTAGTCTTAAAATTACATATAAACTTAAAAACACAGGAATAAGGACATCGAAGACACCTCAAATAGATATTGAAATAAAATAGCAATGAAACAACCAGACATAAGTCAACTATACCTGGTTGAATGAAAAATAAATTTGGTTGGCCAATCGTTGAAAGCGTGGACAATATCTACATGAAAATCGTGAGGAGAAAATTGATACAAAATGGGAATGTGTAAAAATTAGTATTCAGATTGCAAATACCAACTTGCCAGTGAAGGAAAATAAGAAAAAGCAATTATGGATAACCAATGAAATCTTGAGCAAAATGGCGCAAAGAAAGAAAGCCAGAATATATATTAATAGACAGAGAAATACGTCACATGTGCAGAGTTGCCAAAGAAGAGTGGATGCAGAAAAAGCGAAGAAATAGAGGATCTAGAAGTACAACACAACTCGAAAGAATTGCATGAAAATATAAAAAGAATTACAAAGAACACAAATAATGTAACAGGAAATGGTTATATCAGAGGAAAGAAATTGAGAAATTATAATTGATAATATCGACATAATAAAAAGAAGTACAGAATACACATAAGATTTATTCTGGGACAGCAGGGTCAATAAACCAACAATGTATTTATTTGTAAAATATTCAAGATGGACCAAACATATTGAAGGCTGAAGTAGAGAAGGCTACTAAAAAGATGAAGGAAGGAAAGGCTGCAAGTCCTGACAAGATAAGAACAGAGATTATAACATCGTTATCCAGCTTTGGCATTGATACAATCACAGAATTATGTAATAAAATATATTCCTCCAAGGATTTGAAAACATCAATTTTCATCCTACTACCCAAAAAGCCAAGAGCTATTGATTGTGAGGATTATATAACTATTAGCTTTATATGCCATATAACTAAGATACTCTCAAGGTCATACAAGAAAGAATTCAAAATAAAGTAGATGAGGAGGTAGCTGAAGAACAATTTGGGTTCCGCAAAACAGAGGCACCAGAGAAGCAATAATCTGTTTGAGGATGTTAATTAAAAGATATATAGGAGTTCAGAAAAATAGACATGTGTGTTTTATAAACAACAAGAAAGCTTTTGATAAAGTACAACATAATTACATGCCTTCAAAATATAGGAGTAGACGACAAGGTCATCAGACTTATTAGTAACTTGTAATAGGAACAAGTGGCTTCAATTAGATAAGGAAATAATTATTCGTTTCGCATAGAGATGAAAAGAGGAGTACAGTAGGGATGCATGTTGTTCGCAAACCTCTTCAACCTATACACAGAAAGAATTGTTAAACAAGTCAAACTGCCTGGACTTAAGATCAATGGAAGAATCATAAACATTCTTAGGTATGCTGACGATACCGTGTTACTGGCAGAAGGCGAGCAAGAGCTACAAAACCTAGTGGAACAAGTAAACAGAATGTGGCTTAGATATTTACATTCAATAACCGAAAACTATGATAATTGCCTGTTAAAAGGAAATTTCATCAATGAAGATAACAGTAAACGGGGAGATACTAGAATAAGTATCAAGTTTTTCCTATCCTGGACATGTAATAACATATGATGGCAGAAGTGAAATATAATTCACAAAGAGAATATGATTGGCCAAAAGTGCTTTCGGCAGCATGAAATCAGTATTAACAACTAGAGAGATTAACGGCGCATTTAAAATGAGAACTGTCATATGTGATGCATTTTTAACACTACTGTATGGTGCGGAAGCCTGGACATTAATCAAGCAACTAGAAAGTCGAATAGAGACCCTGGAGAATAAGAAGACTATGTCGTATTTCATAGAACCAGAAACAATCAAATAAAGAGGTTCTAGAAAAAAAAAACTGGGAATGAAAAGAGAGTTAACGAAAGAAATAAAAAAAGAGGCAAGTGAAATATTTCGGCGACGTTAAAAGACATAAAACTCTTATAAAAACCAAAATGGGGGGAGGGGGGGGGGGGTAAGGTTAACGGCAAGCGAGCAAGAGGTAGACAACGATACAAATGGGAAGATAACATAAAGAGATGGATGAACATCAGTCTGACAGAATGTACAGTCAGGGCGAGAGTAAGTGTTGGAGATCCATTGCAGCCAGCCTTCATTGTGGAGACGGCATCTGATTGCTTGACTGATGATTGATTGATACACACACATAGTCATAAGTATGCAAATTGGACGCTTCATTAGGGGCTGGACAATGGGCAGACAGATTGTTTACAGTAGCACATAATCACCTGTGCAAATGATATTTAACTCTTACACATTATTGAAACCCATTTGTTTTTTTAACTGGACTGTCACGAGATCGCCATGAGTTAACCAGATAATGATAATACCGACGTTTGCTTGGCGTATATTTTCTAGGCCACAACAGTCGTACTAACAGAGTAAACACAGCTGCACGGGTTACATCGGGGCAGCACATATACACATTTGGTGGTGAGTGAGAAGGAATGGATACACCGCGTTGGCAGTTCATAAACAGTTAAAATCACATAGCCTTGCCCGCTCAGGATATGGAATAGTTCCGTCTGTCATCTATAGTTCCGGACATCAGACGGAATGGCGGTTTTGACTGTCACCACATGACAGAAAGTTGAGGGCTGGTTATTAGAAACAGTGGAACACCTGCAGTACATCAACAACGTCACGTGCACAATGTAGGTTGTTTGGAAAACCATGATTGGCAGCTTGGTATCGAAACCCTTTGTTGGAACTGTACAGTAACTCTCTAGATTGTTTTGGATGTCAAAACCAGTGGTGACAAATCTAACATTGATGGATCCAGGGAGGATGGATCCCTGACAAGGGAGGGTCTGCCAATATGCCACCTGTGTGGGCATAAAGGAAAATGTCACGTGATCAACTTTAGGAGTTGCCATAAAAACCCGAGTTGGGACCAACTAGGGAAACTTGAAAATGTGGATCTAGGCAGACATGCTTGTCACTGCAGCAGTTAGAACATCTAACGTGTGAAGGAGATATTTGATTTAGTTTAAACGAGCCTGTATGGCTACCATTAGATGTAATTTAGTGTAAACTGCAGTGCCGTAAGGTATAACCTATTATAATAGTCGTTCTAATTAATATAGGCTGTAGCCTTGTTAAACCTAAAGTGTGATGATTAGCACTGTTAGTGGAAAACTAGCTAGAGTAGGGAAGTGATACTTGGCTCTGTTAGTTGAAAATAGATTAGTGAAGTGTGGATAAGCTTTACTAGTTGAGAATCGAGTAATGAGGGATAATTGGGATATTCCCGTAGTGTCCCTGGTGGGCGGGGTTCCGCATTCTGTTTGTTGATGTTTTTTTCTTGTCTTGGCCTGATGATAACCTATGTGTTCAATCATCTGTCCATGACAGAGTAGGTTCATTGTATTTTCTGAAGCGAGGCCGATGGCCACGATCATCTAATAGAGATCAGTGACGGGGAGGCTATCACCGGTTATATGATTTATGTTACAGGTTTCCTCTGGTTGGAATGAAGAACACGAAACCAAGAGACAATCCCATCCCGGATAAAGTTTGGCGCAGGAAGATTGGCCAACAACTTTACAACAGAGATTATGCTAGAGGAAGATGATCAACATTGCTCAGTGGAGCTGAATGGTATCCTACCGGATAAATACCGAATGAGTTTAGGTCATACCAGTTTTAACACACCAGTAGTGATGGATATTCAGTTCACTTATGACTAGAACAAAAATAAAGGTCTCTATTGGAGTATAGACAATAACTGTTTAATAGTGAGAACTAGTGAACATTTATCAAGAGACAAAAAGTCTTGTTCATAGGACAGTGTTCCATGTTTGTTTCACCGTGCCGGAATTATGAAGCCGGAGTTTCTATAAACTGTTAGGAACAGTTGTGTTAGGAACAATAACAGTTTTTTTTCCACGGATTATATATTTACATGGGATTCAGATCTCATGGTCATCAGAGTTCCTGGAGGAGGACATGTCTGGAGAGAAGGATACGACTCCGGTGAGGTTTATCATACTGACTCGAATGATGTCGTGTGATCCTTGCCATGATGTGTACACTATGATCCTGAACTTTGAAGGCTGACACATACATTTATGTTATAATACACGACACACATTTTCTTCGCATACACGTCTCATATACGTTACACTTTTCTTTTAATAAATTAAGCTGTATTAATTTTTTGAAGCAAGAGTAGTTGAATACGTTGCGTTGGGGAAGTATGAGAAGGGGGCATAGTACGACAGTGAGAGAGAGTGATAGGAAAAGGTGTCCATAGGCTGATGGAGTGTGTTGGACGGAAGCTGGTGGATTCTCCAGAATATTGAGAGGAAAAAAATATTATAATGTGGGTGTCGACTCTCTTCACTCCAGGGACGACACTGTAAAGGAGGACACGACATGGACACAGCTGAATTATTGCATTTATCCAATTTTTCATTGTGCACATACTTTGAAAGGCAGAAGATCAACCGGTTTGGCCACCGCGTTAAAATGCAATACCATCAGTTTCAAGAGGGTACACCAAAGAAGATCTGATACTAGATCAGGAGGTGACCAAAAAGAAATTTCATTGACAACATCAAAGACGTTGTACACCCTCCCATCCATCATGTGCCGCGTCGGTAAGCGTGGGTCGTCATGTTTTGCCATCTCACTCGATCATCAGAGTCGCGGATCAGCTTCGTGTTCCTGTCTCGACCATGCCACGTGGCCAAGCCATCCAAGTATTTACTTCTTGGTCTTCCCCTTGTTCTCTTCCTTTCAATCTTGCTAGTTGTCACCAAGTTCTCCAATTCATTTCTTTTCATATCATGTCCAAACATTTTTGACTGTCTACGTCTAATGTCTCTAATCTGTTTACGATCTTCATTTGTTTCTTGAAGGACTTGTTCATTGGTTTTTCTGTCTGTCCAGTTAGGAAGTTATGCAAAGAGGCAAAAGAAACATGGCTTGAGGAAAATTGCAAGGAAATTGAAAACCAACACAACACCCGGAATACCAAATTAATGCACACAAAAAATTCATGACATCACCAGAAAAAGAACACACACATCAACGGGTTGCCTAAAAACAAAGATGGCAAAATCAGATTATGTGAAAGACCTTCATGATGATACAAAAGAAGAACAATATGATAATCGGAATAATAATGAAGGACCATCAGTTTTAAAGATAGAAGTTCAGAATGCTCTTAACCATATGAAAACTGGCAAGACACCGGGTACAGATAACATCACAGTAGAAATCATCAATGCCTTAGAAGAATATGGAATAGACCAAGTCACCAGACTGCTGAACGCAATTTACGATACTGGAGATGTACCTCCTGAATTATGTAATACTATATTTATTGCAATCCCGAAGAAATCAGGAGCCTTGGAATGTGATCAACATCGAACAATTAGTATAAGAGACACATCACAAAGATTTTGCTTAGAATTATCATGCAAAGAGTTAGGAAGAAATAGAAGAAGAACAATGTGGGTTTGTAGAAGGCAAGGGTACAGTAAATGCTGTGTATATACTGAGAACAGTAATTGAAAGTTCTATAGAAGTAAACAAAGATCTACACCTTTCCTTTATTGATTACACAAAGGATTTCGATAAAGTGAGACATGTCGACATGATAAGGATTCTTGAAGATCTACAAATTGATTGAAATGACCTTAGACTTGTAAAAAAACATATATTGGAAACAACAAACTGCCATAAGAATTGATAATGAAGTAGGTCAGTATCAGCCTATTATGAGAGGTGTGAGACAGGGATGTGTAATGCTCCAGATCATTTTTGTCTGTACAGTGAAAATATTTTCAGAAATATATAAGATATGGAAGGAACCAACAATGGGGGACGATACATCAATAACATTAGATGTGCAGATGATGCAGTCTTCATTGCAGACAATGAACATGACCTGCAACATTTCGTAGAAGCGGTTGTTGCACACAGTGAATAACTAGGGTTAGAATTGAATAATAAGAAGACACAGGTTATGGTCGTCACTGGGAAGAAGGAAATACCACAGTGGGCCACAATAAGTAAATGGGCATATTATTAAGCAAGTGAATCGGTACAGTTATCTCGGAACAGTTATTGGAGATGCCTTGAAGAGATGAGAGCAAGAATTGCCATCGCGAAGGTAGCCTTTTGCAAGTTGAAAAACATACTGACCAATAAAAAGATATCATATATGAAACTAGAAAAAGAGTGTTGAAGTGCTACATAGACCCTGTACTTTTTTTGTACACCCACACCTACTGAAATTATCCAAGGCCACCTATCGGGCACTTGTTTTTTTTTTTTTTTTTGCGTATCCTTTTACAGGACTTAGCTGTCAACAGGAGCATCTTTCAGCTGTCTGTTGATCTCTTGGCAAGATTACGCTCAGTAGTTTATCGGGCACTAGAACTGTAATTATTTCTCCCAACGAACCTTAGCGTTAAAATACGAAGAAGATGACGGCGATTATGAACTAACTTTCATTACAACGTAGACTTGTACAAGGTGGATTTGGGAATACGTGTTAGTTATAATTCATGGCAAGAGGCCACCCTAAACGTACCAACTAGAACAGTATAAAACGGTCTGTTGTATTTTGGTGAAGCCGCAGGGATATAGTAGCTAGTGGATTTGTCTGAACATTAGTGGTCCGGGTTCAACCACTAGCAAAGGCTGGATTATTTGTTCTGATGTGTACAGCTCTAAGGTCATGCCAACCTCATAAATACTGTACCATACAATTGTATGGAATTGTCTGGGGAGGAGAGGCGACCAGGAAGGAAACCGGCAACTCCACCTTATATATCCTGGACTGGGATATGTGAAAGCCTAACACTTTATTCCCCGACGGCAGTATGCGCTGCAAGACTACCATTACGTTAATGTTGGGGTACTGTAGGCAGAATGGCCGTCGACCGATCGAAGAAGAGAGAGTGTATGTCTGTTCTTGAAGACGTGTCACCAGGCATTATGTTTCTTGGTTGCGTTATTGTCCTGGGTCTAAGAATACAAGAGGAAGCGACAAAAGACATGTGAAATAGAAACATACTAAACGTCTTACTTATGTTGTTGTGTCAAGAAAGGGAGGAAGAGGTTGATCCTGCAGCTATCCACAGGGAAGTATCCAGTTCCTTATGTTACAGGCGCTGAGATCGACTTCATTATATCGAGTTTTACTCCATTTGTCTAAGTCTCTCTCTCTCTCTCTCTCTCTCTCTCTCTCTCTCTCTCTCTCTCTCTCTCTCTCTCTCTCTCTCTCTCTCTCTCTCTCTCTCTCTCTCTCCAGAACAGGCAAAACACATGACCAGAGCATCGCACACAGCATGGACTTCATGAAGGACGCAGACCGAGAACGAATAGACGACCTTCAGAGCACGGGCAGACTACGGCTTGACCATTTCGCCTCGACGACCTCAGGGAGATATCCATTTCTGACCTGAGGTCTTTAATTCTATCAGTTCCATACATGTTATGTTAAATTAACAATACAATGCTCCAGAGAGGGGTGAGAAACTAATGATGAAGGACAGAAATAGATAAAGTATCAACCAGACCAGAAGCTTTAACACCAACACTGAAAACAGTGGGTAAAAGTAACAAGTACCAGGTACAGATGGGGTAGAAAAAGCTGAACTTATTTGAGTTATTTAACGAGTACAGTATGGTTAGTTGTTTTGTTCACAATGTTTAAATACACGAATTCTGCAGAAATAACTGATACTGTGCAGTAGCTATCCCTTTTGTGTACAGACCCGGAGATCATGTGTTCGAGTTTCCCCTTGAAGTCTCATCTCATCTCATCTCATCATGTTCCTCTTGTACCGTGCGGTGTCGAGGTGAAGTATAAACTTCGTGAGAGTGCCCGGTTATGGACTTCGTATATCGACATTCCCATGGATTTGCTATTCCCTCCGTCCAACGTTTACGTGGTCGGCCTCTTCCTCTGTTTCCATCTGGTCTGTACATCATTGCTTGTTGTGGCATGCTGTTGACTGGTAACCTACTTGCATGGCCAAACCATTTGACTTGCTGCTTTCTAATAAAATCTAGAGCAGCTTTAACCCCCACTTTAGTCCTGATTTCTTCATTTTTGATCTTATCTCTTCTTGATACGTTGAGTATTCTTCTCAGGAACCTCATTTCTGTTGTGATTTTTCTTTTCTCTTTTTCTGTCATTGTCCAGGTTTGGCATTGGTAGCACAGAGTTGGTAAGAAGATTGTGTTGTAAAGTGCTTTCTTAGTAGTTAGTGATACATGTTTGTTCTTTAGTATTGGTGCCATTTGTCCAATGAGTTGATTTGCCTTATTGCACCTATTTTCGATCTCGTCTTTTGATCTGCCATTTGATGATATTATACTTCACAGGTACTTGAAACTCTTCACTTGTTTCAAGGGATGTTCGTTTAGGTGAATTGTTGTTGTATGTTCTTCTTTAGTTATAGTCATTACCTCTGTTTTGCTTGTGCTAATTTTCATGTTATGTTCCCTACACATTTCATTTAGGCTATTCATGTGATCTTGTAATTCAGCTTCTGATTTTGCTATTAGTGCTTGGGTAGGCGGCGAATCCCTTCCGCAAAAAAGGATTGTGGGTGCTCACTGATCTAAGTGTTTACCGCGTTCATTACGTCTGCATCTGTATGAAATCGTTGCCCCTCGAGATATTAGATGGTTAAGAACTAATTGACTATCTAGATAATTAACTGACTGACAGACTAAATAGCAAGCCAACTAACTAATTAACAAGCTAACCAGCCAACTAATTAGCTATTTCACTGACTAGCTCATTTATTAGCTAGCTAGATAACGAACATACAATCTATCTGACTGTCTATCTGATTTAACTAGCTATCTAGTTAACTAAACAACTAGCACACCATGAAAATACAGCTAAATAACTGTAACTAACTCGCAGTGATTGGCCAAGCAAACCAGCCATCCCTGATTAGTGTCGGGACACTGCTGTTGTTAGATAAACGTATCTGGACCGTGCTCTCTGAGCTGTTTCTGCTGATCACTCCGCGCCGTGAAATGGGTATTATCAACTGTTCTGCGGAGGAAAAGTGATGAGAAAAGGGGAAGGTCATCGCAAATCTTAATATTGTGACCTACTGTATACGAAACCCACTCGCCGGTGCTACGGAGTTCGTGCACTTAGCTGAGATTCTCCGGACTCAGGCTTGAGTTAGGAGTATAACGGAGCATTTATGAGTTACACCCGTATGCCGTGATGTTGATCCGTCGACTATACAAAACTAAACTAAAACTTGCGACACCTTGTCGCGTACCACGCAGCTGCAGCGTCTTCCGGGAGAATGTGTCGATCATCTCCATTCTACAGTAAGCGATTGTTATGAAGAAGATTCACACAGATAAGTAATTTGTTTAGGAGTGTACATATCTTTTTTTTTTTTTTAAATTCGCTTATCCTTTTACAGGACATCGCTGTCAACAGCAGCATCTTTCAGCTGTATGTTGATTTCTTGGCAAGATTGCGCTCAGTAGTTTGCCATTGTTTCTGAGCGGCCGGCTCAGTTATCCCGCAAGTCACCAGCGGGGGACGAACCGCTCCCAGTTCTCTCCCGCTACCCCCAGCGATGTATATTCTACCTGGAGCCGCGGTGGCTAGCGCACTTGCTGACTAAGACAGTGCACGGGTTCATCTCCAGCAGCACTATTTTTTTTCTCTTCTAGATTGGATACAAGACAAATTTTCTGAATTTTCTGAAAAGGAAAGACTACGACTGAAAGGGAAAGACTACGGCCGCCCTATCTCATATGCCGTCACATAGAATATGTGAATATCTAATACTTCAAACGCCAAAGGTAGTATCTGCTCTAGGATTTCTTTTATCGTTATTCTTATATTCTAATGTAACATTTGGCTCCCATGATTTGAGATTGTAGCAGGTATGATCATAAGTTATGGACAATTGACAGAATTCACAATCAGTGCTGTGTGAGATCATTTAGTATTTCTACAATAAATAAAATACCCATTTCCACACCATCAGGCGTACTGGGTAAATGGCGCTAGCCACATACTTCGACAGCCAATAGAACTCCACGGGTGATATGGTCAGTATCATGCGGCCGCCTATGTTCCCCAGAACATCTCCTGGTACCCATTTTAGGGACGTTCCACCTGGAAACTCAGGATAAGTTTTTTTTTTTATAATCCCCCACACGTGTCAGATTCACAAAAAAGGAGGCATGTAGGGCAGCGAGTGACTTACATGGGTGATTCAGAAGGAAGAATATACATTAGGAGATTGGCTCTCATGGAAGATTAGGGAGGTGAGGTATGACTCAGGCGATTGGCACACACGAAAGATTAAAAGAAGAGAATGCATGTATAAGAGACTGGCTCTTATGGAGAATTTACAAAGGAAAATATATATCTGAAAATTGGCTCTCATGGAAGATTTGGGAGTTGAGGTATGTATCAGGAGTTTTCTTGACATAGACGATTCAGGAAGGGGTGTATTATAAGGAGATTGGCTCCCATACAAGATTTCGGAAATAATGTGCATATCTATCATCTGACCACTAAGATGTGTAGCAGATAAGATTCGACGTAGACATTTACCATGTTCTTTTTCAGATGTCTAGATTGTAGCAGACATTGGCGATCATGACACTCCAATTCTACCTGTCGCTTCATATTTTGATGAAATTTATGATTCTGACAATATTATTTGTTGCTAAGCTGCTTAAGTACATATCTACATATCCTCGCCTGCCTCTCTCTGTCCTGTCTAGTATTTTCACAGTACCGCTCTATTCTACCTCTTCCGTTGGTAAATTCCAATAGTCTTAATTTACCTGGTGTGTTTACTTGTACCTGTAGTTTTGAATAGTGACGTAGTAACACCTGCCTATGTCAACATCCCAAACAATCTTAATGTACCTGATGCTTTTACTTGTGGTTTTGAAGAGTGACGTAGTAACATCTCCCTAGTCACCACTCCAACAATCTTAATGTTATTTGTGCGTTTACTTGTGGTTTTGAAGAGTTACGTAGTAACATCTCCCTAGTCAACACCCCAACAATCTTAATGTTATTTGTGCGTTTACTTGTGGTTTTGAAGAGTTACGTAGTAACATCTCCCTAGTCAACACCCCAACAATCTTAATGTTATTTGTGCGTTTACTTGTGGTTTTGAAGAGTTACGTAGTAACATCTCCCTAGTCAACACCCCAACAATCTTAATGTTATTTGTGCGTTTACTTGTGGTTTTGAAGAGTTACGTAGTAACATCTCCCTAGTCAACACCCCAACAATCTTAATGTTATTTGTGCGTTTACTTGTGGTTTTGAAGAGTTACGTAGTAACATCTCCCTAGTCAACACCCCAACAATCTTAATGTTATTTGTGCGTTTACTTGTGGTTTTGAAGAGTTACGTAGTAACATCTCCCTAGTCAACACCCCAACAATCTTAATGTTATTTGTGCGTTTACTTGTGGTTTTGAAGAGTTACGTAGTAACATCTCCCTAGTCAACACCCCAACAATCTTAATGTTATTTGTGCTTTTACTTGTGGTTTTGAAGAGTGACGTAGTAACATCTCCCTAGTCACCACTCCAACAATCTTAATGTTATTTGTGCGTTTACTTGTGGTTTTGAAGAGTTACGTAGTAACATCTCCCTAGTCAACACCCCAACAATCTTAATGTTATTTGTGCGTTTACTTGTGGTTTTGAAGAGTTACGTAGTAACATCTCCCTAGTCAACACCCCAACAATCTTAATGTTATTTGTGCGTTTACTTGTGGTTTTGAAGAGTTACGTAGTAACATCTCCCTAGTCAACACCCCAACAATCTTAATGTTATTTGTGCGTTTACTTGTGGTTTTGAAGAGTTACGTAGTAACATCTCCCTAGTCAACACCCCAACAATCTTAATGTTATTTGTGCGTTTACTTGTGGTTTTGAAGAGTTACGTAGTAACATCTCCCTAGTCAACACCCCAACAATCTTAATGTTATTTGTGCGTTTACTTGTGGTTTTGAAGAGTTACGTAGTAACATCTCCCTAGTCACCACTCCAACAATCTTAATGTTATTTGTGCGTTTACTTGTGGTTTTGAAGAGTGACATAGTAACATCTCCCTAGTCAACACTCCAACAATCTTAATGTTATTTGTGCGTTTACTTGTGGTTTTGAAGAGTGACATAGTGTCAATACTCAAAATGCCTGTTTGTTTTTTGTTTGTTTGTTTCGTTTTAACTGTCCACGATATTCTCAACATTCTCATAAACAACTAGATCTCAACTGAGACTTCATTCTCCACCCTGTTGTCCACTATTCTCGTCTAACAATAAAAACAGGTCACATACAATTGTTCCGTAGGTGGAATTTTGTGCTTTTCGCAATATTTTACACAAAGTTGCTCAATCTACTTACAGCGTATTTTAATTAGACGGTATATTTTTTGTGCGTCTCGCAATAATTATTTCTCACAAAGCTGGTCACTCTACTTACATAGCATTTTGATTAGACGATATATATATATATATATATATATATATATATATATATATATATATATATATATATATATATATATATATATATATATATATATGCCATGCCGGAAAGCGTGGGCGGTCATGATTCGCCATTTCACTCGATCACCAGAGTCGTGGATCAGCTCAGTGTTCCTGTCTCGTCCATGCCATGTGGCCAAGCCAGCCAGGTATTTTCCTCTCGGTCTTCCTCTTGATCTGTTCTCTTCGATCTTGCCAGCTGTCACTAAGTTCTCCAGTCCATTTCTTCTCATAACATGTCCAAAGAATTTTGACTGTCTACGTCTAATTTCTCTAATCAATCTACGATTTTCATTTGTCTCTTGTAGTACTTGTTCATTGGTTTTTCTGTCTGTCCATGGTATTCTTTGCATTTTCCTCAGAAACCACATTTCTGCAGCCATCAGATGTTTTTCAGCTTGACTGCCCATTGTCAAAGTTTCACATCCATACAAAAGAACAGGCTCTATGTATCCCCTCAACACTCTTTTTCTCGTTTCAATTGACATCATTTTATTTGTCAGAATGTTTTTCATCTTGCTAAAGGCTACTTTCGCAATGGCGATTCTTGTTCTAATCTCTTCAAGGCATCTGCCATCAGATGTTATGACTGTTCCGAGATAATTGAACCGATTCACTTGTTGAAGAATATTCCCATTTACTTGTATATTACATTGTGGTACTTCGTTCTTCCTAGTGACGACCATAACCTGTGTCTTCCTACAATTTAATTCCAACCCCAGCTGCTCACTGTGTACAACCACAGCGTCTACTAATTGTTGCAGATCCTGTGCATTGTCTGCAATCAATACTGTATCATCTGCATATCTAATGTTATTTATGTTTCGTCCTCCAATGCTGATTCCATTTAGGTCTTCTACATTTCTGAAAATATTTTCACTGTATAGGGAAAAAAGATCTGGAGACATTACACATCCCTGCCTAACACCTCTCTTAATAGGTTGGTATTGTCCTACTTCATTATCAATCCTTATGGCAGCTTGTTGTTTCCAATATATGTTTTTTATAAGTCTAATGTCTTTCCCATCAATTTGTAGATCTGCAAGCATATCCACAATGTTGACATGTCTAACTCTATCAAAAGCCTTTGTGTAGTCAATAAAGCAAAGATGTATATCCTTGTTTACTTCTAAAGCACGTTCAATAACTGGTCGCAGCATATACACAGCATTTACTGTACCCTTTCCTTCTACAAAACCACATTGTTCTTCCCCTATTTCAGGTTGTATTTTCTTCCTCACTCTTTGCATGATAATTCGTAACAAAATCTTTGTGATGTGACTCATTATACTAATTGTTCTATGTTGATCACATTCTAAGGCTCCTGATTTCTTTGGTATTGCAATAAATACAGAATTACATAATTCAGAAGGTATATCTCCAGTATCATATAATGTGTTCAGCAGTCTAGTGACTTGCTCTAGTCCAAATTCTTCTAGAGCTCTAATCATTTCTGTTGTGATGTTATCTGCACCGGGGGCCTTGCCAGCTTTCATATGCTTAAGAACATTTTGAACCTCCATCTTTAAAATTGCTGGTCCTTCATTATTAAATCTAATAGCATACTGTTCCTCTCTGTTATCATTATACAGGTCTTTCACATAATCTGTCCATACATGTAGAATCTGATCTTTTTCTATTATGACTTTGCCATCTTTAGTTTTTAGACAGCCTGTTGATGTACTTGTTCTTTTATTAGTAAGTTCCTGAACTCTTTTGTGCACTAATTTGGTATTTTGACTGTTGTGTTGTTTTTCAATTTCTAAGCACTTTTCCTCAAGCCATGATTCTTTTGCCTTCCTACATAATATTCTGACTTGTCTGTGAATTTTTTCATATTTGGCAGGATTATTTTTGTTGAGTCTTCTTGTTTCCATTAAGTGTAAAATTTCCTCTGTCATCCATTTCTTACGACCCACCTTCTTTAATTTTGGAATAGTTTTTTCTGCAGCCACATTGATTGAATTCTTTAACATTTCCCATTGATCATCCACATCCTGGAATAGGATCTCTAGATCAGACAATATTTCAAATCTGTTCTGTACTTCTATGTTGAATTTGTTTTGTATTTCCTTGTCATTACTCAATGTACACAAATCATATTTAGTGTTCCCTGTTGTATACTTGACTTTCTTCAACTTTATCCTCAATGTTCCTGTGAGTAGTCTGTGGTCACTATAACAATCAGCACTGGGAACTGTTTTTGCTACTGTTAGCGCGTTTCTAAATCTTCTGCTAATGAGAATGTAGTCAATCTGGTTTCTAATCCTGCTATCAGGACTCCTATAGGTCCATAATCTTCTAGGGTGTTGCTTGAACCAGGTGTTTCCTACAATCATTTCCTGTTCTTTTGCCCACTCTACTAGTCTGTATCCTCTTTCATTTCTCTCTCCTAAACCATAGTTTCCTACTGTGTATCTATCCCCTTGATTTCCTACTTTTGCATTGAAGTCCCCTATTATGATGTTTATTTCTGAATTTTTACATTTCTTTAAGGCAGACTCTATGTCATTATAAAATTCCTCTACACTATCTTCACTGGACTCTCCTGTTGGGGCATATACTTGAATAACATTTATGTTAAAAGGTCTGCCACTCAATTTAACTAGTAGAACTCTGTCCGACACGGCCCAATATCCCTGAACAGACGTTGATGTTTTCCGGTCCAAAATTATTGCCACTCCCCTATGTCGATCCTCACCTCCAGAATAAATAATCTTAAAATCTTTATGTATATATATATATATATATTTGTTTCTCGAATATTTATATTTCTCTTAAAGTTGTTCATTCCACTAAAAGCGTCTTTTGATGAGAAGATTATTTTCCTTATTACCATTGACTGCCTCTAGACATTCAACTGGCGTCTGTTGACAATGGAATACCTACAACCGGAGAAGGAAACAGTAGCACTAAGCCCCAGTTTAAGCCAGACTGTATGTGATGTGCATGATTATGACCTGCTTTTCTTGCATTCGCTCGCTTCGAACCCATGCGTAGTCTATTCGTGTGCTATTACTTCTGTTGCCCAGGGGATGGCCGCTGTCGCATGCTGACAGCTACTTGGAGCCACATGCGGTGAGCTGGATGTCAGGCTTGGACCAGTGGGGAATGGTCCCTGAAAAAGGAGTACAGTCATCCTTACCAAAGGTACTGCCATGTTTTCAGCTATGCTGACGAATGCCTTTGAAAACGACGACACTGGAATAGACATCAACTACCGCATGAATGGAAAGTTGTTCAATCTCAGAAGGCTGAAAAAGCTAAAACCAAAATTAACAGCGACACCGTCAGAGAGCTCCTGTTTGCTGATGATTGCGCTGTATATGCCAACTCAGAGGCAGACATGCAACACAATGTTTCAGCTTTCTCATATGCCTGTGCCAGCTTTGGACTCAATATCAACTTGGAGAAGACTGTAGTTATGTACCAGCCAGCTCCAGGGATTAATCACACCATGCCGAATGTCAAAGTGAATGATCATAGACTAAGTGTTGTGGACAAATTCACCTATCTTGGCAGCAATGTGTCCAAAGCTGCCACAACTGATGATGAAGTTAATGCAAGAATCCCCAAGGCCAGCGCGGTCTTTGGCAGACTGTACAAGAATGTGTGGGACAGAAATGGAATAAGCCCTCAAACAAAGCTGAAAGTCTTTAAAGCAGTTGTATTGTCCACAATGCTATAGGCTTGTGAAACGTGGACTGTTTACCAGCGACACGCTAAGAAATTAAACCACTTCCACACAGTCTGTCTTAGGAAGCTACTGAAGATTAAATGGCGAGACAAGATTCCAGACACTGAAGTCCTAGAAAGAACGTCCATGCCCAATATCCACATTCCATTAATGAAGAATTAGATTCGCTCGGCTTGCCACTTGACTCGCATGACAGAGCACAGGCTGCCTAAACGAATGTTTTACGTTAAGCTGCGTTGTGGTAAACACACCTAGGGCGACTAGAGGAAACGCTTTAAAGACACTGAAGATCTCACTAAAAGATTTTTGGAATTCATCATGACACCTGGGAGAATGCTGCCAAAGACCGAAATTCATGGCGTACATCATTACGCAAGGTGCAGTCAATTGTGAAACAAACAGGACTAAAAAGAGCTGTGAAGAAAAGGCTGGACCGAAAAACCACTGCAGGAGATCTTCCCCTTGAAACGTTAAGCATGCCTTGCACACATTGTCGAAAAACATTTCGAGCCAAAATAGGCCTTATCAGCTATCTTAGAACTCACGGCCCCATAATTTCAACCACACTCGATGAAATGATGGACAAACAACATTACTTCTAAAGCACTGGACTGATCTTTACCTGTGGATTAGCTTTGTACCAGTACCCCCAGCCATGAGGCGACTTCAGAGGTACTTGTAATTTACGTCCCACGTCATGGACGAGAAGTTAACATTTTAGTCCAAATGATCGATGCAGGGATTGAATTCGCTACTGGCAGTATACCACATCAAGCAATGATGTTCAGACCAAATGGAAGCCGCCGAAGAAGAGCCCGACCACGTAAACAATGGACAGAGAGAACAGCAGAGTCCATGAGAATCAAGATACTTGAAGCCCATAAACGGGTACTCTCCCGTTGTTTATACTCCACCTCGACACCGCAAAGTACAAGAGGAACAAGATGAGATGAGCAGGCGACCAACGCAGGCATCGAGCGGTCGTCCCACTGCGATACATTAGCAGCGTAGCTTCCTATCAACCACACTAATGCGCCTTCTGTATAAACATGTCCCAAAGATGAAACTGCTATGTGAGAAGACTCACTCCAACGTCTCAACAATATATGGCCTCCAGCTTTCTCTAAAACTACTGAACGTAAAAACTTGCCAAGACATCAACAGCAGCTGAAAAATGCTGATGTTGACTGCAATGTCCTGTAAAGGATATGCGAAAATAAAATCTTTCTCTGAGTATATATCTGGTGAGAGTCTCTTGTCAGTGGACTGTTTTCTGAACTGGGGTGAGAAGTTGACTGCAAGAGAGGGGCAGATGTTGTGGTGGCGCCGGTGCTCAACTGTTTTAAAGGCACCATGTGAAGTTCTAAAGGCATACCCACACGGCGCACATTATTTTTTTTTCTGTCTGTTATGAAATGGCATTCTCTATTCAACTTCTTAATCTATTTTGGTTTGTTCTTGTGGTACTATAAGTATCACACAATACCTCTGGATATATTTCCCATTACCCATGCCTGTTGTGAGCTTCACTTGTTCTATGACCTCCCGTAGAGAATCTGTGTAACTCATTTCAGCAGCCGCGCAGTATTTGCAATGTACATCCACATTCCTGTAATGTCCATGGAGTTGGAAGCTGAACGTGTTTACTAACAGTTTATAACACAGGTAAAGACGTGGAAACCTCGCATACAGTACAGCGACGGAGATAAAGGGGTCACATATATCGGGTTTGTAGTACACAACTTTCAATACCTGTACAGTCATGCGTCGCTGTATTAAGCTTCTGTCTTATGCTCATCACAGATATTGCCATTTATTTTTTGGTGCGTGTTTATTATAAGGAGTCATAGTATCGTAGTGCATAGACAGACACTCTCCTGATGGCATGGTGGTCATAGGTGTCGTGAATTCGTTTAAAGTATCGTCCCTGGAGTGAGGGGAGTCAACACCCACATTATATTTACCCCCTTTTCAATATCCTGGAGAAGCCACCACACTCCTTCGGTTCATGGACACCTCTTTCTCTCTCTCTCTCTCTCTCTCTCTCTCTCTCTCTCTCTCTCTCTCTCTCTCTCTCTCTCTCTCTCTACCTGATCATGCCCCCTCTCTTTCCTCCCCAACGCAACATACTCAACAACTCTTGCTTCTAAAAATTAATAACAATTAATTTATTAAAAGAAAAGTGAAACATATGTGAGACGTGTATGCGAAGAAAATGTGTGTTGTATATTCTAGTGTAAATGTAGAATTCAGACTACAAAGCTCAGAATCAGAGTCCACTCATCATGGCAAGGATTACACGACATCACAAGAATCAGCACAATGGACCTCACCAAACGCTGCGTCTCTCCCGCCAGACAGTGTCCACCTCCAGGAGCTTTGATAACCACGAGGTCTGATCCCCACTCAACTATACAGTCTGGGACTGATACTATTGGTTTTCCTTAAAAAAAAAACTGTTCCTAATAATTTATAGAAACTGAGACCCCACAATTCCTGCATAGTGAAAAGCGGAACACTTTCCCATGAACATTACATTCTTCCTTCTTACGAAATGTTCTACAGTTTTCACTCTTAAAACAGTCATTGTACTTAGTCTTAAATAGATCTCAGATAAAGTTTTAATGTTCTGATGTCCTTGTTAAGTGGAACAAACACTCTCCAATGTTTTGGTTTCATGTAGTGTGAAAATCAATCCCTACTGTTCTAGTAATAAGTGGAAAGAACATCCATCACCACTGATTTATTCACGAATGGTATGAAAACCAGAACCCATTACTATGTTGCTGTCCACAGGTAGTGTAAAATATTCTCAATACTATTCTCAGTATTTATCCTGTGGGATACTTATACTAGTCAGCTCCACCGAGCAAATGTTTATCAACTTTTCCTAGCATAGGCCCAGTGAGAAAGTTGCTGGCCAATCTTCCTGCACCAAAAATATCTGGGATCGGAATTTTTCAATGTTTCTGTGTTCTTCATCCCAACCAGAGGGAACCTGTAAAATATATAACACAACTGGTGAGAGCCTCCCCGTCACTGATCCCTATTAGATGAGCGTGGGCCACCGGCCTCGCTCAGAAAAATACAGTAACCAAACTCTGTCAGGGACAGATGAGCTAATCACATAGGTCTTCATCGGGCCAAGACAAGAAAAAAAAAACCAACAAACAGAGTGCGGAATCCCCAGGGAGCATCCCACTGTAAGATCCCACCATTGGACAATTTCCTCATCTCCCAATTATCCCCCATTACTCTAGTCTCAACTAGCAGAGCTAATCAACACTTCACTACTCTAGTCTCAACTAACAGAGCTAATCATCACTTCACTACTCTATTCTCAACTAACAGAGCTAATCATCACTTCCTAAATTAATTAGGCCTAATTATCCTATATATACTACCTTAGGCAACACCGCAGTTCTCCTAAATCACATCTACATTTTGCCATGACAGGCACGTGTAAAATTAAATCTAATCAATCCCGCACACGGTAGATGTTATTAAAATCCATAACTGCAGTGCCAAAGCGCGTCCGCCTAAGTCAACTGTCTGAGTTACACTAGCTGTCAACAAATCATGTTTCTTGGCAAACAGCCTTGAATTGTTCACGTGACGTTTTTGATGTCAAAACATAAGATGGTTTCAGAGGCAGATTATCCATTTCAGAATAAGTTCTCTCCCCTTAGTTTAAATCACTACAAGAGTTATCTTTCCTTGTTATGACAACCAACACAGCCGGTGTGTTCCTGCATTCTTTGAATTCAGGTCTCAATAACAAGCCAACAATTCGTTTGATGTCGGAGAATTCTTAAGGTCTCCCTACTGTTCTGATCTCGCCGACTAGAAGTAAACAAGTTGCAGCTGTGGATCAGACTGTCTTTGGTAATTTCTATCATCTGGGGGTTAATTTATAGTGATTTCATGACAATAGGTTCCATCCCGCATCCGAAGCAGGAACGTTATACGTCTGTTATAGTGATACATTGGACATTAACAGAGGCACTTGTTTACCATAAAGGGTGTGATGAAGGGAATAGTGAACCGAAAACTTGCAATGGAAAACACGTTACATGTGGGTAGACAACGTTAAAAGATCGACAGGAGGACAAAGTTGCATGTGCGTAGATAAAATAAAGTGATGGATTATAGTACAACGTTATATGTGGGTAGATAACATTACCAGACTGAATGGAAACCAATGTTACATTTAGATAGATAACAACAGATCTCTGGACCAAAAGAAATAAATATTACATGTGGATAGATTACATCAATAGATCAATTGAAAAACAATGTACATGTGGGTAGACAACATCAAGAGATTGACTGAAAAACAACGTTACATGTGGGTAGGTACCATCAAGAGAAGCTATTCTGACTGTACCACGATAACGCTGGACATGCGGTGTGAACTCAGTACAGTCGACCTATAATACGAAAAAGCCATTAGATAGAAACGATGCTGTTGCTGATGATGTTGATGATAAAGATGAACGTGTCTTGTTTTCTGATTGATTCGATTCTGGCTGTAACATCACACACACACACACACAAATATGTTTGCATATCCTTTACAGGACATCGCTGTCAACATCAGCATCTTTCAGCTGATTGTTGATTTCTTGGCAAGATTACGCTCAGTAGTTTGCCATTGCTTTCTGAGCGGCCGGCTCACATACCCCGTAAGTTACCGACGCGATTCGAACCACTGCTGATTCTCACCGTCGTCATGTTACTTACGAGAGTATACGAGATTACGGAGAAAAGTCGCTAACCTCTAGGCCAGGAAGCCGGCGTAACATCACAACATACCAGTAAATCGCTACTGTTTTGTTTTGTGCACTTCGTGCGTGTCTCCGTGTCAGTTCTCTGAATAGTTAAAACATGTTTCCTCGTCATAATATTGAACTTGTAAGAATTTGGCTATCAAACATTGACAAATAAACGTTGCTTCTTGTGACTGGACAAAGGATATCATTTCTTGGGATGGTCTACTCTTGGCGAATACCCTATGATCTTTAATATAAAGTTAACGGATTTAGAATATCACATAGGCTTTGCTGTCCTGACACCCAATGTTTGATATAAAAGACAGAGGTAAATTACACACATTAGAACGTGAAGTCAATGGGTAACCACTATATTATCTTCCCAATAAAACTTTTATGAACATCTCACAAATCATCCCATGCAAAAGAAGTAATCCTTACACATAGGCATGGAGAAACCAGACACGGACCTCGGAGCAAGTACAACTAGATGTGACTATTCTCCTCAAATAAGGAACGAAGAAGAGTATAAGACAAATTTGACCCGGAGGGGTGAGATTTTCGAGAACTAAATACCACTCTTCGGACTGATATGACATGGTTAGTTCCTCGGGTTTTGACAGGCTTGACTTCAGTTATGCAAGCAGCTTTACTGAGGGTACAATCAAACAGTTTAGCATGCTACAGGGGAAGAAGAGACAAGGTCGACCCGCACGAAGATGGCCACTGAACATTGCAGTCACGTGGGTATGATAATGTATGAGGCAAGAGAACTGGTTAAGGACTGAGAAACTGTTCCATGGGCGGTCATAAGAGCGACGTTCTGCACAAGATATATAACGTGATGATGATGATAATCATGATGATAGCAGTCTACAGTGAAATCTGTAGGGCACTGATGCCTCAACCAATGTGGAAAACTGAACGTTCGGTATTTAAATGTAACTTGTCCCTAGGTGCAAGTCTCCCTGACGAAGGTGTTAACGAAGCTGTTCGTAATCCCGTATACTCTCATGGGAAACACAGTTGCGCAAGATTCGGCAGCGGATCGCGTTCGTTACTTACGGATGGTATGTGAGCCAGTCGTTCAGAAAGCAAACTACTGAAGGTAAAACTTGCCACGGCATCAACAGCAGCTAGAAAATGATGGTGTTGACTGCAATGTTCTGTAAAGGATATGCGAAAAAAAAATGTATCCCTAGAGGGGTTCATGGGGGTCCAGTTCGTGTAAAATTTCAAGACGTTCTTACTTTTAGCAAATAACATAACAAGAATACTGTATACGAACCAAAGCAAACAGTTTATGGCCCCTGTATGTATCTCTACATGGCAACGGGCTGCAGCGATGGAACCAAGGGAATTCTGGATCAACAACAGCGAAATAAACAACAAGGGTTTTATTTTAGAAGTCGCCACGGTAACTCCCAGCCGGCTACAGCAGCCAGTATCCTAATCAGTCAGTTAACAACTATCAACATCGATGGAAGATCATATCAACAAACTGATAAGGATCCACTGAATGCATTTAAAGCAATACAATAGTGATGAATGCCAACCGAGCATGTGAATAATATGCACGACAGTTTTATCTAATGGACACGCAAATATATTGAACGATGTAGATGCCTGTTTAATTATTACGCGACGTACGTTAGGTAACAAGGATACCGTTTTTGTTTTCCAGTTAGCTTTGGAAGTAAAGCCATGCTGAAAGGTGGCCGGCTCAAGTCTGAGTGGAAGGCCACCCGGTACTGGAAGGGAATTCAGAGCAAAGTCAATACTGCATTATCAGGGGTATAATTTAACATCACAGCAGTCAGGTTTGATCTCGATTCAGGAGGAATTCGTTTATGTTATTAACAGATAATGCCCCGCAAAATATCACGACGATAATCAATGATAATGTGGGCCAAGTTGCTCTCGGCTGAATGGCTTTGGGACAATGACTTTAGAAAGCCATATGGCATTGGATATCTTTATATGTGACTGAAAGCAAGGATGAACGATAGACAATTTGTCGTATTATGATGGTATCATCAATTCATCTCTTGATTATATGTGCTGTAATAAATGTGTATGATCAGTTTGAATGCTATCTTTGTGAACAGTATTATCACTCTTGTTCTACTTGGTTAGATGGAAGTCTGATAACCGTAATTCCTCATACATGTGAATTAATCCCCTGGAAGATCCGTGTTGATTGGCACAGCTTGCTTTGAAGACTACTGCAGTATTCTGTTTGTTTTCAATGTGTATTAATGAAACTATCACATGCTGTCTGCAACTTCTACAACAGTTCTAGGAGTAAGTCTATGCTTGCTTGCTTGCGTTCGCTGGCTGTGAACTCCAGCACGAAGTCCTGTATGTCTGATGAAGACATCCTCTTGTCAAACATCGGTGTCATGTCAAACTGAGGTTTGCGTATCTGTTGTCCCATGTCTGGCTTATTGGTGTGCAGACTGGTGGTTCCTCGCCGTGCAGGCAGATACTCTCCGACTTCGGAAGAATCAGCGATCCTACTACGTTAGCCAGGAGCCCGAAGGGACCTGTTGCCCAAGACGCACGACTAGGACGTGTTAGTAGGTCTTGGCGAGTATAGAACCTGGCCCTGGTGCCTTGGAAACACCTCTGCGTCCCGAGCAAGTCTATAACATGTTATAGTAGATAGTGTTTTCCGTTTTGGATATAGCGCATGTGCATACTGAACACGCGTTAAGTCTGTTACATGTATCCATTAGCCTTGTAGCAGATATGGCTGTTTGGTTGTGACGTATTAATACCTCACATATGATAAGGTACTGCATAATAAGGCGAGGTGACCAGTTGCTTTCCTCGTCTCATTTCTTTCACAGAGACTATTACAAATTACCCATGTAGTGGGCCACGGTGGCATAGTGGTTAGTGACTTTACCTACCAAGACAGTGGTCCGGGTTCAATCTTCAGGAAAAGCTGGATTAGTTTTTTTTTTTTTTTCAACTAGTACTGTTCTGGGTGAACTAAGCCTCAAAACAATTGGTGTCAGATAATGTTCGGAATTGTCTGGGAAGGTATGCCGGCGAGGAAGGAAAATAGCAATCCCACCTCACAAGTCAAGGCTCAGATTATGCAAAGGCCTAAACTTTCAAATACACATAACATCTCGTACTGAATCACCGTTATACTTTAACCAACTAGCGAGGATGGGAAATCCCAAGTGTCAGAGATCGGTAGGATTATTGTTGAGGTCGTTCCAACCCCTGCTTAAACTAGTGTCTGTCTACACCTCTGTATAATGTTGAAAGCACATGATTACAGTTTTAAAGGACATTATTATGGTTTACTCTCGGGATCGTGTCAGAGGTTGGTAGAATAATAACTTTACTCTGCTGAATTATTCTACTTTGTTGACCCATGTAACTTCTGCAGCCTCAGTCGGCCGACCTGCATGCTGTTTCCCATGTTTATGTGTTCGATGTTGTCCAGGGCATTCTCTGATCATCGTTATTGGATGGGTTATCACACGTTTCCTTTGACCAGAAAATATCCTGCCACTATTAGTAATTAAACACGGTTTGAACTCTTGGTAAACAAACACACTAACTACTAGGACCCGAGGCTTCTTTCATACCCACCGAATAGTTAAAAAAAAACATGAGTAAAACTCCTGGCTGAAAATAGTGTACTTGGAGCCACGGCCAACTAGACACTCCAGATATAGATATAGATGTCTTCTCAAGCCAGGGTCTATTACTGGAAGCCACAAATATCGAATATGGACACAGTTAGTTTCGTACCCTGCGACGTTTATAGCACCATAGGTCTCAGAATTTCTATTAGCTAAAGGTCATTGGTCAAATACAGACATTCACAAACATCCCAGACCGTTAGTTTATGGCACCAAGTGGTTTAATTTCACAAATAGGGTCTTGCGGGTTAAAATAGGGTAGAGTGTTCTAGGCCAATGGTTCTTAACCTCTAGGTTGCAGCCCTCTCCCTCCAAACGTAACGTTATTTGTTTCCAAGAGTGTTGCTGCGGTTATAATTAGTTGCAATTGGTTTAGTAATTTAACAGAGAACGTATTAGTACTGATATTTATTTAGATATTGCCAGAGTGCTATCGCCTACCAGTGGTCATCATCATCATCATCTTTTCCCCTGCCATCAAGCGACGTGGGGAGGATTAGCTGGCGTTCCAGCGTCCGATGGGTGGCACTGGATAGTTTCATTCCGTATGATTGTACAATGTCTTTGATGTCTTCATACAATTTTCTTCTCGGGCGTCTTCTTGCTCTCGTAGCAGATCTACTTTGATGTAGGGTCATTGTTGGTAGTTGATGGTGTTGCATGTTAGCGAGATAGTCAAACCATTTGATCTTCTGTCTTTCAATATATGTGGCACAAGGTAATGATCTCACTCTCTGTCTGATAACACCATTTCTTATTTGGTCTTCTTCTAATGGTAAAGCCATGGTTTTTAGTAACGGGTCGTAGATGAGGTAACTGCCAATGAAACTTAAAATATATTAACCGCATCTTTTTCATTATAGAAGCATTATAAAAGTTTGTTGCATGTTTTTTGCAGGACTTCGCAGTCAACACCAGCATGTTTTGCTTTTGTGATTTCTTGCCAAGTTTACATTCATAAGTTTGCCATGGCTTTCTGAAAGACCGGCACCCATACCATTTCGTAAAAACCAACGCAAGTCGTCTGCTGCCAAATCACCCGAAGTTGTGTTTCGAACGCGGGTATCCGAGATTACGAACTGCGTCCGTAACACCTTCACCACGGAGCGGGCATACAAGTATTATAGTTTTAATTATTTGCCTGAAGTAAAGTAAAGGGCACCTTTTGGCACCATGTGTACTACTTCTTACAATGTATTAGCCCCAAGCATGTAGACCAATAGCAACTCTATGAGTGATGTGATTAGTATAACCAGTGTCGCCTTTACTTCCAGAGAAATATCCTGGTACCCATTTTAGGCTGAGTCTACATGTGAGACCAGGTCAATGGAAACAATATGCTTATTGTGACCCCTTTGTCTTTGATGTTATTGTAATTATTTATGTCTTATTCTTTACTTTCCTCTTCAGCCTCAATCAATTGTGTATTTTTATCACTATGTCCTTGTTGTTATTGCAGTTATGTATGTTCTATTGTTTACTTTAGCCCCTTCAATTTCCCACATTTGTGCATTTATTGTTCTACTCAGACCTGTTTGCTATAATTAATTATTTGTATTGTGGCTGTTATTTAAAATCCATCATTCACTCTCAGTTGCTACTTTAATTCTTTCAGTTCCTGACAGGTGCTACTTTAACCGCTTCAAATATTTGGTTCGCTGTGAATCCTCGGAACTTTAACTCTTAATTTCAATGGACTGGCGTTCAGGTAATTTGCGCTCTGAAATGGGTTTGAATCTATCGAACAGAGACAGCTGTAAAGATTTTCTCCCAACCCCGTTCCAAAATATCATCTACACAGAAACTGTAGAACTCTCCTGCCCCCTTCCAAACCCAGAAACCAGAGGTGTGTGCAAGCCCGAACAGGGACATGTGTGGTCAGGTATGTTGGTCAGATCATGATTCCGCTGCACAGCAGGTACAGACTGGCTGGGATTAAGAATGGACTGGTAATCTTTCTTTGGCAAGCTTTTGGTATTTTATTGTGAACGGCCTCCAATCCACTACCCAAGAAGTGGTGGAGATGGGGAGAACGCCTTCACATAGTATAATTTGTTAATATAGATCCTTCAATCCTATAGAGTCATTACTTTAACTTCCACAGTATAGCTCTTTCAATCCTATATAATTATTACCTTAGCTCCCACAGTATAGCTCCTTCAATCCAATATAGTTATTACGTTAACTCCCACTGTATAACTCCTTCAATCCTATATGGTTATTACTTTAACTCCCACATTGTAGCTCTTTCAATCATATGTAGTTATTACCTTAACTCCCACAGCATAGTTCTTTCAATCCTATATGGTTATTACTTTAACTCCCACATTGTAGCTCTTTAAATCATATGTAGTTATTACCTTAACTCCCACAGCATAGCTCTTTCAATCCTATATAATTATTACCTTAACTCCCTCAGTATATCTCCTTCAATCATATATGGTTATTACTTTAATTCCTACAGTGTAGCTCCTTCAATCATATATAATTATTACATATGTATTACTTTAGCTCCCACAGTATAGCTCCTTCAATCCAGTATAGTTATTACATTAACTCCCACAGTATAGCCCTTCAATCCAATATAGTTATTACTTTACCTCTCACAGCTTATCTCCTTCAGTCCAATATAGTTATTACTTTACCTCTCACAGTTTATCTCCTTCAGTCCAATATAGTTATTACTTTACCTCTCACAGTTTATCTCCTTCAGTCCAATATAGTTATTACTTTACCTCTCACAGTTTATCTCCTTCAGTCCAATATAGTTATTACTTTACCTCTCACAGTTTATCTCCTTCAGTCCAATATAGTTATTACTTTACCTCTCACAGTTTATCTCCTTCAATCCAATATAGTTATTACCTTAACTCTCACAGTATAGCTCCTTCAATCCTAATTGGTTATTACTGGAACTCCCACAGTATAGCTCCCAGAGAGTTAACATACTTTTCTACGATGTACTATGATTACACGTATAAAGCTGTTAAAGTTTAATCTGCGCCAAAACTTTAGGGACACCCTCTAGTGAAACCCCTGGAATATTATTCCCCTGGCAAATTCGAAACTGCAATCACGACGTTATCTATTGGGTGTGACGAAGTACACATCTTTTACGCGAGCATCCCGGCATTACCTTTACAGGAACACGATAACAAGTGTGCGATTATAGAGGATAGATGGTAGCTCTCTCTCTCTCTCTCTCTCTCTCTCTCTCTCTCTCTCTCTCTCTCTCTCTCTCTCTCTCTCTCTCTTTCTCTCTCCCCCTTTCCCTATCGCACTCACTCACTCATAAGAAAGGCAGCAAAGTGCACAAAGATAAGCTTGTGGTATATAGAACGCCCTAACTTATGCACACGTAACGCAAAATACACTGAAACGAAAAACAATAACTCATAACACAGATACAATTCAGTTAAAAATAAAAATAATACAGATGTACCTGCATTAAGCCCAGTGATAGAAAAAGATAACGTTGAATTAAATCAAAGATAACATAGAGGAAACTAGATTAAATCAAGAGATGACACAGACGCGATAACATTGAAAACTACTTTACAAATTACAAATCTTCAGATAAAGGAAGATATATTCAGGACAAAACATGAAATCTAATAAATACGTATTATGGAACTGCAGAAAGGAGCTAACATATAACACTATAGAGATAGAGTAAGTGGCACCTTGCCGTCTTTAAAGACGGAAGTATGTGGATTGGAACTAGAGCTAGAATTCGATAGCACAATGCCTGGGCTTGAATTCGGAGAACATGTGTTGCCCATGCAGCATGATCTCTCTCTGGGCCTCGCCTTGTTTTCTCCAGAGGAAAAGATGACCAACCAGTACGTCTGGAACAAGGTAGGCTGCAGATGCTGCCGACTTAGCATCAAACCTCCAGGAGCAGAAGGTGAGTAGCGGCCACGCCCTCACATCCGATGATTTGATTTAGAGGCGTTCAGCCATATCAAATCAAATCAAATCAACTTTATTAGGGTCACAAATTGGGCGCGCAGGCCCGTCTTACATTCGTCCCTCAGCTGAGTGCCTCACAATAAGTATATGGACCTATGTGAGCGTATACATCTGTCAATCTACTCCTGACTACGTGTCTGGACCTATATTAACGTGTGCTACTGTCAGAATCATCGCCTGACATTGTCTTCAGTGCGGATCACGTGACCAGCGAGATTTCACTCGCAGGGGATATTGCTCGTGTATGTTGCGATTCACGCACAGGCAGGCCAAAAGTAGCAATCGCTCAGCGCACTACCTTGGCACCCGAAGATACATGCACAACCACTGGAAGCCTGCCGACGAGCTTTCAAGCTTCCCCAGGCAGGACTGACCGAAAAGCTATGCCAGCTTACTGACTGCAGGCTCACTACTCATCGAGAGAGAGAGAGAGAGAGAGAGAGAGAGAGAGAGAGAGAGAGAGAGAGAGAGAGAGAGAGAGAGAGAGAGAGAGAGAGAGAGAGAGAGTTTAACTGAATTGAAGTGAACTTTATTTTAAAAGGGTTACAAATTGGGCACGTAGGCCTGTCTTACATTCGGCCCTTCCAATCACTCATCGTTCGTTCATCAACAGTGCATTATTCAATCACATATGAAAAAAAAACATTGTCAAATGAATGTTGTAAGCATAAACAATGCATATTATCATGTTAAGTGACACATCCCCCTCCCAAACACACATCCTGCCCTAACCCACACACACACATCACTCACCCCTCTCACACATCACCCACCCATACCCACACATACCCCACCCACCACAAATCCTTCTACCCACTTACATATCCCACCATCAACACAGACATCTCCCACCCACCCACACACATTTCCCTCACCCACATCCCCACCCACATAATCTCACCACCCACTCTCACATACCCCAACCTACACAAACTCACCCACATAGACACATGCTGCATCCACCCACTCACATATCTTCCAACCATACACATCCCCTCCCACACACACATTCCGTACCAACCCACACACACATCACTCACGCACTCACACATCACCCCACAAATACACTATCTAATTGATTACATGAGATTACAGACAGGACAGTGTTGATATCTAATTGATTATATGAGATAACAGACAAGACAATGTTGATATCTAATTGATTATATGAGATTACAGATAGGACAGTGTTGATATCTAATTGATTATATGAGATTACAGATAGGACAGTGTTGATATCTAATTGATTATATGAGATTACAGATAGGACAGTGTTGATGAGTTGAGCTGACAGACAGGACAGTGTTATTGTCTAATTGATGAGTTGAGCTGACAGACAGGACAGTGTTATTGTCTAATTGATGAGTTGAGCTGACAAACAGAACAGTGTTATTGTCTAATTGATGAGTTGACCTGACAGACAGGACAGTGTTATTGTTTAATTGATGAGTTGAGCTGACAAACAGAACAGTGTTATTGTCTAATTCATGAGTTGAGCTGACAGACAGGACAGTGTTATTGTTTAATTGATGAGTTGAGCTGACAAACAGAACAGTGTTATTGTCTAAGTGATGAGTTGACCTGACAAACAGAATAGTGTTATTGTCTAATTGATGAGTTGACCTGACAAACAGAACAGTGTTATTGTCTAATTGATGAGTTGAGCTGACAGATAGGACAGTGTTATTGTCTAATTGATGAGTTGACCTGACAAATAGAACAGTGTTATTGTCTAATTGATGAGTTGACCTGACAAACAGAACAGTGTTATTGTCTAACTGATGAGTTGAGCTGACAGACAGGACAGTGTTATTGTCTAATTGATGAGTTGACCTGACAAACAGAACAGTGTTATTGTCTAATTGATGAGTTGAGCTGACAGATAGGACAGTGTTATTGTCTAATTGATGAGTTGACCTGACAAATAGAACAGTGTTATTGTCTAATTGATGAGTTGACCTGACAAACAGAACAGTGTTATTGTCTAATTGATGAGTTGAGCTGACAGATAGGACAGTGTTATTGTCTAATTGATGAGTTGAGCTGACAGACAGGACAGTGTTATTGTCTAATTGATGAGTTGAGCTGACAGATAGGACAGTGTTATTGTCTAATTGATGAGTTGAGCTGACAGACAGGACAGTGTTATTGTCTAATTGATGAGTTGACCTGACAGACAGGACAGTGTTATTGTTCAAATGATAAGATGAGATGACAGAAAGGACAGTGTTGTTGTCAGGCAGACAGGTCAAGTTTAGCATGAAAATGGTGAAATAATCTTTTGAGGATAACACCTACCTTCCAATTAATAAACTCACAGAAGAAGAAAAAACAGTGATACAATGTAACAACCGAAATAAGACGACAGATCGGAAAATGTCATTGTTGAAAAAATGACATTAGCTGACAGACGAGGACACTGTCAGAGAGCAAATAATAAAATACATTGACATATATAATAATGTGTAAAGAATGATATCATTTGGCAGATAGAAAACTGCTAATGTGTAAATAATAGTATAACTTCGTAGGTATTAAACTGTTACTGTGTAAATATTGAAATTGTCTACCTAATATAGCTGATATGGTTATGTGTGAATGGTGAATTAAGCAAGAAGTTAGAACATATATACATAATGACATTCTTTGAGTAATATTGAAGCATCTCAACATGTAAATAATGAAATAAGATGATAGATAGGGCACTGTGTAAATAATAAAGTAAGATGGCTGATGTGGTGTCGTGTAAATAGCGAATTAAGCTGACAGACAGGACATATGTAAATAATGAAATAATCGGGCAATTAGGAAAATGGTATAGTGTAACTAAGGAAACAAACTGTCAGAAAGGACATCTAACAGTGTGCAAACTATTGAACCTACAGATAATGCCACACAATAAATGTACAAACATCGTGCATTGTGTAAATAGTAAAATAATTTGGTAGATACGATCGCAATCTGCTAGATAAGATAATGAGTAATCTTTTAGATAAGATAGTAATCTGGTAGATAAGATAGTCATATAGTACGTACGATAGTAACCTTGGTAGATAAAATAGTGAGTAATCTTGTAGATAAAATAGTCATCTGGTAGATATGACATTAATCTGGTAGATAAGATAATGAGTAATCTTGTAGATAAGATAGCAATCTGGTTGATAAGATAGTAATCTAGTACGTAATATAGTAACCTTGGTAGATAAGATAGTGAGTAATCTTGTAGATTGGTAGATAAGACATTAATCTGGTAGATAAGATAGTAATCTGGTAGATAAGATAGTAATCTGGTAGACAAGATAGTGAATAATCTAGTAAATAATATAGTAATCTGGTAGATAAGATAGTAATCTGATTGATAAGATAGTGAGTACTCTTGTAGATAAGATAGTAATCTGGCAGATAAGACAGTAATTTTGTAGATAACATAGTAATCTGGTAGATAACATAGTAATCTGGTAGAAAAGATAGTGAGTAATCTAATAGATAAGATAGTAATCGGGTAGATAAAATAGAGAATAATATAATAGATAAGATAGTAATTTGGTAGATAAGATAGTGAGTAATCTAATAGATAAGATAGTAATCTAATAGAAAAGATAAAAATCTGGTAGACAAGATAGTGAGTAATCTAATAGATAAGATAATACTCTGATAGATAAGATAGTAATCTGGTAGACAAGAAAGTGAGTAATCTAGTAAATAAGATAATAATCTGGTAGATAAGATAGTAATCTGATAGATAAGATAGTAATCTGGTAGATACGATAGTGAGTAATCTTGTAGATAAGATAGTAATCGGATAGATAAGATAGTGAGTAATATAATAGATAAGATAGTAATCTGGTAGACATGCTAGTGAATAATCTAGTAAATAATATAGTAATCTGGTAGATAAGATAGTAATCTGGTTGATAAGATAGTGAGTAATCTTGTAGATAAGACAGTAATCTGGTAGATAAGACATTAATCTGGTAGATAATATAGTATTCTAATAGACAAGATAGTAACCTTGTAGATAAGATAGTAATTAGGTAGTCAAAAAGGTGAATAATCTAGTAAATAAGATAATACTCTGGTAGATAAGATAGTAATCTGGTAGATAAGACATTAATCTGGTAGATAATATAGTAATCTGATAGATAAGATAAGTGGCAGTGAGTACGTTTCACAAATTCCGACTTATCGAGTCGAGGGTTTGAAATAAGCTGCAGACGATTTGGATGAAGACAGCCTTGCGTTGATATCGATGGTATGGGCTCCGGTCATTCAGAAAACAATGGACAAATAATGCTGGTACTGATTCCGATTCTTCCGATTCCGAATATGGGAGTCTCTGTGGCGAAGTGGTCAAGCCGTTTGACTCGTGCTCCGAGGGTTGTGGGTTCGATTCCGGGCCGCGCCCTTCGGTTTACGAGTTAAATGTTTCGGAGACTCCTGTGGGTCGTCGCTAAAAGTTACGGAGTTCGTGCTTTGTGCGACGCTTTCCGTGCTGCGGAAAGAGACCGAGCCATATGGGATAAAAACCCTGTCGACTTTTAAGCCTTTTAAGCCGATGCTCTGTAGAGGGCATACAACTAACGTTAGATAGGATAGTATGAAACTAATGAAATAAATAGACAGAAGAACAATTCATAAATATGAAATAAGCTAACAGATAGGAAAATGTGAAACATGAAATGAGCTGGGAGAAGGGAAGGATTGTTGTGTAAATAATGAAATTAATTCGTAAATAGGGCAATATGAAAATAATGAAATACATTAATGGATAGGACGATGTGTAAATGGTGAATGCATGGGTAGATATGGCAATGTGTAAATAATTAATAAATTGACTGATAAATTAACTATGTCAATAATACTGAAATACGATGACAACTAAAACCACCTTAGCTGCAAAGGCTCAAATGAGTTGACAGATAACACCATAAAATAAAACTACAATTAAGGTCATATAAAAGTATATAAATAACAAGAAACATAACCTACGCCGAAGAAGAGTAAGATGAAGATGGAGAAGGAGAAGAAGAAGAAGAAGAAGAAGAAGAAGAAGAAGAAGAAGAAGAAGAAGAAGAAGAAGAAGAAGAAGAAGAAGAGTAAGATGAGAACGATGAAGAAGAAGATGAAGAGGAAGATGAAGAGGAAGAGGAAAAATAAGAGGACGAAATAAAAGGAAGAAGAAAAGGAAGAGTAGGAAGAAGAAGATGAAAAAGAGGAATAAGAAAAAAATGATGATAATGATGATGATGGTGATGATGATGAAAGCACACTAAAACCACCATAAAAGTATATGAATAGTAATAACTACAACACCCAGGACAACACCTGTCACCTACCTGTGGTAGAAGCAGTCGACCTGGTACCAAGCTGTTACTGATCCGGGACTGTTCTCCAACACTTGTGGTCGTGTAGAAATAGCCAATTAATGTTGTGAAATGAATGTAGAACTGTAGTCTCCTTTTGTGTTGTCAATTGTGAAGTCAAAGGTAATCAGAAGGGCACAATCCTAAACGATGCTAAATATGATGAATATTAGAAGGTGTCAACGATGCCATTGTAGTTGATTCACAGCCACAATCTTGATTAAAATTGCTACTTGATTTCAATGATCTTAAACACACGAAAGAGTTAGCTGTGCTGAATGAATGTCGCTGTCCCGATCTTGGCAAAGTGATATCATTCTTGGTATGGAAATCCTTATGACTGCTTCACGCGCCATGGTGACATTGTACCTACAAAATACTAGGTAGACATGTTCTTATTTCACGGATACTTTTGTTGAAATCATTCACATTTGTTAACTTTCTTACAAACTGCTGGGGACATGTACACGATTACAGCTTATACAGCTTTCAGTGATACTCTACATTTGTAAACAGCCAACAAAACAAACAGCTTTCGAATGTGACATTTATGCGTGGATGTGTGTACGTACAGATCTTGTATATAGCACATACTTAGATTAGAAGGCATACGTATCTTAGATGATAGTTGATCGTTGATGATAGTACTTATAGATCTCAAATATAAAACATACTTAGAGTACACACATATCTCAGATATAGCACATAAGTGGACCAGAGCGCATACAGATTCAAAACATAAAATCAGAATTAGATAGGTGTAAGACAGACTGCATGTATGGCGCATACTAGGATTAGTATACAAACAGAACTCAGATATATCACATGCATAGGTTGGTGTACAGCACATACATATATTAGAGTACAGCACATAGAGATCTTAGATGTAGCAAATACTTAAGATTATAGTACATTCAGATCTCAGATATAGCACACGCTCAGATTAGAATACATTCATATCTCATATATAGTACATACCTAGATAAGAGTACATTCATATCTCAGATGTAGCAAGTAAGTCGAGTAAAAACATCTTGCAAATATAACTCGTACATAGTTCATTTTATATGAAGTTCTCAACATTATCACATGTGATAAACATATAAAACTGTGTGCATCTCTTGTGTTTAATCTAAATATCCCAACGATGACTGTAAACACCATCTTTGTAAACACCATTTTTACATACTGTATAATACTTAGGTTAAAGTACACACATATCTAAAATACAACATATATACTTACACACGTAACAGTACACACAACAAATTACATATAGCATACATGTTTAAACAGAAACCACTAGTAACAGTTCTCATAAACAGGTTACAAAGGTAAACAGATTAAATTCCATGCTGTTTTCTTCATCAAACAAAAACAGATAACAGTCGATACAACATAAACCAATGAAGCAAAGAACAGTAATAACAGCAACCCCAAACAGTCAAAATTAGTAAACAGTACATTCTGTTCTTTAAAGACTCCATACTTACTTAGATTGAAAACACTAGATACAAATTTAGATATGTCATCCCATCCCATCTCATCTTGTTCCTCTTGTACCTTGCGGTGTCGAGGTGAAGCATAAACAGCGGGAGAGTGCCCACTTATGGGCTTCATATATCGAGGTTCTTATGGTCTCTGTAATTCTCTCTATCCATCACGTACGCCTCTTCTCCTGCTTCCGTCTGGTCTGTACATCATTGCTTGGTGAGGTATGCTGTTAGTTGGTAATCTAGTTATATGGCCAAACCATTTAACTTGCTGTTTTCTGATAAAATCTAGCGCTTCTATAACCCTAAATTTAGTTCTGACTTCTTCATTTCTGATTTTCTCTCTCCTTGATACATTGAGTATTCTTCTCAGGAATTTTTTTTCGGTTGTTGTGATTTTTCTTTTCTCTTTTTCTGTCATTGTCCAGGTTTGGCATTGGTAGCTTAGAGTTGGTAGGAAGATTGTGCTTTATAGTGCTTTCTTAGTGGCTATTGATTGATACATGTTTGTTCTTTAGTATTGGTGCCATTTGTCCAATTAGTTGGTTTGCCTTATTGCACCTATTTTCGATCTCGTCTGCTGATTTGCCATTTAATGATATTATACTTCCTAGATACTTGAAAATATCACACGCACATCTCAGGAACAAAACAAAGATAGTACAGCACAGTTTGTTCTATAAAAGCTCTTTACATACGTAAACAAATAACAGTGAGCACACCTTTCATACCTTAGATACACAGCAAGTAAATATGGATTGTGATATGGTAGAGATATAACATTTTCATAAAGTACATAAAAAGGAAACAAATAAACAAATGCATTCTGGTATAAGGGAAAAAGGCTACTGTTGTAAATAGTAATAATAGTAAGACTAGAATTGACTGGGCTAATGTATCAATCACAACTGTAAACATGGTAGCATTTCAACAGTGATCACAGAAAAAACAAACAAGCATTCCCGTGGGTTCAAACTGCCTATTTCCGGAAAAAGAACACAATATTGGTCAATCTGTGCATAGATTAATACTCCACCGTTGCAAATTGTCAATGCCCCGTTGCTGTCCGTACGTAACAAGGTTCATATTTTTGTTCACGCACTTGCAACGAAATTATTATTTCAAAGACAAAAACATTGTATGCAAGTATGCATAGACTGAACATTTAAATGCCATGTCAAACAACAACCGGGGGGTCAGATAATGCAATGGTTATGTAGGTGAAGCTTGTACAAACGTACCCTGCTGTGCCATGTATGATGTGGTGAATTTATACGATACGTTCCACGTACCATCCTTGTACCGTGATGTATGATCAAGGAAATATAATTGCTTGTAACTATTTCAGTCGTGTTTCCATCAATAAACCATACAATAATTTAATAATGATGGATACAAGAGAAATATGGTGTTCTGAATTAATAAATTATGGAAGATATAAATACATATTTGTCCTAGCATTTTAAATGAATTCTTTAGTGCTATTATTCTTTCACCATTTATCCCCCCTCCCCCAGCCTTTTTTTGTTGTTGATCCCCTCAATTGGGCAATGAGCTCTCAACCAGCTCACTTCAGATGGTACTACGTACTATCTCTAGCTGTCCCATGAAGTTCCGTCCAGTATTACACAGACATACATTTAAAATATGGCTTTGAATCAACCATCTCATCCCATCGTGTTCTTCTGTTCCTTGAGATATCGAGGTGAAACATAAACAGCCGAAGAATGCCCGTTTATGGGCTTCATATAGCCAGATTCCCATGGACTCTGTTATTCCCTCTGTCCATCGTTTACATGGTCGATCTCTTCTTCTGGTTCCATTTGGTCTGTACATCATTGCTTGCTGGATTACTGTTAGCTAGTAGCCTAGATATGGGGTCAAACCATTTACCTTGCTGCTTTCTAATGAAAGCAGATTTTCCGGTCCTAAACCTGCGACTGGCCAACCAAGCCGGCAGAGGATTTTTTCCCCCTACAGCTGCAAGAAAACTAACGAAGCTGTGAATCAATGAAAGTGAATAAACTAGCACGAAGGTCAATGGAAACCACAGTCTGTTTTTTTTTTTTTTTTTTACAGAAGGATATTACAATATCATGGGCAGATAGAATGAGTAATTTAATTGTTTTGTAAGTAGCTAGGACACACAGGAACCTTATTTCGGATGACACCAACACCATGAAGCATGGAACAGCTTGGTGACATTATGAGAAGAACGTAGACTATTGTAACAATGTTAAGATGAATAAAAGCATAGGTGGAGGAAAGCAGATTTAGAACAGCTATGTATCGATGGACAGACATCAGTAGATGAACTGATGATTCTGCTAAAGAACAGTAGCTGTGTAGAAGCATGATTGTCCATGCCTGTTTACAAGACACGCGATGATGGTGTACTTTGATACATGACACTTGTGCTCGCTTCAGTATATCACGTTACCTCGTGCATGCGTTAAAGTGCATGTAGTGTCAACCAATAGGAGGCCATGACGTTGTTTAGGGTAATATTAGAAATATATGAAATATGAAGTCAAGAACCAACATCTGTGCGCTCGGCATATTTCCATACATGCTTCGTCTTCTTCTTCAGATGTCAATGAAGAGTTACCATGGTGATGGTACCGGTGGTAGCCTGAAAGGCAGCCTCTTCAAACATGGGTCCATTGTTTTTCTGCTCTTTTCCCATTCGATCCTATAGAGCGTTCACACCATCAGCTATTTCATATTTTAGTTCCAGCTCCTAGTACAACATCAGATTTTCAGCAACAACAAAGTGGGGCCAACATGCCGAAACAGCAAGGTACGCATGTACAGGCTTTGTGTCAGATAATCCCATGGTATATATAATATTATGCGTGTTACGTATTAGGTCTTGACACACTAGTTTTCTTCTTGTTTGCCTTGCCTTACTGTACAGTTATGACACTTCATGTCACGAGACTGGATCGACAACAGGTGCAAATGGGTAGGAAAACATTAATTCGACTTGCTAGAAAAATGTGCTAATGTCATGTGTAATATGATCAAACAATTTAAGCTCACAACTATCAAACAGTTTGGAATTGTACAGTAGTGACATTGGTAAACGACTTCAAACATATAGTACAACCTAGAGATGAAGGTACTGTAGGCGAGTGAATGCCAAGACTACTGGGTATTCAGAAAATAGTTCTAAAATGTACGGAGTGACAAAGATACAAGAGGTTTGCATATTGTGACAGATATATAGAAGATGTGCAAATGTACTGAGTGACATAGATACTAATGGTGTGCATATTGTAAAAGATATATTGAAGATGTGCAAATGTACTGAGTGACAGAGATACTCGAGGTGTGCATATTGTAAAAGATATATTGAAAATGTGCAAATGCAAAGATGGGAGTCGCCTGAAGGCACTAGCTAGCATGCTTACTTGCTGGCTCTGTGATTATGCGTTCGAATCCGCCTCAAGGCAGGGAGTTTAAAAAATACATGTGGGCTCCCGTGCAGCCAGCTTTGTGTGGGTATCAGGAAATGACCCGACAAGAAACGATGGCCGAAGTGATACTGGCAACATCAGTCATCGAGCGCGCCCATTGGTCTATAAATAAAAGGATAGCCAATGATACCCAGAGAGGCGCGGTAAAGTAGTGGTCAGATGTATAACTGTTGGCCCGGTGGTCATGGTTCGAATTTGCATCCTGTCAGGTTTTTTAATTGGGTTGGGCTGCCAGGTCGACCGAGCTTATAGCAGGACATGTCATGTGTAGTGAAGGCGACTGCTTTGTTATTGACCACAGGGGTCCACAGCACTCCTGAAGCACAGTTTGTCTATAACACCTATAGGTCTAGCACCATATGCCTTAAAACAGGTACAAGGTTCCTTCACTTATTTTCTATTACATTCCCGATATACCCCATAGCGTGGAAGAGCCCTTTACCTTTTACTAAAAGCCAAAATTCTTGCCAAGTGCAAAATTACACAGATATGGTTTAGATGTACGTAATGATGTTGTAATGTTTGTGGATAACGAATAGTGAAAATGTGTTAGAGGTGTCATGAATCACAAAAATATCTTAGAATGCTGCATAATTACACAAGTAAAGTGCGGTTATACAAAGAAATAATGTTTGTGTTGCACTGAATGTCATAGATGTTTGATATGTACTTCATGACATAAATGTATTTGAGATGTATCAATGGAAACGAATAGCGAGTGTTCACGGTGGTACTAAGCAAGAAACATGTATTGTAACATGCAAAGACAACGGTGTTATGTGATGTAATGCATGCTGAGTGTGGGGGAGATAGCAGTGATGGAACGGGTGTTTTTGAGTGCAACTGACAGTCAAAAATAACAAATATGTATTTGATAATAAAGAATAATAAAGACGTGTTTGATAGTAACGAATAATACATGTGTGTTCGATAATATAGAATAACAAAAGTTTGTTTGACAGTATAGAATAACACAGATGTTTTTGATAATATAAAATAAAAAAAAGATGTGTTTGATAGTATAAAATAACAAAGATGTGTTTGATAGTATAGAATTACAAAGACGTGTTTGCCGTTATAAAATAACAAAGATATATTTTATAATTCTAAGTGACAAAGATGTGTTTGATAGTATAACAAAACGCAGATGTGTTTGATATTAAAAAATAGCACAGATGTGTTTGATAGTAAAGTATACCTCAGATGTAAATGATAAGAACAAATAACATACCTGTGTTTGATAGTGAAGAATAAAATAAATGATGTGTTTGATTGAACACAATAACAAAGACGTGTTTAAATTATATTAGATAACACGTATTTGGCTTGAAAAAATAGAAAAGGTCTGTTTGAGTGTTAGTAAATGGGAAAAAAATGTGTTTGACAATCAGGAATAACAAAGACGTAATGTGATAGTATAAAATAACAAACATGTGTTTGAGAATACTTAATAGAGACGACGTGTTTGATGGTATAGAATAGGTTGTGTTTTAATATGATAAAATGACAAAGAAGTGATTGATAGTATAGATTAGCAAAGATGTGATTGATAGTATAGATTAGTATAGAAGTGATTGATAGTATAGATTAGCAAAGATGTGATACTGACTACATCATCTTCCCAGTACAGACTGGTCTAAACAAATGTGGGTCAAGCTCTAGATATCCAGAGCGTCTAAGCGCGCGAGAAAGGATCCTTCTATTCAGTATATACAATTTACTTGACGCTGGTCAAAAGTGATATCAGATTGCTCTTGGAAGAACGTGGGTTCACTGTTATGTTCTTTCCTTTTACATTTTGAAAGTTATTTTCTGTTTTTGTTTATTTTTTTTACATTTGAAAAGATCACTCCCTTCACCGAGTGGGTGTCCTTCGCAGATAATAATAATATACCAGATGTCCTATCCCTATTAAAATATAAATTATATACCACATCTTGACTCTAACTATGTTGTGGTCCGCCTCTTCTCCGCTTTTACGGTACGACACTATCCACAATTATCTATTCCGGAAGTTCTTTTATTGTTACACACCTAACATATTTAATTTTACTCAATTTGTATTTGTCTTAATAACCCATCTTCTTCAATATTCAGTTCTTGTTGGCTAAATCTGTTTGTTCTCTATTTTGTCCAATGCATTTCCAATACTTTTTTTGTTGTTATCAGACCACATTAAATTTGTTTAATTTACCTTTTTTGTAAACTTTAATGTATTCTGGTGGGGCTTTCAGACTCGTAATTGCATAACCAATGACTGAAATATATGAGGCTCTGCTTTTGACATCTACAACGCTTGTCGTTAATATGGTTACTTACTATGTGCCGTGTTGATTACTAAATAAACCACTTTTGTCGCTGAACTGTTAGAATGTAATTATTTGTAGAAGTAAATAATACTTGTTGTATTTTGTGAATATGACGGCAGGAGCAAGTGTCATAATATGAATGAAACTAAAGGATTCACAGGTGGGATTTACGTATACATAATGAGACAGTAAAAAGTATATTAAATTCCTAATTGTTAGTATAGTTAACAATAGACGGTGGCTTTTGGCAAAATAGGTGTACATGTGGTGAGAATAGAATTAACATGATGTATTTGGCAGTATTTGAGATTCTGGTAGTGTATGGGGACGATAGCAGTGAGTATGTAGTGACGACAGAATGAATCACTAAAAGACAAGACAAACAGACACACATTGGGGGACAACATACTGTGACGCGACATGGGGCATGATGTACATCATAGCCACAGCATAAGCCAGTTAAATATGCCCACCTGACCTACGTTGCAGAGATTATCTTCCAGTAACTTCTAACATAACAACACATACCCATAAACACTTTATACATCAGTCTCTAAACCAAAGTCGTTACCAGGATTGTTTGACTTAACTGCGTGGTTTTCTTCCACCTTCTCATGTAACGATGTGTGATGGTTACCTTCTTCCATTTCCATGATGTCTGACCCGCATTCTGAATCCAATGAGTCTTTCTTTTCTGAAAAGTTGGCGCAAGACTGAACATGTTTGTACACGCCTTTGTCTGTACTCTCCCCTTCTCGATGGTAGAAATAGTTAAAATTAGACACAATGACCGGAACAGGAAGAGCAATCGTTAGCACACCAGCTATAGCACACAACGATCCAACTAACTTGCCCCAGAAACCAATTGGCATCATGTCACCATAGCCCACCGTCGTCATGGTTACAACAGCCCACCAGAATGCATCAGGAATACTTTTGAAATGAGTCTGATCTGTGTCTGCTTCTGCAAAATAGACGGCGCTGGAAAACAAAATGACACCTATGAAGAGGAAGAATATTAGCAGGCCTAATTCCCGCATACTAGCCTTCAAAGTCTGGCCCAGGATCTGCAGGCCTTTGGAGTGTCTGGAAAGTTTAAATATTCTGAAAACTCGCACGAGACGAATCACCCTGAGTATAGCCAGTGACATGGCTTGATTATTGCTCTTGCTCTGATCCGCCACGACCGTGCCCAGCGTGATGAAATATGGAATGATGGCCACAATGTCTATGCAGTTCATGATATTTTTGAAGAAGCCTAATTTTTCTGGACACGAAGCGAATCTGACTAAAAGCTCAAATGTAAACCATATAATACAACACGTTTCAATAATAAAGAAAGGTTCATTAAATTTGGGTATATCATCCTCTTCAATGGACTGTGTAGAATCGTTGAGTGTAGAATTGATAACCCTGTAGTGCTTAAACTGTGGTAAAGTTTCTAGGCAAAATATAACAATGGATAACAAAATAATAATTACTGAGAAGATGGCACAGAGTCTAGCTGCTGCTGAACTTTCAGGATACTCAAATAGCAGCCAGACCCGACGTTGAAACTCATTTTGTGGCAACGGTTTCTCTTCCTCTTTTATAAAACCTTCATCCTCTCTGTACCTCTCAAAGGCACTCTCTCCCAGCTCATAGAATTTGATTTCCTCGGAAAATACATCCAATGGAACGTTCACTGGTCGACGTAATCTGCCACCACTCTGATAAAAATACAGAATGGCATCGAAGCTAGGCCGGTTGCGGTCGAAGAAGTACTCGTTGCGTAGAGGATCATAGAAACGGTTCCGCTTCAAGGCATTTCCTAGTAGCGTTTCTGGAAACTGGGTTAACGTCTTCAGCTGTGTCTCGAACCTGAGGCCGCTGACGTTGATTACCACGCGTTCACAGCTGCAGTCATAGTCGTTCCCGGCCGCTCCCATCCCATCGTCATTGGTATTGTCTTCCTCTGACAGCTTCGGAAAGGACCTGGAATTCGGAAGATTAGAAGAGCGTAAAAGGGGTCGTTGAGTGGAATGGTAACTGTCCCGGTATCCAACCGGCCCACCGTTCCCCTCAATGCCCGCCATAGCCACCTCCATATTGAAGCCTGCATTAGTGTTGCCCTCACTAAAACTCCCTATGTCTGTGTGTTACGCGCGGGCCAGTGTGGATTGTAATACTACTACATCTAATCACTTCCCTGCAAACATGCTGGATATAAATAATCTATTCATTCTGCTAGGCCTGGACTCGTATCGATTATTCCAACGTCACTGGCCACTTTTATTTAACAGCTAACTCGTGAGAAGGCAACAAACAGTGAGTTGTAAGGTCCGTTGTTGTTTTAAACGTGCAGTGTTTCTCTTGTGTGTGTATACGCATAAATATAAGTGACGTGTCGACAAATATTTCGCTTGTCATAAAACTGTTAGTGAAACGTACTGTTGGTACCTTGTTATATTAAACGCACATTTCCATGTATAATCCAACAAGAAAATTAGACATAGCGTTCGACTTTTTGACAAATATAAATTGTCAGTAATCACTCTGTCTCGAAAACATTGGATTGCACACAAGTCAGCTTTCATACTGACAAAAACAATTGTTACATATGTCTGCGTATGTGTCTGGGTTACATGAATTCTCATTTGGCAGAACGTGCAAACCGTGATATAGATTACACATATCTCTTGATTCTTATGAGGAAGACTTCAATCATCAATCCATAAACAAGCTTAAAGAACCGAAAGTCTGACTACACCAGATGTTATATACTATTCCAATGTTATATTTCACTTCACTCTTATCTGAGTGAAATAATTTATTATCCCCTCTGCTGTTGAATATATTACTCCTGAACGTCACAGAGCTGCATACACACTATCATGGTTTAGTAAAACCGAACGAAAGCGCTATTTAGTGTAATCAGCCCCTAATCAAGCGAACATTCCTGCAGCAATAACTTGCTACATTTCAGCAAACAGTGCGTTTCTTCCACACAAGCAAATCAATGGTCGGCATCGATATCGCAGCCCGCGTGCCTTGTGAGCAGTGTTGCCAGTGGCGCGCTTTTCACGCCACATTGGATGAGTTATTCAATCCAGCCATGGCACATGTAAACCTGTTGCAGCTTTAACGTGTTTGAAAAAGGTCATCATAGTTCACATATCCGTGACATCAAACTTCATAAAAGGAGTTGACAAACCCATCGTGATGCTTTTGTTTCAATTGTTTTGTGTGTGCACATGTTAAAGGTTAAAATCACTAATAACTTGTATAGGTCTTTTTCAGTTTACTGTAGTGAAGGAAGTATGTGAACACAGAATAGCTTGTTGATCTTTTGTTTCATGGTTAGTTAGTCGCATTACCTTTACAGGACGTCGCATTCAACCCAATTATTTTGTTGCATGTCTGTGGTTTTCAAGGCTATGTTACATTAGTAATTTGCCATCGCTTTCTGAACAATGAACGCTCATATCACTGTTAAAAATCAACGCAAGACTACTTGCTTCCAAATCGCCTGCAGCTGATTTCAAACCCGATGTGCAGGAGTGTGAAACGTATTCGCTACCCTTTATCTACAGATGCCGGTCTTTTGTTTCATAAACACAAAAAAAAAAAAAAAAAAAAAAAAAAAAAACCACTGACTGGAGCATGTACCGCCGTTGGTAATATTTAAAGCAATAAGAGCATTAGGGGCCGCGGTAGAGTAGTGGTTAGCGCCCGCTGGCCCAGTGGCCATGGATTAGATCCGCCTCGGGGCATAGTCGAATTGTTAAAATTGACCCAGGTCGGCCCAGCTCAAAATAGCTAAAATAGCTACAAGTGAAGTGTCTTAGGAATGAAAGTGGCCTGCGTGTGTCTGACCACGGTATCTACCGAATACCGGCTGGTCTTTTAAAACATGGGTTAGTTTAGTTTAGTTTAGTTTATTTTAGTTTAGTCGACGGATCAACATCACGGCACACGGGTGTAACTCATAAGTGCTCCGTTCTACTCTTAACTCAAGATGAGTCCGGAGAAACTCAGATCAGTGCACTAACTCCGTAGCATCGGCGAGGAACCTGAAATACTTTGGGTAGATTTTAAACTCGAAATTTTGCCTAGGCAGTACCGTTAGGCTACTCTTTTTCGATTTCCAACTGCCAAGAGATTTTTAACGTGCGCAACAATACACACGGGCGTCCGATCTCACTTTTGTTACTAGAAGTCTACATGAAAAAATCCCGGCACTCACCGGGGCTTGAACCCGAGACCTCTAGCTCGAGGCGAACACCATACACCGAGACCACGCAGCCGCCTCAGTGCACCTTAGGGCGTGTAAAAGGGTCGTTTAATTTTGACTTTTTAAATGAGATCATCATATGAAACCTGGGGATGTGAAGCAAGTACTTAACGATACATCAACGAAAGTGCAAGTGAACAAATGTCTCGTGTCTTGCTTTAACAGAGAGATATTCTCCAGGAAGAGATACGCTTCAGCAAGGCAGCTACCTTTTTCTCTGGCCTTCCATCTCCTAAAATGCATCCGCCCTAAGCCTACTCATGCGAGACCTATTCTAGACTTGTACACGTGTGGTTGGACTTTGCAGCTAAGTTTTCTAAGGGATAAGACGACCAATCTTCAGCCAGCCCTCTTCTTAGTCACCTCTTACGACACGCATGGTAAATTACAGCGTTAATATTCTCTGCTCCTCTTACAGATCCAGATAAACCACGGACGCTGCTGCATTTGGAAAATAAACAAAAAGTCCGCTGATTATTTACAGAACATAGCAATCAACCCCGACATTGTTTGACTGCTCTTAATTTCCTATGCAATTATACATTCTGTGTATTCGACCGAAGCTCATACCATTGTGAACATCTGCGCAAAGTGATCTGCTTCTAAATGACCTGCGGCTAACTTAAAATCCTTAATGTCTACATTGTGAAACTGCGTTCACTACCTCTAACCCACAGAGGGCGATCAACACTAAGATAACATTAAAGTTAAGAATATGATCTACAAAGCAGGTGTTCTCAGTACATTGCTACGTAGCTCAGACACACGGGGGACCTGAGATCAGAGAAAACACTTGACAGCTAGGCTCTGCCCTGCCTTTGAAAGATAATGAAAACCACATAGCTCGGCAAAATTACAAACAGAAATATTAAGCACGCCAATCCCCCATCTGTCATGACCACAGTCAGCAAGTTTTACAAGACTGATGGCGGAGCCGTGTTAGAAGGATGGCCGGAAAACACTGTCCTAAACAAGCTGACTATGACAAGCTTTCACGGGACAGGAGACCAGGAAGTAGACCACAGTTGAGATACATGCATCATCATCATCATCATCATCATCATCATCATCATCATCATCATCATCATCATCATCATCATCATCATCATCATCATCATCATCATCATCATCTAGCACACTGGTCACCAAACTTTTTCACGGCGAGCCGGATTACTGACAAAATGACGAGCGCGGACCGCATACTCATTCTGTGCAATACTTGCGCCGTCTCCGTGGCGAAGGTCTTACAGACGCGGTTCGTAATCCCGTATACCCGCATTCGAAACACAGCTGCACGCGATTTAGCAGCAAACCTCGTTGCGCTGGTTTTTTTTTAAAGCTATGGCATGGGTGCCGTCGTTCAGAAAGCAATGGCAACCTACTGAACGTAAACTTGCTATGACATCAACACCAGCAAAAAATGCCGGTGTTGACTACAAACATCCTGTAAAGAATATGCAACTAACTTTAACAATACTTAAAAGCCAGAACGAAAGCTCTTGGAAAAAAGACGAAAAAAATGTTAATCATGGGTGAGTGGCGTGTAATGCACAAAACACATAAAGAACCAACATATTTATTTACTAAAAAAAGTTATCAAAGAAGGCGACGTTAGCAAATAAGATAGTTATATCAGAACCAGTGTGCACATATCCAAATCTCACAATCTAAGCAGCCAAAAAGGTTAGTGAGATTTGTGAAACTGATATTTGGCTTTCAAGATATCACCAATGTGTGGTTTGGAATTGCTGCATCCAATCAAGAGAATTGCTTTCAGATGTTCATCAGTCAATCTCGTTCGATATGTTGACTTAAGATACTTCATTTTTGAAAATGTTTGCTCACAGACATATGTTGTTCCAAACACTGATTCCATACCAGCGGAAAATTTCTTCAGTTTCGGAAACTAAACATCAGGTAAGCAGCGGTAAAATTCAACAAGTTTCCTTGCCTGTGCTTCTCTTTCAAAAAGTCATTTGCTTGCAAATCAATGGAGCTCCAACTGTAGTTCAACTGGCGCACCATCAATGTTAAAATCAAACGGATTCTGGAACAGAAGAATGTCACTCTCAATTCTGTAAAGATCTGTAAATCTCTCCAAAAATGCTTCTTCAAGTCACGAAAAAGTCTTTTCAGAAAATCGAAGTTGACATCTTCAGTGATTCTTTGAAACAGTGAAAATGAGAAACGTTTTCTCCTTCAAATTGTGCTTCAAAGAATGACAGCTTTCTCCGAAATCCTTTGATGTTTCTGTAGAGATAACAGACGACGTTATTCTTTCCCTAAAGTTTCAAATTCAGTTAGTTCATATGGGATGCGATGTCGACCAAAAATGACAACTTTGATAGCCGGGTAGGATCTGACAGCTGTGGATCAGTTTTATCTTTCTCAGTGAAGAAAACATATATTTCGTTTCGGAGCTTGTAAAAACAAAACATGACTTTAACGCAGCTGAGCCACCTCACTGATGTGTGATAAGGCAAGTCACAGAATATTCAGAATCAATTTCTTCAAGAAAAGCCTGGAATTGGCAGTGATTAAGCAGAGGACAAAGGGTCACTACTGAAGCTACGGCTCACCAAAGTTCATATTCAGTTTATAGGTACCTTTGGTAATAGAATATATCTCATAATAAGGATTGCAAAATATATATATAGGGCCGGTCTAAAAAAAAAAAAAAAAGAAGCTTAGAGCAGAGTTTTTCAACCGGGGTTCCGCGAGTGGCAGCCAGGGGTTCCACAGAAACAGACCTAAATTGCCTAAATACAACATTTCTGCCCATGTGGTGTATTACATTAAAGTAGGACAGACATTTGGATCATCGCACAGAGTTCCCTGAGCAACGTAAATATTTGCGTAAGGATCTGCTCCAGCAGAAAGGTTGAAAAACACTGGCCGAGAGACCAGCTTGATTAACACCTTGACCGGGGAATTCTTCTGAGCTGGGGATAATATTTTCGAAATGACACGAGGCTTCTATGACATTTTTATGCTATGTTTGCTACGTTATGACCTCTATTCACACTTGTAGTTCACTTACTTATCATTGTCAAACAAAGAAATCCTTGTTACATACCTATGAAATTTATGACTGGCAAAAAGAAGTAAATGTTTATGGAGCATCGAACCTGTGTTTACAGCCGGACGCATCTAACGGAGGGAAACATGCGTGCGTGTGTGTGTGTGTGTGTGTGTGTTGCCATGTAAACCACGGTAACGTCAGAGCGTAGGCGGCGCTACCACGAGCAAGGGAAGGACTTGGGATGGCGCGAAATGAGCAAACATTACAATAAACAAGAAAATCTAGACACAATAATTTATAATTGAAAATAGTAAATTTAAGACACATGGCAGCAGGAGGTCTCCGCACACGTGAAGATCTAATATTATTCTAAACATAATATTTACATTTAAACTGTATCACAACGTCTCGTGTTCCAGACGTTATATAAAGTAAGTTCGAGTACCGTCGGCGGGCCGGATGAAATGACGTTGTGGGCCGGATCCGCTCCGTGGGCCGTAGTTTGGTGACCCCTGTTCTAGAAGGTCCTCCGCAACATCGCTTTCATCACGACTCGTTGGAAAATAAATACTCTATATCTTTCACTAGTTCCTTTGCCGTATGCAATTTCATGCTCAATGTGTCTTTAATGACCTCTGCCCACCTTTATGTTGGTCAGCCCGTGACTCTTGTTGTTGTTGTTTTTTTTCGACCCAAAAACATGCCTTCCATTACTGTTTTGTCTAAGCCATATTGACGTTTAATATGGCCGAAGTATCTCACTGACTCTGGTACTTGAAGTCGTTGAGCACCGAAGGAAATCCAAGAGCATGTCCTGCATAGCTGCTCTGACTTGATAGAGAGAGAGAGAGAGAGAGAGATAGAGAAGAGAGAGAGAGAGAGAGAGAGAGAGAGAGAGAGAGAGAGAGAGAGAGAGAGAGAAAATCCGCCCCATAGGAACCGGCCCTTAGAGACAAACTTTGGAGGACTAGTGTAGATGCCATGATAGATGTCCTGCTTGTGACACATGCTGGAATAAACACATAGCAAACATTGATCGCTGAAGACAAAGAGTTGATAGTAGATCGTACTACAACAGGAAGAGTACCTCTCGGTCGGGGCATTCACGCTTAATGGGCATGCGTGCGTGGACAGAGGCAATAAATAAACTGCAAGCCAGAATAAACGAGCCCTGGAAGTAGAAAGATTAAACTCAACGATCATTTAAATTCTGTCTGCTTTGAATGTGTAATGACTTGTATGTTGATGTTGCTGCTGAACATCTATATCCATCCACATCTATATACGAATGTGTGCTTTGCCACCTCCTCCCCCTCCCTTATATAACCAACAGTGTTAACATTACAGGAGTGTGTTGACCGCCAGCCAGCAGATCAATTATTCTCCCCGCAAGTTAGTTATGTACCTGGTGTACTTCCCGCTGTGTACCTCTATTCTCATTCTGCAGCCAGCGCTACATAAATAAATCACGCAAGCAAAGCCAGCTGTTCAAATGTAACAGCACGTTTGTTTCGGACGAGAGAGTTCGAATCTCTAGAATGACATTTACGTTATTTTTCTTATCTATATTAGTGGTGTGGTTAATCCAGCTTTGAAACAGAGTTACATCGGGAAAAATGTACTACAGAGAATGATGAGAACAGCGTGGACGGATACAAAAAGTTATGAAGATTTCTTAAAAGAAGTTAACTCGCAGAAGAAGTAGACGGTCCACATGCTTTGGGCACGCCACGAGAAGGGGATAACTGGAGTACGTGGTGACAACGGGAAAGCTGCAGGACAGGAGAGGCAGGGGAAGACCATGAGAAAAGAAGCTGGACAGTTTGACGTGGCTAAGAGGCACATCAGTATACTAAATGATTGGCAGCATCCGAGATAAAAGGTTGTGGGCAAGTATTATCACCAACACCACACATCATTGACTTGAAGAAAAGAAATGAATGGCTCTGGTTGTTGTTGTTGTTGTACGAGTTTTGTCTTTCTAATTGTTCACTCTTAATGACATGAAGCATGTTGGCAGTGGCAACGACTTTGCTTCCAATCTTGTCCACACTCATTCAGATTATGCTCTTGAGGTCTCAAAAGGAACTCAGACCAGGTGAACAGAATCAACCAGGGAACATGGAAAACGTGACAGGAGGGACCTTGAAGGAATTGCATGTAAGGTCACTATAGTGTTCTTTAAAACGGTCAGCCAGGCATCTTTTGGTTTGTCCATAATAATACATTTCTCATCCTCATGCAAATAATAGTTTATATAAGGCTAGTAGATGTGCAGGAAAACGAATCTTTCAAGGAAAAGGTGTCTTTTCGAATTCTGATAATCTATGTTTAAATGTTAGGCACATCTTTCGAAGACACATGGGTGTACCCAAACACGAAGTAACTGTAGGAAGGCGACTGTAGACCAGCAGGTCACTGAAACATTTATTACAGCGGCAGAGAGGGTCATCTGAAAGCATACCGAATGGCTGGATCTGATCTTATAATTGACTATTGACAAAGGCGATTATGTGTGATCGCCAGAACAACTGGATGGACTGTGAGAATACATTGGGGTTGAGAATGAGGACATATTTTCGTAGTGAAAAACATTTGTCGCGATTACTCTAATTCGATGAAATGCTGCCGAAAGGATATTCTGTCTATTCGCGTCTACAGAAGAAATCTAACATTTAATGACACATCGCAGGAAAGCCATTATCGTCTTTAGAGATAAGTTGCACTTTTAATGATACATCTCTAGAAAGTCGTTATCGCCTTTAGTGATTAACTGATTCTCTCAAGGGTATAGTGCAGAACATAAGTGACTCTACACTTGAAACATCAAATTCCCTCTACACGTAACAACAAGTATGAACATCTTTCATATAAATATAGATAACTGACAATGGATAGACGGGAAAACAGCTCTTTCCAGAATAGAAAATGAACGAAAAGACGTATATAAATTTCCTCATCTATTTACTTGAATTACCATACAAGTTTATTTCCTTTTCAAAGGTTAAGCTGGCGCGTTGGTGGAACAGTTCGAGGACTGCACTGACAATTTTGTGAGCGCCATCGGACAAGGATTCGACGTAGCTCTCGTCGTTCCCTACGGGAGAGAAAGGTACTTAGGTATACACAAATGTGATGGTCCGAACGCTTGACATACCCAGAGAAGGCTACTTCTACGGGACTTGTTTTTGTTTCGTTTTGCTCTTTGGGTTCGTTTGTTTTCAAAGGTTATGTAGTAGATGTTTTCAGGTGCAGGTAGATGCCAGTGGGTGTCTTCAAGCGCCACGTGGGGGAATTCATGGCTATTTTGTTGCCTCAATTCTGATATTCTTCAATTTAACCGTGAAGTATATACCTGCAACAATTAGTAGATGAGGTTGTTGCACACAGTGAACGACTGGGGTTGAATTAAATTGTAAAAAGACACAGATTATGGTCGTTACTAGGAAGAAAGAAGCACCATAATGTAATTAATATACAAGTAAATGGAAATATTCTTCAACAAGTGAATCGATACAATTAATTCGGAACAGTCATAACATCTGATGGGAGATGAATTGAAGAGATTAGAACAAGAATCGCCATGGCGAAAGCAGCATGTAGCAAGATGAAAAACATACTGACCAATAAAAAGATGTCAATTGAAACGAGAAAAAGAGTGTTGAGGTGCTACATAGAGCCTATACTTTTGTATGGATGTGAAACTTGGACAATGAGCAGTCAAGCTGAAAAACATCTGAAGGCTGTAGAAATGCGGTTTCTGAGGAGAATGTAAAGAATTCCATGGACAGACTGAAAAACCAATGACCAAGTACTACAGGAAACAAATGAAAATCGTAAACTGATTAGAGAAATTAGACGTATACAGTCAACATTTTTTGAACATGTAATGAGAAGAAATGAATTGGAGAACTTGGTGACAACTGGCAAGATCGAAGGGAACAGACCAAGGGGAAGACCTAGAAGTAAATACCTGGATGGCTTGGCCACATGGCATGGTTGAGACAGGAACACTGACCTGAACCACGACTCTGGTGATCGAGTGAAATGGCGAGTCATGACCGCCCACGCCTTCCGGCATGGCACATGATGGATGGATATATCTATAGCTTAGGTCGGCAACTTTAAACATTGTTGCGCACGAACACTCATGGAGAAGATCATTTTCGGATTTAAATCTTTCAATACCAGGGAACAAGAATCCTGACCATCATGTCATGTGTTTTCTTACTTTGTTTTTCGCATGTGGTCAGAGCATACTTAAGAAATCTGGCTTTCTGATGGCCACTTCCAGGTGGAAAGTAATACACGCGGTTTTCCATAGTGGTTCTTGGACTGAAGGAGTTATTGCAAAATGGTTAATAATAAAGTTAACTCTTGACAGTCACTAGAAACAATCCATGTTTTCTTGTGCTAATTCCCAAGGAGTCAGTTTATACGAAGAAGTGAATTAGTTCACCAATCGTCTAACATAAAGATACTAAAACCCGGTTGACTTAAGAATTAATCAATAGATTCAAACATCACCTTGGTGGTTCTGTGAAATCATCCTTAATAAAGGTTGAAAATATTAATAAATTGGTTGAATTCAATGACTATCTTATTGGCTCTGTGAAACTATCCATTAATACGGTCAAGTTTCAGAATTAACTGGTTGAATTCAATGACAACCTAGATATCTCTGTGAAAATATCCATGAATACAGTCGGGTGTTAGAATTACTTGGTTGGATTCATTGACCATCTTAGAGCCTCTGAGAAACTATCCATTAATACAATAGGAAATACGAATTGATTCGTTGTATTCAAGGTATCTGTGAAACTATCTATTATTACAATAGGGTTTCAGAATTAATTGGCTGGATTCAATGACTGCCTACATGTATCTGTGAAACTATCCATTAAAACATTCGTGTATCAGAATTATTTTGTTGGAATTAAAAACCACCTTCATGTTCCGTTAAACTGTTCATTAATACTGTCGGGTACAAGAATTATGCCAGTTCTGTGGCGAATGAAATTCGTAATCTCGCGTTTCGAAACACAGCTGCGGGAGATTTGAAAGCAGACCATCTTGGTTTTCGTACAATGGTATGAGTGCCGGTCATTCAGAAAGCAATGACAAACTCATCATCATCATCAAGTGCCATGCCGACAGGCGTAGGCGTTCATGACTCTCCATAGATCTCGGTCGTTGGTTTTCTGGAATAACTCTGCCGTTGATATTCCTCCATGCCACCGTCGCAATCCATCCAGCTTGCCGAGAAATCACAAACAGCAAATTTTTAAAAAAATGCTGGGGTTGACTGCGACGTCCTGTAAAGTAAATGCTACTAACGTAAACAACAAGTAATTGATTGAATTCGGTGCACGTTAATACAGTGGAGTATAGGAATTAATTGGTTCAAATGCCATCCTCATGACTGTGAAACAAACTATTAATACCACAGGATATAAAATGAATTTGTTGGACTCAATGACTATCTTATAGCTCCGTAAGACTACCCATTAATGCAGTGAGGTGAAAGAATTAATTGGTTGGATTTAATTACCAGATTCTTGGCATAACGATAGACTAACATGAAGGATCAAATATGTCTCGGATAATCGTGAGAATTTTCAGTGGGGAAGAAAAGCGGAGTAATAGAATTTACCATCAATAATCACCGTTATAACAGCTTCTTCTTTCCTAGTCAGTGGTGACATTAAAACAGTAATCACTATTATAAGATTTTCTTCTGTCCTAGTCAGTAGTCACATAACCACATTTATCACTGTACATTCTTCTGTCTTAGTCAGTTGTCACATAAACATAATCAGTGTTATACCAGTAACCTCTTCTGTCCTAGTCAGTTGTCACATAACTCTGATCATTGTTGTAGCCTGTAAATGTTCACATTCTAGTCAATTATCACACTAACCCACTCATCACTATTCTAACTGTAACTTCTACTGGCGTAGTCAACTTTAAACACAATCCGCACGCCTTCTAACGCTTTCTGAAGCAGACGTTTGTTTGAGGAACTGAATTCCTGGGAAAGAAGGAATTTAGATCAAACAAGCAAGAGAGATGATCCGAGTCCAGATACTTCAAGCCACGCCCGATAACGTGTGTTCCAGCATTATTAATTCAGGACGCTCTCTGGTAGGGCGGTAACACAAACACCTACAGCCTGGGAAAGCCTAGGTGGCAACTCTCACGTGACGTCTCATTTATTTCGGGAAATAAAGGTAGCACGTGTGCGTGAGTATAAAAAAAAACAACAACAACAACAACAACAACAACAACAACAACAACAACAACAACAACAACAACAACACACCCATAAAATACTTTAAAACCGCGGGATAAACGAAGAACTACTATGAATGGGCGAATACATGAATGAATGAGTTTGGAAAGGTCCAATAGCGGTCGAAAATATTCTTTCTTTCGAATAGCAATGTTGTACTGAACCGACGCTGTGATTTTGGGATTAGCGATTCGTGCAGTTTCATATCCCCCAACATGAGGGTTCGAATACAGCCGGAGTGATCTAGAAAATGACCGCATTGCGTTGATTTCGATATAGTGATATAATGGCCGTTCAGAAATCAAAGGCAAACTACTGAATTGCCTAATTAAATGACAAAAAGTCAATAAATGCTGGGGTATACTCCAGCGTACAGTAAAGGGCAGAAAACAAACTAACATTATGTTGTATGTTCATCTTTGCTTGTGGTTTATTTGATTGGTTGGTAATCCTTTAGAAGACTGAGCATTAACTCTTAAGTTCGATGCACTGAAATGCAGGTTTCTAGGCCTTGGAATGGGGTTGTGCCGTTCGGAGCGATGGTTTCATAGAGATTATTCTCCCAACCCTATACCAAACTTTCGGAGCGAGGCTATAATCGAAATTATTCTCCCGACCCTATACCACACTTTCGGAGCGAAGGTTTTATAGACATTATTCTCCCGACCCTATACCAAACTTTCGGAGCGAAGGTTTTATAGACATTATTCTCCCGACCCTATACCACACTTTCGGAGCGAAGGTTTTATAGACATTATTCTCCCGACCCTATACCAAACTTTCGGATCGAGGATTTTACAGACATTATTCTCCCGACTCTATACCATACTTTCGGAGCGAAGGTTTTATAGACATTATTCTCCCGACCCTATACCAAACTTTCGGATCGAGGGTTTTATAGACATTATTCTCCCGACCCTATACCACTCTTTCGGAGCGAGGGTTTTATAGACATTATTCTCCCGACCCTATACCAAACTTTCGGAACGAGGGTTTTATAGACATTATTCTCCCGACCCTATACCAAACTTTCGGAGCGAGGGTTTTACAGACATTATTCTCCAGCCCATATACCAAACTTTCGGAGCGAGGGTTTTATAGACATTATTCTCCCGACCCTATACCAAACTTTCGGAGCGAGGGTTTTATAGACATTATTCTCCCGACCCTATACCAAACTTTCGGAGCGAGGGTTTTACAGACATTATTCTCCCGACCCCATACCAAACTTTCGGAGCGAGGGTTTTACAGACATTATTCTCCAGCCCATATACCACACTTTCGGAGCGAGGGTTTTATAGACATTATTCTCCCGACCCTATACCACACTTTCGGAGCGTGGGTTTTATAGACATTATTCTCCCGACCCTATACCAAACTTTCGGAGCGAGGGTTTTACAGACATTATTCTCCCGACCCTATTCCACACTTTCGGAGCGAGGGTTTTACAGACATTATTCTCCAGCCCATATACCACACTTTCGGAGCGAGGGTTTTATAGACATTATTCTCCCGACCCTATACCACACTTTCGGAGCGTGGGTTTTATAGACATTATTCTCCCGACCCTATACCAAACTTTCGGAGCGAGGGTTTTACAGACATTATTCTCCAGCCCATATACCAAACTTTCGGAGCGAGGGTTTTATAGACATTATTCTCCCGACCCTATACCAAACTTTCGGAGCGAGGGTTTTATAGACATTATTCTCCCGACCCTATACCAAACTTTCGGAGCGAGGGTTTTACAGACATTATTCTCCCGACCCCATACCAAACTTTCGGAGCGAGGGTTTTACAGACATTATTCTCCAGCCCATATACCACACTTTCGGAGCGAGGGTTTTATAGACATTATTCTCCCGACCCTATACCACACTTTCGGAGCGTGGGTTTTATAGACATTATTCTCCCGACCCTATACCAAACTTTCGGAGCGAGGGTTTTACAGACATTATTCTCCCGACCCTATTCCACACTTTCGGAGCGAGGGTTTTACAGACATTATTCTCCAGCCCATATACCACACTTTCGGAGCGAGGGTTTTATAGACATTATTCTCCCGACCCTATACCACACTTTCGGAGCGTGGGTTTTATAGACATTATTCTCCCGACCCTATACCAAACTTTCGGAACGAGGGTTTTACAGACATTATTCTCCCGACCCTATACCAAACTTTTGGAGCTAGGGTTTTATAGACATTATTCTCTCGACCTTATACCAAACTTTCGGAGCGAGGGTTTTATAGACATTATTCTCCTGACCCTATAGCACACTTTCGGAGCGAGGGTTTTACAGACACTATTCTCCCGACTCTATACCAAACTAACATCTTCACGGAGATTGTTGCAGAATTATTCCTCCCCTGTCCAGAACCAGCGAGAAGTGCAAGACCCTTGATAGACTTTTACATCGTCGGAGGAGCATATTATGGAAAACGCCAATACTGTTATATGTCTGTCGTAGAGTTGGGTAGTGTTAGATGATTATACATATGTGAGCTCGGAAAAGTCCACTACAATGAGGGCATAGGAATGTTGACTGTAGAACAGACTGATGTAACTCGAATTGTGACATTTGAACAGATCAGTAAACATTTAAACCAGCCAACAGATGTTTGACCACGCCTGAAGAAAAACTCACCGCAGGTTCTTTTTGTTTTTGATGTGAGCTGCTTTGAATTTCTGATATTATCTTAAATGTTTTTAGAAATTATATGTACATATGTACTGGTTAGCCGGCATTGTGGTGAAGGAGTTACGAACGCAGTTCTTTATCCCGCATATCTTGTTCAAAACTGAGCTGCGGGATGTCTGGAGACAGACCGCCGCGCGCTGATGTTGATATTGTCATAAGCGCCGATTGTTTAGAAAGCTATGGCAAACTACTAAACGTCAACTTGCCAAAACATCATAAACAACCAAAAAATTATGGGGTTGGCTATGACGTCCTATATATGATATGCAACTAAATTATGTACTGGTAAGAGCCTGAAGATGAGAGGAGGACAACACATGAAGAAACGATGCTACGTTTGCATGTCTTATTGTGACTGCCTAGACCGGTGGTTCTCAACCGGTGAGGAATTCCCCCCCCCCCCCAAGAGAGGGGGAGGAGGGATTTATAGTATCGGGGGAAGGGGGGGGGGAATTAAGATTATTTCAAGTTCGCGTTAATACAAGAACCGATTGCTTGATATTGTTTTTCTATCCATACTTTACGGTTCTGTACTTCTCGCCCTTCTGAAATTCGTTTTATAACGTAAGTAGACCAGCAAATCACGTTTTATGTAGACGTCTAGACTTGTTTTAGTATGTGTTATTAAATGTAGCTTCTATTTTTACGTATACTGTGTAGGGGCCGGGCGGGGGGGGGGGGGGTTGTAGGGAGGAAATACGGAAGGGGAGAGGAGGTTGACATTCTGAACATATGGTGAAAGGGTGCATGAGCCAAAAAAGGTTGAGAACCACTGGCCTAGACCATCTTAGTCTTGACAGATGTAATTGAGTAATTGGAGTCACACACGTTTCGCAAACACGCTGTTTCTTAGTTCTATACAAACAATTCTACGTGTCTGGCACACGAGGAAGGACCAGCGTCTATGATATGTCGGAAATTCACAGATAAAATAACAAATGTCAAACATTCACATATGATGGGAGGGTTAGTTTCTAAGGTGTGATCTCAGACATTCACAAGTGGAAGAGACAGTTTCTAACATGTGATGTCAGACATTTACTTAGGAAAGGATCAGTTTCTAATGTGTGTCAGACACGAATTGCAAGAATGAAAACCATGGTTAATTTAAAAAAAAACAACAACAACCAAGAATGGAACTTATACTGGGATAACAGCGACAAGAATTATAACCGTAGTGCAATAAAAACAATAAGAAAGACTTCATGGGGAAATATAAACAGCAAAAATGAAAGTCAAGATGTCAAAAATAGCAACAGTTGAAATTATAATGAAATACAAACAGTAAGAATGAATGTCATGGTTAAATAAGACAACAAGAATGAATAAAAACAGCTGGAATGGAAACAATGATGGAATTTTTAAAAAAAAAACAGTAACAATTAAATTCATAGTGGAATAAAAACACCAGGAATGAAATTTTTGGTGAAATAAAAACAGTAAACGTGAATATAGCGGTGGGATAACAACAGCACAAATAAAAACCATGCTAGGATAACACCAGAAGAATTTTTAAAAAATGTGGTGACATAAACACATCATGATTGAAAAACATAAATGTATGAAATATAAACAAAAATGTAAAGATTGTAAGAATTTACTAAAAGTGATGCAGATAAATGAAATAAAAATACGATTGAAAACCTTAAAGGAATGAAGTGACAGCGAGAATGACAAGGAAGGAATAACTTGGAGGAATGAAAGCATAGCAAACTAAAAAGCCATGTCGCAATTTAAACACATAATGAATGACAAAAATAAGATATCGTGAGTGAAGAGCCTGTACGCATAAATGCATTGCAACAAAATAAAGCACATTCGCAATTGTGCAAAACACAAGTGAATTAATTATCCATTAGTTAACATTACACAAAAGAGAAAAGAAAAGAAAGCATCTCGTCTACATTCCCAATGTAGACGGGAGATTACTTTTCGTATAAAAAACAAAATCCAATATATTCCATCATATAACGGTGCACCGTGTCTGAGGTCTATGCGAACTAAAACAAGAAAATTCTAATATGCAAAGGGCGGTAAGCAGAAATATTTTCATGTGGTTCCCGAATTGTACAGTTACCGAACGTGGTCATATTTCGATTTGCCGTACCTACGAAACAGTTGGATACGCGAACTAAATAACGTAGTCCGAAAACGAACTCACAGCCTACTGAATACGATCCGGACGGTTTAGTCACTTCGCCACGGACATGTCCAACTTGTCTAACAATGTGATAATGTTATGTTTGTAACTCTAGCTAGTGTTTGTTACCTGATTTGCATTGAAGCGGGTAACAAAATCGTTACACACCAGGCTTTCCAGTTACAAGGGCATACATCTTGTTCTCTTCCTGCTCGTCGTCTTCGTTTTCTTCTACCGCCAACACCCACCACCACGACCACCACCACGACCACCACCACCACCACCACTACTACTACTACTACTACTACTACTACTACTACTACTACTACTACTACTACTACTACTACTACTACTACTACTACTACTACTTGTAGTGGAAGTAACAGTAGTAGACTGAAGGTGTGCAAAGAAGATTTAAAATATTGTATCTTTTTCTTTCCGTCTTTTCTCCTTTTGAGCATTTACGCATTTTGTTTGGTGCTTCTCGTCTGTCTATTAGAAACGTATAGCGTTACACGATATTTCATGTATAGTTGTCATGTTTGTATTTGAACACGTCTGTTCACACATGTGCAAATATTATTGAGTGTATAGTTCTCTAAAAAGGCATTTTGTCTTTTAGACCTCGGGCTGGCTGAAATGATAAGAGCACTCGCTCTCATACTATCGGTGCGCTGATGGCAGGGTAGGAATTCAGTTGGACTAAAACATTGACTTTTCGTTCAGAAAGCAATTTTAAACTTGGTTTTTCTCATATCCCTTACAGGACATCACTGTCATTCATTGGCACCTTGCCGTCTTGACAGAAGATAGTTTGTGCTTTACAAAGGCATAATAACTTTTACCTATGGCGGTAGCGAATGTGACTGATAAGGCCAATTTGCGCTGTAAATATCAGTTCACAGTGGGTGCATGTGAACACGTGGTCATTTCCACCATCATGCACCATCTTACGTCTCAAACGCTCGGTGTGTAACTTATCTGCAATAATTTTCTCCTTTGTGTTTATTCCATTTCTGATGTTTGTCCTCCATGCAACACGTTCAGCGGCGACTTGCTCCCAATGTGCATTATCAATGCCTGTATCAATCATGTCCCGCTTACACACATCTTTGTATCGTAGTAGAGGCCGACCCTGAGATCTCTTACCCATCTGTAATTCACCAAAAAAGATGTCCTTTGGTATTCTACCATCATCCATCCTCCTAAGATGTCCTATCCATCTAAGTCTACAAAGACTGAGCATGGAATAAACTGTCACACAACCTGATCTTTCCAATACTTCAATGTTTGTGATTTTGTCTTGCCACTTAATACCAAGAATTCTTCGCAGACACCGCATATGAAAGCTGTTTAAATGTTTCTCTTGGTGTGAGTAAGTTTTCCAGGTTTCACTGCCATAAAGAAGAGTACTAAGGACACAGGCTTGATAGACAAGGATTTTTGTTTTTGCAGTAAGCTTCCTATTCTCCCAGACTCTTTTTCTTAACCTGTTCATTGTTGTTGCTGCCTTACCAATCCGGATGTTGATTTCCTGATCTAGGGATAATTTGCTATTTACCACTGATCCTAGATATGTAAAATGGTCTACCATCTCTAGTTCGGCGTCGTCAATAAAGATTGATGGTATCCATGTGCACCTTGTGTCTTCCGTCTTTTCTGCTTTTGAGTATTTATGCATTTTGTTTGGTGCTTCTCGTCTGTCTATTAGAAACGTATAGCGTTACACGATATTCCATGTATAGTTGTCATGTTTGTATTGTCAACATTAGCATTTTACCGTTGGTGTCGATTTCTTGGCAAGATTATGCTCAATAGTTTGCCATTGCTTTCTGAGCAGCCAGCTCACTTATCCCGTAAGTCACCAAAGCGGGGAGAACCGCTACCAATTTTCGGCCGCTGCGAGATCCTACGTGAATAAACGGGATTACGGAGAAAGTTGTTTAACGCATCGGCCAGGAAGACCGGCAAACAACTGAACGTAAAATTGCCAAGAAAATAAACCTTGTGTTGATCGCTACGTGCTGCAAAAACATACGATGTTGGTAACAATGTATTGCTTAATCCCGTTGTGTAGTTCCCTCGAGCTTGGTATCTTTAGCATGTTATCCTAGGGCGTGTGAGAATCCGTTGTAATGGTAAATAATATGGTAATACACACGTATTGTTTGGTGTTCACAGAAATAGAGACTAGAGGACGCACTGGACAACATAAACATTAAAAACTATAGTTACCGACAGGGATTCGGACCTGTCACCTCAAACTTAATACAGCCCCTCGCTGTAGAAACAAGTGTAATTCGATACATGACCAACTAGACACCCCTAACAAAGGTGCCTTTATTAACCAGGTTTATCATCTACATGAACCCACAACTATAGAATTTATATTTATGTGTAATACGTGTACATCATTGGAACCGACCAATCAGTTCTGTTCTTTAAATGTTCGTTAATATACTGGACACAGCATTACGGACTGATGTGTTTGTGTGTTTGTTAATTAGTCTATGCTGGTTTAATAAAAAAAAAAAATCTGAGACCTATGGTGCTACTTCAGTGGTTTGATCCTTAGTCCATAGTTGTGGATGTATATGGAAAATAGGAGGCTAATGAAAACACCTTATTTAGGGGTGTCTAGTTGGTCAGCGTCGAATTACGTTTCTTCCAGCAACGAGGCTCTGTCGTCATTTGGAGGTGACAGGTCAGAATCCCGGTCAGTAACTACAGCTTTCAATTTTTATGTTGTTTAGTGCGTCATCTAGTCTCTAATTGTTACCCCCACTTATGTGAGCGCCAAACAACGCCTGAGTATTTATTTATTAACTGTCTTAGTGGTCTCAAAGGATTACCAATTTATATTTAATTGTATTACGTGGTAACGGTTAGAACGTTATGTTGACAAGGGCATGCTGGCGTTTGGATGATGTTTCGATGTTAGCTCTCGATGTAGCATCAGCAAGATATATAACCTATTCATATGTTCATGGCTGAGCAATTATCCAAGAAGTTTGAGGAAACCCTCTGCTTTCTGAAAAAACGACAGCATCATGGCAGGTGAATCGGGGCATCTCAGGAACAAATTACACAGAACTGCGTTAGCGACACGTAGGAACAATACAGCTAAGTTAGGTTGCTTTGAAGCTAAATGTGACGAGATGCTCTCGGTTACTGGAGCTGAACTAAGAAAAAGAAAGCTGCAAATTCTCAGGACTGCCAGAGGGATTTGATTGATTGATTGATTGATCTAGGAACCGACATCACAGCATTCGGGACATTCCCATAAGCGCTCCGTCTCCATCCTCAGCAGCCAGCGAAGAGTTCCAACACTAATAGTTCCAGTAGCAATCTGATTATATGTCCGTCTCGCCTTTCCTCCGAGCGCCGAGCGTCGGCCAGAACCCCTCGTCACACCTCGTTGTCTCATTCTTACCAGAGGGAAAGTCACATAAACTGCTAGGAGGTGTACAACCGAGCCCTGGCTCCATCTTATCCTAAAAGAGACACAAACAGGTATTATTAATCAGAGGTATGGTGGTACTAAAACAGCTATTGGCCCTGAAGAGTTCCTTTGAAGTCCACCAGTGATTAGAAAATAGAAAGATGGATTCAGCACTACTGTTAGCTGTAACGTAGAGAGAATATAGTTATTCCGGGAGCTCTCGGCAGTATTCAATACTCCTAGTTATGATGGAGTTTATTATAGAGTGTTCACTTGATGAACATGAATTATATATAGACAGCCTGGCTATTGCCAAAACATCAAGATATGACATAATTTCATAAGACAAGATCAAGCATTGCAATAGTATTACATCACTCCAGCGTCGATGATGGAATAAAGCCACAATTCCCCAAGACATAAAAGATGCCGCCAACATTATTATATCGTAAAAGAACAAAGGCGACACAGCGACTACAATAACTACAGGAGATTCTCATTGCTGAAACTTTTTGGCACAGTATTCATGCAAGTAATGCTCACAATAGAGCTTAATCAACGGAAAACAGTGTTGAGTAGGAAAGTCTGACGAGTGGCATTATATAATTCTGAAGTATAGCATTGAATACAAGTGATCAAACATAAAGAGGAATTGTAGATGCGACTTTATAGAAACATGATAAAAACCAGTTTCATTGAAAAATGATAAATGAACAAGTTCTGGACAGCATAACAGAACAGAAGCTTCTTAAAGTAATCAAAAGGTAAAGCTTCTCGGGGGGACAATACTGTAGAAAAATGATAGGGCTACCAATAAAAATACGTACAAAAATAAAACGGGCATGTACAAATCTATTTATGCTGGCATATTCTAATGGTAACACTCTAAGACATTATGAAACATCAAAGAGAGTACTAGATGGCCCAATGCTGGAGAACAGAGTATATAGGTACCAAGAGCAATATGCACGAATATAAAACAAGCATGCACACATTTATCAATGAAGACATATATGGAATGAAGAGGCACTGCACATGGCAGACAACAATGTAATGGGATGATCAGAAAGCTTCATGACAAACCCAATGGCTGAACCACTTGGTAATGATAATGAACTTCAAGATGACTGAACTCACAGTGTGAGATTTGAGTTAGAAGCTAGAAGATCAACAGTGGACATGATGTTTTCCCTTCGCCAATTACATATAACCAAGCATGCCATAAGAGGCGACGAAGGAAGGTTGGGCGTGATGCTGACGTCTCCATGTTGTAAAAAACATGTGTAGCTGAAAAATCAAACCATCCATAAATATATCTCAAGATACAGGAAAAAGAATAATCAAGCCAACCAAGCAGGGAAATAGAGACACAAATAATGGAATGTTGGGGAGGACATCGGCGAGCTGCAGGAGATAGGGCGCTTGGAGTGAGTTGGTTGAGATAGGGCGCTTGGAGTGAGTTGGTTGAGATAGGGCGCTTGGAGTGAGTTGGTTGAGATAGGGCGCTTGGAGTGAGTTGGTTGAGATAGGACGCTTGGAATGAGTTCGTTGAGATAGAACGCGTTGAGTGAGTTAGTTGTGATCCTCTAGCTCATTAAGGAAATAAGGGACGAAAGAAAAATGAATAGGTTAGTCTCTCTCTCTCTCTCTCTCTCTCTCTCTCTCTCTCTCTCTCTCTCTCTCTCTCTCTCTCTCTCTCTCTCTCTCTCTCTCTCTCTCTCTCTCTCATACAGTAGTGCGACTTGGAACAAGTACGTCTGGCAAGAGAAAAGACTTAACATCTTTTAATTACGATTTCTATATTGCATTCTCAGCTTATCTTGAAAGGAAAAAGTGACTAATGCTGAAATGCTCTCACACACTGGTCATACGACCACGCCCACGTTTATTATTCAGTGCAGAATACTAGTAGTAGACCTCTTTCACTCCTATAGGACTATAGAGTTGTGACGCTGGGGAGTCACCTGACAGCGCCGCTGGTGACTGTATAGTCCAATGCGAGAGTGACAATCTCTGTCACAATTTCCGCATCTGTAAGACGAGGCAAGTCCCGCAGTAAGTGACTGCATGTTATGCCTGTGCCTCCTATCCTCAGTTTGTTGGATCAGATTGCGCCCACAGAGCACCAGTCCGTTTCGTGCATCTCTTCTTCAGGAACATCTATCTGCTGCAAGTCTCTCCCACGTGTCTAAATCTATGCCAAGTGTTTTCATATCTTGTTCACACACACCCTTATATCGCATTTGGGGTCTTCCGGTTGGCCTCTTCCCTGTGGCTAGTTCTCCGAATAGGAGATCTTTCGGGATACATTCATCCTCCATTCTACAATGGCGTGCTCATGAACATGAAATGCTAGTTGATCGTAATCTGATGGACATTCACTATTGGCAGATAACAAACGATTACATAAAACATCGCGAGTCTCCAGCTACGATTCAAATATGCATGCACGCGAGATATGAACATGTTAGGTTCCCACAACACGGGAGGAAAAGGCTGCTACGAGCAGGACGCGGTAGGAAGACCTTGCTCTAGTTTAAAGAAGACCACGTCAACAAGCACAGGAGAAAAGAACCCGCCGACAGGGATATTTAGCTATGTTGGAGGATACCTCCTCTTAATGGGCATCAACGTATAGTCAGATATGGCTGAAGGAGACTATTATTCCAAGATTATTTTCACCAGTCATCATTTCCCCATATATTTCCTGATGTGGCGAAAGTAGCTGCAGCTTTGTCATTATTGATGTTACAATAAAATCATCATATTCTATGGAGCTCTAATCGCCTCATGGCTAGAAGCTTTCAGTGGGGTTTATGTTCACGGGTTCGAATTCCCATCCACGTGAATGTAAAAAAAAATATGACGTGGGATTTCAGGTAGGCGCAGCCTGAAACGGGTACCAGGAAATATTGTGGGAAATAAAAGCTGCTGGCCTGATATTAACACCATCACCCGTCGAGATGAATAAAAATATGGGCTTTCTTAAGGCGTGTGCAATGGTCCATTAAACCTTTCCGTTTTTAAATTTATCATGACTTGCCTTTGTCACTAATCATTGACAACTTGCCGTCTTAACAGATACTAGTTTATTACATTGTGCATCAAAAAACGGCTACCATGGTGGTAGCGAATGTGACTGATCATATCAATTCACGCGGTAAATGTTCGTCCACAATGGAATCAAGTGAAGACGTGATCATTTCCACCATCACGGACTATCTGACGTCTCGCGCTCTCCGTGTGCAACCTGTTTGTAATAATTTTCTCCTTTGCCTTTATTCCATTCCCGATCGTTTCTCTTCACTCACCGCGATCAGAGGTGTCGTGCTCCCAAGGTGCAATATCAATGTTTGTATCCATTACCTCCCACTTACACACATCTTTGTAACGTAGAAGAGGCCGACCCCGAGATCTTTTGCCTATTTGTAATTCACCAAACAAGATGATCTTTGGTATTCTACCAGCTTACACATATAAATTTACGAAGACTGAGCCTGGAACAAACCGTCACACCACCCGATCTTTTCAATAATGCGAAAAAGAGTAAGTTGAGCAGGATTCACTACCATAAATAAGAGTACTAAGGACATAGGGTTGATAGACCAGGACTATTGTTTTGGCATGCTCTCCCAGACTCGTTTTGGTTAACCTGTTCATTGTTGTTGCTGCCTTACCAATCCTGATGTTGATATCCTGATCCTGGAATACTTCGTTGTTTACCCCAAACCCTAGATATGTGAAATGGTCAACACACTCCAGCTCTACGTTGTAAATAAAGATTGATGGCACGCCATTTGCACCATGTATCATAATGTGTGTATAAACGTTGCTAATTGTTAAACCAACTTCAAAACAAGCATCGGGGAATGCAGAAAGTAGGCGCCGCAATTCGTCATCAGAGAGGGTCGTAATTGCATCACCTTCTGAAAAAAGCAGCTTTCTGATCAGTACCCTCATAATGTTGGTCTTGGCCTTTAGTGTCTGAACATTGTAGAGGCACCATCTGAGCGTGAATTAATGTACATACCATCGTCTTGCTCACGAAAGGCATATTTCAATAGAATTGAAGACTGTATTCCAAAGAGGGTGAGTGAAAGTACACCTTGTATTATTCCACTCTTGATTTCAAACTTTTCTGAAGATGCTAAACATGCTTATGGTCTTCTTGACTGCTTGGAACGATTCAACAAAGGACAGAAGAATTGATAGGCAGCCGCTCTTCTTTAGCACCTTGACCAGATAAAATTCCTTTGTGAGATCGATGGAAACAATAAGCAGTGGTTCATCTGTTCACGGCATCTCTCTTGCAGCTGTCGCAATGAGAATATCATGTCAATGGTAGATCGGTTCTGTCGAAAGCTACAATGTGAGTCAGGATACACTTAATCTCCCAGGACACTATGTCTGCGGTGAACAATTCTGGCAAATATTTTCTCAACGATACACTGAAGTGAGATACCTATATAGCTGTTACAGTCACTCCGATCTTTTAAATTCCGTGAGACCTATTCTTGCCAGCATAGCTCTATTAGCTGGTGGATCTGTAGAGTGATTATGTTTTGCCCACTACTGATAACCTCTATTGAAATCGCGCCCTTTCCAGAGCCTTGCCAGAAGCAAGTTAATTAATATCACACTTAACTTCTGTTATGGTGGGAAGTGCCTCTAGGTGGACAAGAGTTTGCAGAGCATCTTTGGCGTTGAGGACATCATCCTTAGTTTGGTCTCGCTTTAGTAAAGCTCTAAATAGTGCTCTACCCATCTATCCATCTGGGGTTTCTTATCGTTGATGATTTCTCCAGTTAAGGTTTTAATTGGTGCACTTCTTTTAATTATTGGACCGCAGGCCTTCTTGAACCCATCATCCACCTCACTGATGTTTCCCTTATCACTTGCATTTTAAATTCACTCGCACAACTTGATCCAATAGTCAATTCGCATACTGCCTGACTGTCTTTTACACATCGTTCCTAGCTTGATTTAGCGCTCTCAGAGTGTTCCGCGTTGTTTGTTCTTTCTTTCTTTCTTTCTTTCTTTCTTTCTTTCTTTCTTTCTTTCTTTCTTTCTTTCTTTCTTTCTTTCTTTCTTTCTTTCTTTTTTTTTTAAAGAGAGCTTTCTTCTTTCTATCAATCAAGGGCTGCAGTGTCTGGCTGTCTGCCACAAACCAGTCCTGTATCCTTTGATCACAATATCATAAACCCTACTGCTATTTTACATTGAGCTTTCTTAAGTATACCCCACTTTTTACGTGCTGTACAATTTTCGGATGTATCAGTGGGAGCGTCTTGAAGCTGCTGTTGGGAGTCAACACACTTAACATCAGGAGCTTTGGCGTTGATAGTATTAATCCTGGGCTATTGTGTTAAGCTGTCTAGATTCTCTTTGGTCTCAATCTAAGATTGAGATTATCAATGTTAATATTACAGTAAATGCAGCATTAACTATCTCTGTCATACATCTCTATTTCCATTCCCTAATTCTGTTCATTTCCATCCTTAATTCAAAGTGAAATTTTTAAAAATCTATTATATTCATAGTGGTTTGCTTATTATATTGCTTCACTATTTCCCATTTTATTGACATTTTCATGATTGACTAGTACATACATGTATATCTTCGCCATTGTGTTAGCTGTTTCGTTGAAGTGTGCTGTGATACATATAAAGGTAGTTTGTTTTTGTTTTTTCACATTGTGACTGTACTTGTCGATATTGTCTGGTCTATCATATACCCCTGTTTATGTTGATTCTTTATTCAATTTCTTGATATCAACTGCTGAGGAACCTTTATTATGAGTCAATACATTAAAAGAAACCAGCTAGCCAGTCAGATCTCCTCTTTCATCATCATCATCATCATCATCATCATCATCATCATCATCATCATCATCATCATCATCATCATCATCATCATCGTCGTCGTCGTCGTCGTAGTCGTCGTCGTCTCCGCCGCCGTCGTCGTCGTCGTCGCCGTCATCATCATCATCATCATCATCATCATCATCATCATCATCATCATCGTCAACAACGTTCTCGTTGTGGGGAGGAATAGTTGACGTTCCAGCGCCCAATGGGTAGCACTGGATAGTTTCATTCGGTGTGATTGTGCAATGTCTTTGATGTCGTCAATACAGTTTGTTCTCGGGCGTTCTCTTGCCTTCGTATTAGATCTTCTTTGATGAAGCGCCAGTGCTGGTAGCTGATGGTGTTGCATTTTAGCGAATGAACGAATCATTTGATCTTCTGCCTTTCAATATATGTGGCATAAGGTTTTTGTCTCACTGTCTGTTTGTCGGATACATCATTTCTAACTCGGTCTCGGATAGTTAAGTTGGCAGCTCCACTCAAGCATCTCAACTCGCGGTTTTGGTTTTACGTAAGTGTGATTTGGAAAATGTCCAAGTCTGATGTTGCTAACTTAGGGTAGGTGTGAATATGTTATTTATTATATGTTGTTTTGTAGACATAGATATATTTGGATATTTCAGTATGGGTGATAGTTGATATATAAGTGACACATGCTTTTTAATTATGCATATTAAACTAAACACACCATTACTTTATGTTGTTGGTATGTTTGTTATTTGACCTTCACTGGGCGATACACGCATAGAGGTATTTGAGATATATGGATGCATTTTGTGTCAACAAGGCAAGGGACAGATTTCTTAAGAACAATATTGAGCAAATCCTTGTGTAAAAAAGTGAATCATGGGCAATTAGCACATAAGTGAAGCATTATATGAAGGCCGCGAGATGTGCTTTTATAGAAGAATGATTTCACTATGGGTGGATACAAATAGTAATGAAGTTATCTTGAATGGAGTTAACCTACAAAGAGAACTGGTTTCTCGCATCAGAAGAAGACAGTTCACGTTCTCTGGGAATGTCATGAGAATGTGGAAAACTGGAGTATGTCGTCACTACGGGCAAGTTGGAGGAGAGGAGAGGCCGGGCAGACACCAAGGGAAAAGATGCTGGACAGTTTGACATCATGGCATGAAGGATCATCAGTTTCAGAAATGACTGGCAGTAGGCTAGGCAGAAGGCTGTGGACATATATAATCAACAGCGCCACATGGCATGGACTACAAGAAGGGGGATACATATTTATGTAACGTCTGATTACATAACATAGCAGGACAAGCTAATTATGTTAATACCCCATAGTTGCAGGTTCAGGTTGAAGATAGATCTGGCTGGCAATGTTAGTTCGTTACGGTGGCTACCGGGTCATATGACGTATACTAATCATTAAGTAATGTGTTATCGTCAGATGGAGACCACAGGTTCGAATGTCAACCTTTCTAAGCCCTAACATGTGTCTGTTGTGTGGTGTGCCATCAAAATTTCTATCTCTGCGATTAGACTTCGTTGAATGTCGATATCTGTGATATTATTTCTAATTAGATACATCCGTTTTGGATTAATACAAGCTATCAAAATAGTAACTGTGGGACACGGACATGAATGGACGTAATATCTTGCCATTTTGACAGACAATAGTTACATATTTTTTAACATTGTGCTTCAGAAAAAACATAATAACTACATTTCATGGCTGGGGACTATGGGTGGAATTATAGTTCTCTATAGCGCAAAGCCTGGGCTGAATTGTAGAGACATAACTATGAAGCTCGAAAAAACTTAAAAGAACATATAGAGCTACATGTTCCGATGTTAACAGCCACACATTTCCATCAGTCTCTATCAACAAATAAAGAAGGGAAGATACTTGAACAAGCAAATATCAGAATTTCAAAAAAGTAAATCACACGTGTGACACGGCAAGAGAAAATGCAAGATACGTAGATAGAAAACATGAAATATCACAATCACAATAAGTAAGCTCATGCATGACACGGCAGGAGAAAATTCCATTCCATAATATCGGTGCATCACATGTGTTTTAAATGTCAAGAAAAAGCTATGTAACCAGGACACGTCCCAGGAAGTGAAGTGGGCCGAGGTGATAATGACGACATCATCTGTCCAGTGTTGACTGCTCTATAAATATATAGGTCTCGCACCATATGCAGAGTACGCATCAAGAAGACACTTTACGTCTACCATTTTATATAACCGACTTCCGCTCTTCATTCCCAGAAACATCTTTGATATACACTTCATGAAAACTGTACATTTTGAGAAAAATGTTAGGCTCATATCCTTTACAGGACTTATCCTTTGCAGTCAACAATAGCATTGTTTGCTGTTTCAAGTTTACGTTTAGTAGTTTGCTATAACTTTCTGAACGTTTGAGAAAAGTATCCAGAATGTAACACAACTTGGCGTTTAATCTCGAATTACTGTTGGTAAATATGTGGACTAATCTCTTTGCTAACGCTGCGAATTATTTATTTAGAAAATGTAACAAAAATACCGCGCTCATAAAGCAGGGGAGCGGCTGGCCGAGTGTCTAGAATACCGGAGTCTCCTTCGGGAGACCCGGGTTCGAATCATCGGTAAGGTGTGTATTTTTTTAATGTCCGAGGCAAAAAGAAAATCATATCCTGCACAGTTAGCGGCGACAGCATTAGCCAGGCAGCCCTAATTCTCAGGTTCAAGACCTCCCTGCCATACACCGAAAGGTACTATATGGGCTGTAAATGACAGGTGAAGCAAGGACAACGAATATATAGTAATCTTCTTTCTCTCTCGTAGCATCACACCAGCATACTGTTTAGAAACCTGAATACTGAGAAAGACATAAATAAAGTAGTTGAAGAGTTTGGGAAATGCATACTACAGGCAGCACGAGAAACAATACCAAGAGGAGCCCGTAAAGATTATAAACCTTACTGGAATAGTGAAGTGGAACAGTTGCATAATGATGTGGAAGTGTGTAGAAAGCAAGAAGAGGCCAAACCCAGCCAAGAGCACCACAATAAATACCAGCACGCAAAAGCCGAATATTTTAAAGGGCCAAGCTGCAGACTAGACGGAAAAGCTAGCAGAAGAAAACAGAGACACTGAACTTTGACAGAGACACAAGGAAGTTGTGGAAGCTAATAAAACAACTTAACGGTGCGGACATAGAGAGAAACTCAAAAATTGCACTACATAAAGACGGAAACATCTTAAGAGGAAAGCAAGTCGCTGACCATTTTGCGGACTCATTCGCACAAGATAACAATATCGAAATTATCCCAGAGAAACAAAAAGAGATTCGAGAGAAATGGCAACAAATAGGACATAATGAAACAGTACATGTGGTTCTGGAGGCACCAATCACAATCAGTTAACTGGAGCTAGCCATATCAAAACTGAAAATGAGAAAGTCACCAGGAGCTGATGGTATCTCCAATGAAATCATCAGGAACCTAGGAACAGAGGCCAAAGCAAAGCTATTGCAGATCTTCAATAACAGCTGGATCTTAGGCAGTGTCCCACAAGCCTGGAGAGAAGCAATCATGATACCCCTCCTAAAATCAGGGAAAGAGTTCCATTGCCTCCAGCTGACCAATTAGCCTCACCAGTTGTCTCTGCAAAACAATGGAGCGCGTCATCAATCACAGACTACAGTGGTATATTGAAAGTGAAAACATCCTTGTGCCACAACAGGCTGGCTTTAGGCAATGCTACTCTACGGAAGATCAGACAACCTACCTCTCTCAAGAAATTGGGGATGCATTCCAAAAGAAGAAGCTGGTGCTTGCTGCATGGATAGATCTGAAGAACGTCTTTGACAAAGTTTGGAAAGAAGGACTGATGAAGAAACGGAGAAACTATAAAGTGAATGGTAGAATGTACAAATGGGTGAAAGCATACTTGCACAACAGAAGAGTCCCAGTACAGATAGACGGACTCAAGAGCAAGAAAGTACTACTGCGTCCCGGTGTTCCCCAGGGCGGAGTCTTCTCCCCCACACTTTTTCTAATCTTCATCAATGATCTTGTTGCTAATCTACCGCATAGAATTGGCAATTTTCAGGAACCTAGGAACAGAGGCCAAAGCAACGATGTTGCGATCTTCAATAACAGCTGGACCTTAGGCAGTGCTCCACAAGCCTGGAGAGAAGCAATCATGATACCCCTCCTAAAATGTACGGCAATGTACGCTGATGACCTGGTTCTATGGACATGCATCAGTGGCCACCAGATCGCTACAAAGGGCTGTAGATACATTTGTTGCATGGGAAATGGTGTATCAGCATAAACACTGACAAGTGGTGCAATACTCTATTTACTCTCTCTCTCTCTCTCTCTCTCTCTCTCTCTCTCTCTCTCTCTCTCTCTCTCTCTCTCTCTCTCTCTCTCTCTCTCTCCAAAACAATAGGCAGGGATCATCCAGAGAAGGTAAAGAACCAACATACCTTGGAGTAACATTTGATGGCAGGCTGACATAGAGAAAGCACATCAACAATGCGGTAGCAAAAGCCAGAAGGAAAATAGCCATCCTGAGAACACTAAGTGGAACCACATGGGGAGCCAGTGCGAAAATACTTAGCAAAGTTTATCAACAGAGCATACGATCACACCTGGAATTCGGGTCAACTGCATGGTGTTCAGCATAAAAAACGACACTACAAGAGCTGGACAAGGTGCAATATCAAGCACTTAGAGCCATCACAGGATGGATGAGATCAACCCCTATAGTGGAGATGGAGAAGATGGGGAGGACACAAGCACTGAGAGAGCACAGAGATACGTAAACGCTAATACAAGCAGAAAATGTCCTCAGCTAGAAACGGCACGCTATGCAGGACAGATTTGAAAAGTTTGCTATGGGGCGATTGAAAAGAAGCAGCTTTATCCATCACGCCAAACGACTCTGCAGAGAAATCACCGATCTGCCCACAGTTGGCATCCCACTGAAAACTATTCCAGGAAAGATGAACATAGACTATCACTACAAATCCAGACAAAAGTGAGAGGATTATTTGACAAGGAAGAACAGAACAGTGTACAGCGCAGAACAGCCAATCTCAGCTTCCTTGATGAAGAATACCCACAGGACTTCTGGATCCGAGTCTACACAGATGGGTCGGCACAAAATGCTGTTCGAAATAGAGGAGCGGAAGTGTACATAGAATACCCAAATAATACTAGGAACACGGCCAGAGTACCGATAGGAAAGTACTGCCATAACTATGATGCTGAAATTGAGGCAATCAAGATAGCAACAGAGAAATTACTAAACACCAGCCATGATTCACAACCTGTGGTGCTATTGACAGATGCAAAATCAGTACTCGATGCGCTCCTGTCTGGGAAATTGCCAGTACTAAGGACACGACATTCTGAACTTAGCAGTCAGCATAAGATCACCATGCAGTGGATATTATTCCACTGTGGAATACCAGGAATCGACAGAGCTGATCGATTAGCTAAGGAAGGGGCAAAAGAAGAACAGTCTGATGTGCCCGTTACATACCACCAAAAGAAAATAATGATCAAATCAGTCAGAAAGCCACCAAAACCTGCTCAAGATGACTACCACATTATGGACAGACCAGAAAAAGTCATTATTCTGCGCTTCAAAATTGGACACAATAGATTACGCAAACACATGTATACAAAATTCAAGACTGGTGAATCAGCCATGTACACATGTGGATTGGCGTCTCAGACAGCAGAGCACATACTCCAAGACTGCCCAAAATACAACATATCTAGGCAAACCTTCTGGCCTAGAGAGAAAACAGTGAAAGATAAACTCTATCGGCCGCTGAGTGAACTAAAAATGACATTTAAATTCATACAAGAGACAACATTGCAATTATAGACATATTTCAAGCGAACGAGAGAAGAAGAAGAAGAAGAAGAAGAAGAAGAAGAAGAAGAAGAAGAAGAAGAAGAAGAAGAAGAAGAAGAAGAAGAAGAAGAAGAAGAAGAGATAAAAACACAGAAATATCCGCGTAAGGTATCTAAGTCAGTTAGTTTGTGGAGGATCCAACTTCACGGAAACGGGTCGTCCCCATTAATGCTCCATTACTGTGCCAGTGAATATCACACAAAATGGTCCCCACTGTCCGATTTGAAAAGTGGAAGAGACAGGAGTCTCGGCAATCCAACAGCCCGCACAGGTACACTGTGCATAATGCCGCCGCCAAAATGCCAACAAAAAATGCATCCACGAAAACCACAGTTCATCGTCGATGGACTCGGCAGTCACCATAAAGACCTCATTGACCCGAGTTTTCTCACATGGCTCGGTCTTTTACCTCACGGCAACCCGCCGACAGTGTCGCGTAAAGCACGAACTCTGTAGCTTCAGCGTCGACTCCCTGGAGTCTCCTGAAAAATGCACTCGTGAACCGAAAAGGCAAATCGGTCAATTCAGCAACAGCCGGTAGCCATTGTTCCGAACATGCAGGTCACTGTACAAGACAGACGTAAAAGCATTCCACGCGAATTCCACAGCTCATAGTGTCGCCCACGCACTCACTCAGTAGCAGGGCGACGGAACCATGCACTACCAGACCAACATGAGGAAAATGCGATTGCAAACCGCAGCCACAAGCATAAACACGCCACAGGCCTCAACGGTTCAACGCCTAACCGCCATGTTGGCGATCGGAAGGTATCTAAGATTTAATGTACTCAATTGTTGGGGGGCTGCGTGGTCTCGATTTTTGGTGTCCGCCCCCCCCCCCCCCCCCCCCACACACCCAATGAAAAAAAAAAGAGAGAGAGAGATAGAAAGAGAGAGAGAGAGAGAGAGAGCGAGAGAGAGAGAGAGAGAGAGAGAGAGAGAGAGAGAGAGAGAGAGAGAGAGAGAGAGAGAGAGAGAGAAACAGAAATATCCGCGTAAGGTATCTAAGATTTAATGTACACAATTGTTTGGTGGCTGAGTGGTCTCGAGGTACGGTTTCCGTCTCGAGTGCTGGAGGTCCCGGGTTCAAGCCTCGGTGAGGGTCGGGATTTTTTCACTTGGACTTCTAGTAACGGAATTTTCTCTGGTCCCTGGGTAGTGAGAGTGAGATCGGACGCCCATGTGTATTGTTGCGACGTAAAAAAAAATCCTTTGCCAGTTGGAAATCGAAAAAGAGCAGCTTAACAGCGTTTCCAGGGAAAGATTTCGAGTTAATAATCTACCAAAATATTTCAGGATTCTCACCGGTACTACGGCGTTCGTGCACTGAGCTGAGTTTCTCCGAACTCAGCCTTGAGTTATGAGTGGAACGGAGCACTTATGGGTTACACCCGTGTGCCGTGATGTCGATCCGTTGACTAATCCAGACTAAACCAAACCAACTGTTACCGAGTAAACAAGCAATACTACTTCCTACAGACATATTACTGCATTTGTAATACAATAAACATGTTTCTCATTGCCTTAAGATGCTAGCATACAACTTGCACATAAATAAAAAAACACAAAACAAAACACGTCCTCAACGCTCGACTCGATTCAATCGGTGAACGTAGTGAAATAAATTCATTGAGCAACTTTACTGTGCCTTGCAGTAACATTCAATTCCTGAACCAACAGAGTGAGAAATACATGGTCGTTTCTTATCGCTATTCCTTGTTTAACGGATGTGCTAAATGTCAGCATCGACATTCGACAGATTCAGACATATAAGGCACAGGTCTCTGCAAAAGAATAAAAGAAATCGAAATCCAATCGTTAATGCACAAAGGCAGGTAAGTTAATGATCCTTCGATAAAAACACATAAACAAATGTGCCGTAAGAGTTTTATGCTGTGTGCCAGTGCCGTGTTTGGATCATAGCATTATGTAGCTTTGTATGCACTCTGGAACAGGTGGGCAGTCTTTTCCTCACTTAGCAGGGGAGGAGTACAGGGACAGAACCTTGCCAAACAGTGTTTATGAACCTTCATCGTAACCTTCTAACGAGTCCGTCCACGCGCACGGTAAACTATTACAAACGATAATGATATTTCGACCAAAATGGTTTTCTAGGGTGACACATTGCAACAGCAACGGGAGCATAACCACCGGAAATAAATACAACTGTATACTAAGTAAACTACGGATTTAATAAATGCATGTTAAGTAATATGACAACAACAGAGACAGGACAGCTGGCTTAGAGAGGACTTCGAAAGACTTATGTGGGAGAACTTCTGCACAGAACAGACCACTAGATGATGCTGGTAGGTAATCAACATACCATAATTAATAACAACAGTTGAATCACAAGTGTGACAATTAAAACACTGACATTGATATATGGTACGAGTTTATAAACTTAAATTGGTGCAAATGTAATGCTTCTATCTTTATTTTTTATTCGCATATCCTTTTACAGGACATTGCACTTAACACCAGCATCTTTCAGCTGATTATTGATGTCTTGGCAAGATTACACTCAGTAGTTTGTCATTGCTTTCTGAGCGACCGGCTCACATACCCCGTAAGTAACCGACGAGGTGCGATCCGCTATTAAATCTCACGCAGCTGCGTTACGCACGGGAATATACGGGATTACGGAGAAAGTCGTTAACCCATAGGCCACGGAGACCAGCATCTTTATTATTAGCTGATATAATAATTCTGGTGCATAACTTTCTAACCTACCCTCGCAGTAATGACATAGACGATAATACAAGCAATGAGAATGAAAGAGAAAAAGGAAATAAATCATAAAAATTCAGCAAGAACAAAAATAAAATGTCAAACTTCACATGATGACAACAATTTTCAAAACAAATAAAAACAGTTTATAATGATAAACTCAGACCAGGATACAATAGAAAACACAGCAATATGTACTCCATTTTCAAGATTGCTGGCTCAGGGTGTAAACGTGATTAACAGACCAAAGATACGAACAGATTCTTCAAGAATACACCAGCTATTAACATTCTGAAGGACATATTAACCAGATGAAACGCATGCAAATGTTACATTCTGTGGCACAAGACAAGAGCTAGAAGAAACCCTGCAGATGTTGGACTCTATGGCTCTAGACAAGAACGAGAAAGAAACGCCACCCATATGTTAAACTCTTCGGCTCCAGACTAGAACCATGAACAAAAACCCAACAATATGTTAAACTCCATGGCTCCAGACTAGAACCGTGAACAAAAACCCCATCCATATGTTAATTCTATGGCTCCAGACTAGAACCGTGAACAAAAACCCCATCCATATGTTAAACTCTATGGCTCCAGACTAGAACCGTGAACAAAACCCCCTTCCATATGTTAAACTTCATGGTTCCAGACGTGACCCATAAGCAGAAACCCCACCCATATATTACAATCTTTGGCTCCAGACAAGAGCAAGAAAGATAACCCATCCATATATTAAACTCTTTGGATCTAAAAAAAACAAACACACACACACACACAACCACATGTTAAACTCTCTGGATCCAGACTAGAACAAGAAATATAGCCCATCCATATGTTAAACTCTCTGGATCCAGACTAGAACAAGGAATATAGCCCATCCTTATGATAAGCTCTCTAGATCCAGACTAGAACAAGAAGATAACCCATCCATATATTAAATTTCTCTGGATCCAGACTAGAACCATGCAAAAAACAAACAAACCCACATACAACCATATTTTAAACTCTCTAGATCCAGACAAGAACAAGAAAGATAAGTCATCCATACATTAATCTCTCTGGGTCCAGACTAGAACCATGAAAAAAACAAAAAACAACAACATACGCATCCATATGTTAGACTCTCTGGATCCAGACAAGAATAAGAAAGATAACTCCTCCCTATATTGTGAAAAAACAACACAACAGTAAAAATACCAAACTATTGCATAAAAGAATTCAGGAGCTTACTAATCAAAGAACACATACATCAGTAGGCTGCCTAAGACAAAAGATGGAACAATCATTACAGAAAAAGATCAGCTTTTACATGTATGGTCAGATTATGTGAAAAACCTTGATGATGATAATAGAGAAGAACAGTATAATATTCAAAACAATAATCAAGGACCATCAATTTTGAAGATGGAGGTTCAGAATGCTCTTAACCATATGACATCTGGCAAGATCCCCGGCTCAGACAACATCACAATAGAAATGACTAATGCTTTAGAAGAATATGGAATAGACAAAGTTACCAGACTGCTGAATAGATTATATGATACTGGAAACATACCTCATGAATTATGTAACTCTGTATTTATTGCAATCCCAAAGAAAGCAGGAGCCTTGGAATGTGATCAATATCGAACAATTAGTATAATAAGTCATATCACGAAGATTTTGCTAAGAGTTATAATGCAAAGAATTAGGAAGAAAATACAAACCGAAATAGGAGAAGAACAACGTGGTTTTGTAGAAGGCAAGGGTACAGTAAATGCTGTGTATATACTGAGAGCAGTAATTGAACGTTCTATAGAAGAAAACAAAGATCTACACTTTTCCTTTATTGACTACACAAAGGCTTTCGATAAAGTGAGACATGTCGGCATGATAAGGATGCTTGAAGATCTACAAATTGATTGAAAAGACCTTAGACTTGTAAAAAAAAAACATATTTTGGAAACGTCAAGCTGCCATAAGAATTGATAATGAAGTAGGTCAATATCAGCCTATTATGAGAGGTGTGAGACAAGGATGTATAATGTCTCCAGATCTTTTTTCCCTGTACAGTGAAAATTTTGTCAGAAATATAGAAGATATGGAAGGAATGAACATTGAGGGTCGATACATCAATAACATTAGATATGCAGATGATAAAGTCTTGATTGCATACAATGAACAGGACCTGCAACATTTAGTAGATGCGGTTGTTGCACACAGTGAACAACCAGGGTTATAACTGAATTGTAAGAAGACAGATTATGGTCGTCACTGGGAAGAAGGAAATACCACAATATAATATACAAGCAAATGGGCATATTCTTAAACAAGAGAATCGGTACAGCTACCTCGGAACAGTCATAACATCTAATGGGAGAGCCTTGCAGAAATTAAAACAAGAATTGACATTGCGAAGGTAGCCTTTTGCAAAATGAAAAACATACGGTTCAATAAAAAGATATCAATTGAAACAAGAAAACGAGTGTTGAAGTGCTACATAAAACCTGCACGTTTATATATATGTGAAGCTTGGTCAATGAGCAGACATGCTGAAAGACATCTGATGGCTGTGGAAATGTGGTTTCTGAGGAAAATGCAAAGAATACCATGGACAGGCAGAAAAAAAAAACAATGAACAAGTCCTTCAAGAAACAAATCAAGATCGTAAACTGATTAGAGACATTAGGCGTGGACAGTCAAAATGTTTTGTTTTGAGCATGTTATGAGAAGAGGTGAATTGGAGAACTTGGTGACAAATGGCAAGATCTGAAAAGAGACCAAGGGGAAGACCGAGAATTAATTACCTGGATGGACTGGCCACGTGGCATGGTCGAGACAGAAACACGGAGCTGATCCATGACTCTGGTGATCGAGTGAGACGGCAAAACATGACCGCCTACGCTTATCGACATGGCACATGATGGATGGATATTAAACCTTTTGACTCCAGACAAAAACAAGAAAAATAACCCATCAATATATTAAACTCTCTGGATCTAGACTAGAACCATGAAAAAAAAAAAAAAACACACACGCACGCACGCACGCACGCACGCACGCACGCACGCACGCACGCACGCACGCACGCACGCACGCACGCACGCACGCACGCACGCACGCACGCACGCACGCACGCACGCACGCACGCACGCACGCACGCACGCACGCACGCACGCACGCACGCACGCACGCACGCACGCACGCACGCACGCACGCACGCACGCACGCACGCACGCACGCACGCACGCACGCACGCACGCACGCACGCACGCACGCACGCACGCACGCACGCACGCACGCACGCACGCACGCACGCACGCACGCACGCACGCACGCACGCACGCACGCACGCACGCACGCACGCACGCACGCACGCACGCACACACACACACACACACACACACACACACACACACACACACACACACACACACACACACACACAACCATATGTTAAACTCTCTGGATCAAGGCTAGAACAAGATAGATAACCCGCCCATATATTAAACCTTTTTACTCCAGACAAGGACACAAAAGAAAACCCATCCATAAGTTAAACTCTATGACTTCTTACAGGAACCGAGGGGGGGGGGGGGGGTGGAAACCAGCCAGTGTATGCAAGCGACAACAATACATATACAGGCAATAAAAGCGAAATGAAAAGAGGAAAAGATCGGCAAATATTGCTTCCAGATGTTGGCGTGAAGCAGCGAAATAGCTATTTCGAGGACGTGATGTTTGCATCTTGTTGGTTGGTTAATTGGTTGGCTGATTGTCTTTCATTTAGAATAGGCTTTGATATTCATTTCAACTGACCCCTGAAAAAGGCTTACACCTATCGGAGTGAGGTTCGTGTAGAGCAGTGTTTCCCAACCTTTTTTGTACCATGCCCCACTTAAGCCTTTCTAAAATTCATATTGCCCCCCTCCCCTGCCCCATGCCCCCCCCCCCCCCCTCAACATATACATTATTTTTAATATTCAAAAATTGAAATGTTCACTAAAGAAACTTGAATGATAGGTTTTAGGCAGAAATCACTAGGTAATTATTGAGCAAACACAGTAAGTAAATTTTCAAAACATATAATGGAGAACTGAAATTCAAGTACAAAATAATTTTAATGAAAGATTTTTCTATATTATTTTAATTATTAGTAATTATTTATTATTTAAATTTAGTGAGATCCTTGCGCTTGATGCTTGTTGCAAAGAGATCTTATGTCAGGTTCCAATTTAGTTAACTTCAGTTTCAAGTCTCCCCATTTTGTTATATTCAGCCGATTTCTTCCATTTTCGAATTGCCCCCCTTAACAGTCAAATTGCCCCCTGTGGGGCGTAGGCCCCACGTTGGGAAACACTGGTGTAGAGACAATCCTCCCTACAGGTACGAAATTACGATCACCACGGGGACTATATTGTAAAGCCCTCCTTCTTCCCCAAGCTCTGAAACCAGCGGGTTGCGTAAAGACGATGCAGAAACTTTATATCAGAGGCATGGCATATTAAGATGTAAACAGATCAAAATTCAGCACAACATATGTAACAACTTGTAACCATGCCTGTACTGTAACAAGTTATACACATGTCCTTTACATGACATTGCATTCATCCCCAGCATTTACTGGCTATTTTCTCGGCAAGATTACACTCAGTAGTTTGCCATTGCTTTGAACGGCCGACGATCACACTATTGTGAAAACCAACGCAAAGCGATCTGCTTCCAGAACTGGCTGCCGCTGATTTCTAACCCGATATGTCAGGATTTAAAAACTGCGTTCTCTGCCTTTAAGCCACAGAAGCCGACTTGCATAGTAAATTAGTAACACGCCTAACCGGCACAGTGATTTATAATAATTACCGTTGCCTAGCAATGTAACCCTCCTAGTTAAACCTGCTGTTGGTTCAATTTTTTTTTCTGTTACACTAAATTTGTTGTTTGGCACTCATCCTACCGTTAGCAGATATACTTTTACTGAGCATATACACACACACACACACGCACGCACGCACGCACGCACGCACGCACGCACGCACGCACGCACGCACGCACGCACACACACACACACACACACATATATATATATATATATATATATATATATATATATATATATATATATATACAGGTTGCGGCAATCTTTCCATGGCAGATATTGTGTTTGAGATGTGAGGTGGTCAGAAGTCTTATAATTCGTTATCTGTTAGTTCATGTCTTATGGAGTGTACAGTAATGTGTATTCACAAATTATACATTATTTCCCATGTTACAAAATCAGGCTCTCCAGCAGCGTGTATCTAGTTCCTCCCCTGCCTCTCTTCCCTTCACAATGTCCTGTTGTCGAGGCTTGTTTGAATTCAACACATCTCATGAATCGCCCAAATAATGTAGATTGTCTACTTCTGAATCCAAATATTTCATCTCACTGACTGACCAGTCTTAGAATTGCAGCATTTACTATGATGATGTATTTCTTTAAATGCTCGCTCGATTTTAACTCAAGCGCTGTCCATGCACGTGCTACTACTTTTAGTACTCTGGACTGATTTGTGCGTGTGGGTTAACATTTCCTATTACCAGTGTCCCACGCCATCAGGCGATCCCACTCCGACTTCACAGGTACTTGTCATTTACGTCCTTAAGTCAAGGACGGAAAGTCAGCATTTTATTCCAACTTATCTTTGTAGGGGTTGAACCCGCTATCTCAGTATCAGCCCACTCTTATGGAATCGGCCATGCTGACCTGCAATTTGTATTTCAAATGCAATCTTGTCTTCACAATTACACACGACCTTCTTTAGAGACGCCTATACATCTACCGCAGTCAAAGAATATTCAGTTCACTTCTGTAGGTGGGTGGAAATGTGATGACAGAGATCAAGAGGAAAACAAACATTGCTGTGACAAAAACTAAAGCAATTAAAATCTGTAAGCATTGGAACAGTAAGACGCACACGCACACGCACACCAGAGTACTCCAGCATGCACACTTCCTGTGGCAACTTACAGGTGTAAAACTTGGGTTTTTGACAAAAGGTAAGAAAAGCACACACGCGTCTGAATATGCGTGTTACAGAAAATAATTCAAAATTCACTGGTATAAGAACAAACATATTTATCCGATAACAACTCTGTATTGATGAAAATTCGTAAATAAAGCAAATAAAACTGAGGAGGATGAACTATTTTGAGTAAATAAAATGACATGAGTTTTGGGAAAAGATGTTTACGCGGGTAGGTGGTTATGGGAAGAGGATGGACGGAGGACCACTAGTTAGTTGCATTTAAGATGTAAACAGTGATTTACACTGATATCAACAGGACAGATAGTTTGGGTTATGAGAGAGATCAACTGTGAAGGAATTTATGATAGGGGCAAAGTTCTGCACATGACAAGCAATTGGATGTTGATCATAGATGGCACGACCTCTGTTATTCTTCTGTAGGGTCTATTGTTTTCAATAGGATCTGTGTTTGACAAGGAACTGTGGTTTATGTGTGTTTGACTGGGATATGTGTTTGACTGGGATATGTGTGTGAATGTGACGTGTGTATGACTGGGACGTGTGTATGACTGGGACGTTTGTAGGATTGGGTCTTGTGTTTTATGGGTCTTGTGTTTCACTGGGATCTGTGTGTGACTGGTAATTTTGACTGACACCTGTGTTCGACTGGGTCCTGTGTTTGATTGAGTTCTGTATTTTACTGGGTCATATGTTTGACTGGGACGTGTATTTGAATGGGTCCTGTGCTTTTACTAGGACCTGTCTTTGACTGGGACCTATGCTTTGACTATGACCTGTGTTTGACTAGGACCTGTGTTTGACTGGGGCCTGTGTTTGACTGGGGCCTGTCTTTGACTGGGGCCTGTGCTTTCACTATGACCTTTGTTTGACTGGGACCTGTGTTTGACTGGGGCCTGTGTTTGACTGGGACGTGTGACTTTGTGACTGTGTTTGACTGGGACGTGGACTGGGAATGTGTTTGACTGGGGCCTGTGCTTTCACCATGCCCTGTGTTTGACTGAGATCTTATCTTATTCTATAATTTCACCATCCACTTCCAGCGGCTTGTCATGTGCAGAACTGTTCCCCTCAACTGATTCAGTGTCAAAGGATTATAAATCGCCAAATGTGGCCTCCCATTTGGAAAGAAGGGCGATGTGTGGCTATATCAAGGACATCATGTTATTTGTTTCGTATCTTCTTCAAGTTTAATGCTCAGGGAATATATACATTTACAATACTTGTTCATTTGATTGTGCACCATGTTTCATTCAAACCTTCTTTTTTGGTTTGCACTGAATTATTTAATAGGCTTTCTCCATAATGTCTTTGATTGCTATAGTTTTCTGGGTATCAGCAAAGACAGTTGTCTGTCATGGTTGTCGTTTTCTTGGCAGTGACCATACTGGTCGGTGAACGTAGCCGTTCTCTATATAAAGGAAACTTCTCCCTATAGCTGCTAGCTTGAGACCATAACGAATAACTACATGCCTTCTGCCCTCAAGCTCAGTTCGCCACAATCTTCCATGGTTGTATATTATCCTGTCCGTAGAGCTAAACGGGAACTCCACCTGGCCCAAGGGTGTCTCTAGACTAGCGGAAAGAAGAAGGATTTACTTACTTCTCTTTTTATAGGTATATGCCCTAATACACGTCTAAATAGTTAACTTCAAAATTTAAAAAAATCAACCAGGGCAGAATATTTATATATTGTGTGTAATTCTAATATATGCATTTGGACCATGGCAGGTATAAAGGGATTCGTGCACTGAGCAGAAGACCCATTAGAAATTATCTAACAATATCGGGAAATATAGATGCTTCTATGGTTTTTTGTAGGTATTTCAGGTTAATAAATATTTTCTCATCTGCTTAAATTAAATCAATCCCCACATCGGCATTAAGTTGGTTAGTTGGACTTAGAAGTTCCCCTCTCGTTCAAACAACAATGACAAACTACTGAACGTCATATTGCCTAGGAATCAACCTGGGGCTGATCGCAATGTCCCGCAAAGGACATTTCATTAAACATAAAAGGTCTTGCTGGAAAAATGTTGTCAGAATAAGTTGTTCAAGGCAACATGATTTTTATTTATTTTTTAGGGTCACAATTAAATTGCTCTTGTCCATCCATCTATCCATCATGTGCCATGCCGATAAGCGTGGAAGCAAATTATATTGCTCTTGTGCATGATTATAAAGCAAATTATTGCTCCTGTACATGATTATAAAGGCACATTATATTACTCTTGTACATGATTATAAAGCAAAATTATATTGCTCTAGTAAAGGGTTGTAAAGTAAAATTATCTTTCTCTTGTACATTATAATAAAGCAAGCAAATTACAGTTCATTTACACAATTCTGTACGTATATACATATAAAATACTCTATCGACACTTACGATTTTAGACAGTCGGGTAGGATATCCAGAAAAAATGTTTTCGATGAATTATATTTTTTATTATCAAACAAAGTATCCAGTCCTCGCGTCCTAGATCTGAAAGTCATATTCCAGAAAGGACTTTGCTGAGAAAGCAAAACAATGTGCGTTTTGGAACGCCAGATGATGGTATTGTATGTAAGTATCTCTAATTCCTCGTCCTGGATAGATACATAAATCCACCGAAACAGCTACTGGGTACATTAAGGCCTGAAAGCGCGATAATGTGTATTTCTTATTCATTTACTATTTGCGCTCAGGAATCCACTTAAACAGCAACTGTACAGCGAGGCCTGGAATCTTATGACTGACTATTTCTATTTCTTTATCTGTTTGCATTCATAAATCCAGTTAAACAGCCATTGAGTACAAGGTGGCGTGAAAGCTTGGTGGCTGAATATTTATAGTTCATACACTGGTTGTATAGAGACATCCACAGAAACAACAGGCTGAATAATTGTATTACATAGACAGGCTGTGTTCAAAAATCTACATAAAAAACTACAGAGTACAATGAAACGTAGAAGTCTTAGACTGAAAATGCATAGTTCATAAATTGGTTGTATTCATAAATCCACCTACACCGCTGCTGACTACAACGAGACATGAAATCTTGAGGCTGGATATTTCAAGTTCATAAACTGGATGTATTCAAAAATTTCTAATTCATAAACTGGATGTACTCAGAAACCCACTAAACACTTATTGAGTACAACGAGGCGTGGAATCTTGAGGTTGGATATTTCTAGTCCATAAACTGGATGAATTCAGAAATCCACTTAAACATAATTAATTATAAGGAGGCATCGAAGATAGGGATTAAATATCTCTACCTCATAAACTAGATGTATTCAGAAATAGGCGTAGAGACGTATTAAGTACAACGAGGCTTGAGAGCTCAAATACCGTTTCTAAACTCGACCAAAACTTCAACGACCCTTTTAAATCAATGCCTGAAGCCAACAATTCCTATACCCGCCTCCAAGAGCAACGTGGCTGATAAGTGTACCTTTAAAATGTCACACAGGTTACTGAAGTAGTTACAGGCACATCCAGATGCTAGCTTTATCAATAGTGCGTTCTTTAAATAGATTTTAAGACCGCAAAATAGAACTAATGAAGAAATACCTATTACAATACCAATTCTCATTCAATCAAGATTTATATTGATTATAATGTACGAGGTGTGAGGTTTGCTAGAGTTGTCCACTAAACATGACATCCAGTTATGTTAAATCGTCTTGAGGATGTTGGAAAGTTTAAATTTTTTTAGTTCATTTAACAACCTTCAGGGGTTAAATTTAGCTTTCTAAATTCCGCTGACTAAATCTTTCACTGTTGCTTTCTTCAAAGGAATATATATATATATATATATATATATATATATATATATATATATATATATATATATATATATATATATATATATATATATATATATATATATATATATATATATATATATATATATGTCATATGTTGAATCAAAGTAAATAATTTATAGCAATTGAGTAGGAATCACATACATAAGTTCGCTAACTGCTGATCAATGAATTGGTAAAGTTATTAGTTTAAAAAAAAAAAAAAAGCTTCCGCGTTGGTGTGACGGTTAGGACTTTATGCTGGCAATAGTGAGAGAGCGGTCGGACGAGGGTTCGATCCCCGAGCTCGATGTTCGCTACGGGAAGGAGAGACTGACCACCTATTCCCCCGTGCCTACACAATGTGATGGTCCTGCACTCCAAATACCAACGCAGGCTTCTGTTGTGTGTGGGTGTGTGTGTGTGTGTGTGTGTGGGTGTAAGTGTATGTGTGTGTAAGTGTGTGGGTGTGTGTGTAAGTGTGTGTGTGTGTGTGTGTGTGTGTGGCAATCATGATTGTAAAAGAAAGCACACACACAACTTGGTAAAACAAAAGAATCTAAGAAATGCACAGCACTGACGGATAACTAATAAATACAGGGTCTATTTTTAATGACTGCAGTTTTTGAAATTATTGCCGTTGTTATTGCCGGACTTTATTCTCATAGATTGTCTTCATCCACATAGATTACCTTCATCATCATAGATTATCGTCAACCTCATATATTGTCTTCATCCTCATATGTTGTCTTCAACCTCATAAATGGTCTTCATCCTCTTAAATGATCTTCATCCTCATAGATGGACTTTATCCTCATAGATTGTCTTCATCATCTTATATGGACTTTCTCCTCATAGATGGACTTTCTCCTCATAGATGGACTTCATCATCATAGATGGACTTTCTCCTCATAGATGGACTTTCTCCTCATAGATGGACTTTATCATCATAGATGGACTTTCTCCTCATAGATTGTCTTCATCATCTTATATGGACTTTCTCCTCATAGATGGACTTTATCCTCATAGATTGTCTTCATCATCTTATATGGACTTTCTCCTCATAGATGGACTTTATCCTCATAGATGGACTTTATCCTCATAGATTGTCTTCATCATCTTATATGGACTTTCTCCTCATAGATGGACTTTATCCTCATAGATTGTCTTCATCATCTTATATGGACTTTCTCCTCATAGATGGACTTTCTCCTCATAGATTGTCTTCATCATCTTATATGGACTTTCTCCTCATAGATGGTCTTCATTCTCATAGATGGACTTTACCCTGATAGATGGTCTTCATCCTCATAGACTGGACTTTAACCTCATATGTGGTCTTCATCCTCATTGATTGTCTTCATCCTCATAGACTGGACTTTATCCTCATATGTGGTCTTCATCCTCATAGATGGACTTTATCCTCATAGATGGACATTATCCTCATATGTGATATTCATCCCCTAGATTGTCTTCATCCTCATAGATTGGACTTTATCCTCATAGATGGTTTTCAATCTCATAGATTGTCTTCATCCTCATAGATTGGACTTTATCCTCATAGTTGGTCTTCATCCTCATAGGTGGTCTTCATCCTCATAAATCAACTTTATCCTCATAGGTGGTCTTCATCCTCATAGACTGTCTTCATCCTCATAGATTGTCTTCATTCTCATAAACGGTCTTAGGAATGTTTTACCACTTTAAAGTTTGGGCCGGATGGATATGCAGGAGATTCCTTTACGGGCTCATCTGCCTTTTAATGTTCAGGGATACACACAGTGGGCTGGTATCCTCTGTAGTGCACATCCTGTTCTTAAGGACAACATTCTAATGTTGCATTCGTTGTCGTAAATGATAGTGTCCTGTTTAGCCGACTCTGTGACGAGGGGGTTACGGACATAATTCGTAATCCCGCATACCGTGTTAGAAACACAACTGTGGGCGATTTGGAAGCAGACTGCCATGTGTTGGTTTCCATACAAAGGTATGACTGTCGGTCGTTCAGAAAGCAATGGAAAACTACTGGACGTAAACTTGCTAAGAAATCACAAACAGCCAAAGCCAAAAACGTTGGGATTGACTGCCATATCCGTAAAGACTATGTAACTAACTTATTTTAGTGTCCTGATTGGAGCATGAGATGACTTGGAGGATATACTACTTATCTATGAGGCTGTCTAATGTCTCATATACTCCTGACTCGACGAATCACGGGAGGGTTTTAAACGTACGTCCACATAATAACACAATCACAATGGCAAATTTACATCATTTGGCATGAAACGGAAGAGTATGCGTGAAAAACAAATGAATCTAAATTTATTGGAATAGTATCTGTCTTTCGAGAAACGTATAATCTCTTAGAATCTCCTATGTTTTAGCTATATACGTGTGTGTGTGTGTCTGTGTCTCTGTGTGTGTGTGTGTGTGTGTGCGTGCGTGTGTGCGTGCGTGCGTGTATGTGTGTCTGTGTGGTGTATTCAAGACGATGCCGTAAGAGTCTAGAGTGATAGTTAAATGTAATTATTTAAAATAAGATATATTTCTATTGTATTTCACAACCAAGTTTGCTTAAAAAGTAATAGCAGATGCAAGGTATGAACTCCTTTTCATAAATACCAGGGACAGTAATTCACACAGTCATTGCTGGAGCAAACAACAGAATACATCAGGATACACAATCAAGAAGACAAGACTCCACTGGAGATCTGCCAAGAACAAGCTGCGCACCCAAGGAGTTCAATAGCTTGAAGGGCTTCCCAACATCTGACATTTGTGTGGTGTTAACTTTAAGCTCTGAATGTAGCAAGATCAGCTCTGATGCCATTAAACAATGCTCACTGATTTTGAATGAGAACATCCACATGAGTGAGCTGCTGTGCACAGTGGCTAGCATTCTCCGCCCATCGAAGTACGTTTGTGACCTGGGCTCAAGAAACGACCCATGTTAAAGTGGGTAACAGGAAATATTTTAGGATGTAAATGCGGCCGATATATTATTAATTTATATTACCCCAATTTATTTTTAGATGTTCCCCAATAGACGTGGTTTCTGAGGAAAATGAAAAGAATACCACAGACAGACAGACGGACAGACAGACAGACAGGCAGACAGACAGACAGACAGACAGACAGACAGACAGACAGACAGACAGACAGACAGACAGACAGACAGACAGACAGACAGACAGACAGACAGACAGACAGACAGACAGACAGACAGACCAATGACCAAGCCCTAAAAAATAAAAAAAATAAAAATCGTAAGCTGATTAAAGAATCTAGACATAGTTACACATTTTTAGTGACGTTATGAGAAGAAATAAATTGGAGAACTTGGTGACAACTGGCAAGATCGTGGGAAAGAGAACAAGGGGAAGGCAGAGAAGTAAATACCTAGATGGCTTGGTCATGTGGTATTGTCGAGACAAGAACACTGAGCTGATCCACGCTCTGGTGATCGAGTGTGATGGCGAAACATGACCGCCTGCGCTTGCCGGCATGGCACATGATAAATGAATAGACGCCAGTACATGACACTGTTATTCCCACCGCGTCGCTACTGTAGGCGTACATTTTGTGCTGATAATTGCAAGCGTTCATTTCGCAGTTACTATTTATAAGAACTATACTTCGTTTTGATCTGGTTATACTATTTATAATGTGTGCAATAACCATGTATTTGTTATATGTGGTTGCAATTCTACTTTACATCTGGTTCTTGTTGTTTAATTCTGAAAGCATTATGATGATACGATGTTTGTCTTGAACAATGCACTTTTGGTGTATATCATCATAGTCATCCTCATCGCCACCTCCATCAGCATCATCATCAGCTTCTTCTTCTTCTTCTTCTTCTTCTTCTTCTTCTTCTTCTTCTTCTTCTTCTTCTTCTTCTTCTTCTTCTTCTTCTTCTTCTTCTTCTCCTCCTCCTCTTTCTCCTAATCCTCCTCATCTTCTCATTCGTTTTCCTCCTCCTCCTTTCCTTCATCTTCTTCTCATCTTCCTCCTTCTTCACCTCCTCCTTTATAGCATCCTAGTGGTCATTCTTTAGGAATTCGAATTTGTTAAACTGACCTGGGCTCCCATATTGACCGAGGCTACAACTGGTACCAGGAAATGCGTTTGCAAATAAAGGCCGCCGGCATGATACCGAGCACATCACTCACCAAGTGCGGATTGGTCCATAAAACATCTATCTGACACCATATGTCCAACGCACCTTAGGGCGTGCAAAATGGTCCTTTACATAATTACCAACACTTGCGCACATCGAGGAGACATAATTACCAACACTTGCGCACATCGAGGAGACATAATTACCAACACTTGCGTACATCGAGGAAATATAATTACCAACACTTGCGTACATCGAGGAGATATAATTATCAACACTTTCGTACATCGAGGAGACATAATTACCAACACATGCGTACATCGAGGAGATATAATTACCAACACTTTCGTACATCGAGGAGACATAATTATCAACACTTTCGCACATAGGAGATATAATGATCAACACTTTCGCACATCGAGGAGATATAATAACCAACACTTGCGTACATAGAGGAGACGTAATTACCAACACGTGCGTACATCGAAAATTTTTAATTATCAACACTTTCGTACATCGAGGAGACATAATTACCAAGACTTGCGTACATCGAAGAGATATAATTACCAACACTTGCTTATATCGAGGAGATATAATTACCAACACTTTCGTACATCGAGGAGACATAATTACCAACACTTGCGTACATCGAGGAGACATAATTACCAACACTTGCGTACATAAAGGAGATATAATTACCAACATTTTCGTACATCGTGGAGACATAATTACCAACACTTACGTACATCGAGGAGATATAATTATCAACACTTACGTACATCGAGAAGACATAATTACCAACACTTGCGTACATCGAGGAGATATAATAACCACCACTTGCGTACATCTCATCATCATTATCGAATGTCGTGCCGGCTGGCGTAGGCGTTCATGGCTCTCCACAGATCTCGGTCTTAGGTGTTCTGGATCAACTCTGCTGATCTTATTCCTCCATGCCACCGTTTCAAACCGTCCAGCATCATTTTTATTTTGGCCTGCCTCTGCCTCTCTTCCCCTCGATCTTTCCAGTTGTCACGATGTTCTCCAATGCCTCTCTTCTCACCTCATGACCAATGAAAGCTGTTTGTTTCTTTCTTATTATTTTATATAGAGTTCTAGTTTCATTAACCTCTTTCAGGCAATCGTTGTTGGTTACTCTGGCAGTCCAAGGAATTCGCAACATTCGTCTTAAAAACCACGTCTCTGTTGCTTCCAGGTTGTTCCTGATTTGTTCATTTACATTGCAAGATTCGCTGCCATACATGCGTATATGCGAACATCTAGGAGACATAATTACCAACACTTGAGTGCATCGAGGAGACATAATTACCAACACTTGCGTACATCGGGGAAGACATAATTACCAACACTTGCGTACATCAAGGAGATATAACTACCAATACTTGCGTACATCGAGGAGATATAACTACCAACACTTGCGTACATCGAGGAGACATAACTACCAATACTTGCGTACATCGAGGAGATATAACTACCAATATTTGTGTACATCGGTGGAGACATAACTACCAACACTTGCGTACATCGGGGAAGACATAATTACCAACACTTGCGTACAAACAAGGAGACATAACTACCAACACTTGCGTACATCGAGGAGATATAACTACCAATATTTGTGTACATCGGTGGAGACATAACTACCAACACTTGCGTACATCGAGGAGACATAACTACCAACACTTGTGTACATCGAGGAGACATAACTACCAACACTTGCGTACATCGAGGAGACATAACTACCAACACTTGCGTACATCAAGGAGACATAACTACCAACACTTGCGTACATCGAGGAGATATAACTACCAACACTTGTGTACATCGGTGAAGACATAATTACCAACACTTGCGTACATCGGTGGAGACATAATTACCAACACTTGCGTACATCGGTGGAGACATAATTACCAACACTTGCGTACATCGGGGGAGACATAATTACCAACACTTGCGTACATCAGTGGAGACATAATTACCAACACTTGCGTACATCGGTGGAGACATAATTACCAACACTTGCGTACATCGGTGGAGACATAATTACCAACACTTGCGTACATCGGGGGAGACATAATTACCAACACTTGCGTACATCGGTGGAGACATTACCAACACTCGCGTACATCGGTGGAGACATAATTACCAACACTTGCGTACATCGGTGAAGACATAATTACCGACACTTGCGTACATCGGTGGAGACATAACTACCAACACTTGCGTACATCAAGGAGATATACCTACCAACACTTGCGCACATCGGTGGAGACATAACTACCAAAACTATCGTACAAGGGGAAGACATAATTGCCAACACCTGCGTACATCAAGGAGACATGACTACCAACACTTGCGTACATCGAGGAAATATAACTACCAAGACTTGCGTACATTGGGGGGGGGGGGGGGCGCATAACTATTAACACTTGCATACATCGAGGAGACATATCTACCAACACTAATACTTGCGTACATTAGGGAGACATAACTATCAACACTTGCATACATCGAGGAGATATAACTACCTACACTTCCGTACATCGAGGAGACATAAGTAGCAACACTAGCGTACATCGGTGGAGACATAACTACCAACACTTCCGTACATCGAGGAGACATAACTAGCAACACTGGCGTACATCGGGGAGACATAACTACCAACACTTGCGTACATCGAGGAGATATAACTACCAACACTTGCGTACATCAAGGAGATATAACTACCAACACTTGCGCACATCGGTGGAGACATAACTACCATAACTAGCGTACAAGGGGAAGACATAATTACCAACACTTGCGTACATCAAGGAGACATGACTACCAACACTTGCGTACATCGAGGAGATATAACTACCAAGACTTGCGTACATCGGGGGGGGGGCGCATAACTATTAACACTTGCGTACATCGAGGAGACATATCTACCAACACTAATACTTGCGTACATCAGGGAGACATAACTATCAACACTTGCATACATCGAGGAGATATAACTACCTACACTTCCGTACATCGAGGAGACATAACTAGCAACACTAGTGTACATCGGTGGAGACATAACTACCAACACTTCCGTACATCGGTGGAGACATAACTACCAACACTTCCGTACATCGGTGGAGACATAACTACCTACACTTCCGTACATCGGTGGAGACATAACTACCAACACTTCCGTACATCGGTGGAGACATAACTACCTACACTTCCGTACATCGGTGGAGACATAACTACCAACACTTCCGTACATCGGTGGAGACATAACTACCTACACTTCCGTACATCGGTGGAGACATAACTACCAACACTTCCGTACATCGGTGGAGACATAACTACCAACACTTCCGTACATCGGTGGAGACATAACTACCTACACTTCCGTACATCGGTGGAGACATAACTACCTACACTTCCGTACATCGGTGGAGACATAACTACCTACACTTCCGTACATCGGTGGAGACATAACTACCTACACTTCCGTACATCGAGGAGACATAACTACCAACACTTCCGTACATCAAGGAGATATAACTACCAACACTTGCGTACATCGAGGAGACATAACTACCTACACTTCCGTACATCGGTGGAGACATAACTACCTACACTTCCGTACATCGAGGAGACATAACTACCAACACTTCCGTACATCAAGGAGATATAACTACCAACACTTGCGTACATCAAGGAGATATAACTACCAACACCTGCGCACATCGGTGGAGACATAACTGCCATAACTAGCGTACAAGGGGAAGACATAATTACCAACACTTGCGTACATCAAGGAGACATGACTACCAACACTTGCGTACATCGAGGAGATATAACTACCAAGACTTGCGTACATCGGGGGGGGGGGGGACGCATAACTATTAACACTTGCGTACATCGAGGAGACATATCTACCAACACTAATACTTGCGTACATCAGGGAGACATAACTATCAACACTTGCATACATCGAGGAGATATAACTACCTACACTTCCGTACATCGAGGAGACATAACTAGCAACACTAGCGTACATCGGTGGAGACATAACTACCTACACTTCCGTACATCGGTGGAGACATAACTACCTACACTTCCGTACATCGGTGGAGACATAACTACCTACACTTCCGTACATCGGTGGAGACATAACTACCAACACTTCCGTACATCGGTGGAGACATAACTACCAACACTTCCGTACATCGGTGGAGACATAACTACCAACACTTCCGTACATCGGTGGAGACATAACTACCTACACTTCCGTACATCGGTGGAGACATAACTACCTACACTTCCGTACATCGGTGGAGACATAACTACCAACACTTCCGTACATCGAGGAGACATAACTACCAACACTTCCGTACATCAAGGAGATATAACTACCAACACTTGCGTACATCGAGGAGACATAACTACCAACACTTGCGTACATCGAGGAGATATAACTACCAACACTTGCGTACATCGAGGAGATATAACTACCAACACTTGCGTACATCGGTGGAGACATAACTACCAATACATCCGTACATCGAGGGGACATAACTACCAACACTAATACTTGTGTACATCGGGGAGACATAACTGTCAACACTTGCGTACATCGGGGAGACATAAAACGCGTGATATCAAGTAGTACCAAATACTTACGATCTATGTGAACTAGTGACGTCCAGAAGTAGCGCAGTGTTCTCTTCTATGCCGGAGTTGTGCCTGGAGCGTCCCCGGCAGGCGCCATCGTAGGAAGGAGGGTTGGAGTCTGGCGAGGGGAAGTCTGAACAAGAAGATTCGTGCCTGGATCTACAACATGAATGGTGAAACTGTTAGGTAATTGTGTGGGGGTGTGTCTGTGTGCGTGTATATGCTTGTGTGTGAGTGTGTGTGTGCGTGTATCTGCGTGTGTGTGCGTGTATGTGTGTGTGCATGTGTGCGTGTGTCTGTGTGTGTCTGTGTGCGTGTATCTGCTTGTGTGTGACTGTGCGTGTGTGCGTGTGTGTCTGCGTGTGTGTGCGTGTATGTGTGTGTGCATGTGTGCGTGTGTCTGTGTGTGTCTGTGTGCGTGTATCTGCGTGTGTCTGTGTGCATATATCTGCGTGTGTGTGTCTGTGTGCATGTGTGCGTGTGTCTGTGTGCGTGTATCTGCGTGTGTGCGTGTGTGTGTCTGTGTTCGTGTATCGTGTGTGTGTGTGCTTGCCTGAATATGATTGTGTGTGTGTATGTGCTTGTGCGTAGGCAGATGGGTAGAGGGGAGTAGAGTGGTGTATGTATGTGTATGTATGTGTGTGACAGAGAGAGAAAGAGAGAGAGTGTGTGTGTGTGTGTGTGTGTGTGTGAGAGTATGTGTTCCTGTGGGTGTAAGTGTGTGAATGTGAGTGTATGTGTGAGAGAGAGTGTGTGTGTGTGAGAGAGAGAGAGTGTGTGTGTGTGCGTGTGTGTGTGAGTGTGTGTGTGTGTGTGTGTGTGTGTGTGTGTGTGAGTGAGAGAGAGAGAGAGAGAGAGAGAGAGAGAGAGAGAGGGCGAGAGTACGTAGGTGTGCCATAATTTAAAAACTGAAATTGTGTTTTTGACAATAACGGCATCCTGCAGAAGATTTTAAACACAGCAAATTGCACTTGCATTCTTGTCTTTTCACGAAAACAAGTATCCAGAGGACGACTGTCTCATAACATCTCCACAGGAGCACGTAATGACATATAGCAATTTAAATGCCCACTGCAAGGGTGGGGAAACTTTTTTTTCTGACAAGGGACATTTCGATATTTATAGTATCATCTGCGGGCCTTACAAAATTATCAGCTTACACATTAACCTGCTATATTTGGTCAGACATTTAATTAACTCATTCCTAACGTGATGGCTAGAGCTGTTTTATTTTTGGCGAGGCGTGTGATGTTAGCTGTTTTTGATGATATTGCTACTGACACAATTAGTGCCACTTCTGTGGCATAGAAAAATACCTATCAGTATTAAAGCAAATCTCATAGGAACTGTTTTTGCCGACATCATGCTACATTCGTAAACGCTTACTCCAACTAATGAATGTAAGTAAAATCGTAACAGCAGAGATGAGATGCCTTAGAAAAGCTGATAGAATTAGGAATGAGAAAAAAAAAAAAAAAGAAGGTAACTAGGTCTGACACTAGTCATGTCCTTCATTAAAGAACAACAAATTAAAATGTGTAGTCCCCCACCCCCTCCCACCACACATACATACACACACAAATGTCCTGCTATGTCAACAACCTGAATTTACACAGACATGCTGGTCACTTCATTCGTACCTCACGATCACAAACACGTTTCGTACGAATTGTATAGAATGAATCAGGATTTATTCTATATAATATACAGCTCGTTTCTCGAGCATACATAAATGGCATTCAAACACTTAAATACATTCTTTACACTCGCTACGTATAACTGCGCCCTTTTTAAACTACACAGATGGCGAGAGTAAACACACAGGTCTTGTCGCTCTAACTGTCAGGTCCTGTCTGCCTCAATTCACAGCTCTGGTTCAGCTATAGTCCTCAGTTCTCGTGCGGTCAGCCGCACGGCGTGCTGAGTCACTTGTCATGCAGTCCAGTGGTCCAGTTCTCGTTAACTTTCAGCTGTACTATTGTTCAGTCTGGTAGTCCCCGTGGTTAGCGTACACTGTCCTATCTCGGGAGTTAATCCCGTTATGGCCTAGTTATGTCCTAGCTATGACAGGTGCGTGTCCTGTCTAGGTCCTGTCATATAACTGTTTGGAGTTCTATCTTCTTATACTGTCTTTCTCTGTCTATCCTCTTGTAAAGGTCCTTATCTATGTCCTGTCTCTGTCCTTTCCTTTATTCGTCTTTGTCCTACTTCTCTCTATACATATCCAGCTCCTTGACATGCTACCATATGCAACAAAGACCCATAATGAAAAAAGATATACAGTAATGGATACAAAACAAGGGGAAGACCACGTCAAGATGGAATGACGGTGTCAAGAACAACCTTAGATACATGAATACCTACTTACAAAGAGCATTATAAATAGCAGGTAAACGATCTTTACATCTTCCTCCCTCCCCAACACTCTAGTGAGGTAAATGGAGGAAAAGAAAAATAAACAATGATATTGCTACGTGCAACTGCTTTTCCAGGTTTGCGTAGGTCAGTGTGGAGCATAGTCGATTTTTTGAAGTTCTGAAAAGAACAGCTGGCAGTAGTAAGTTGTTTCGAGCAGAGATGCATATTTTAATGTTTGTCTTTCACAGTGTGGACATCCATCATGACTTGCGTAATTTTGATAGAACTCAAGTAGTGGGAGGTTCTTGTACCTAGTTTTCAGCTCATGATCGCTTTGCAGCTGAATAATTTCTCGCTGTAGGTTATCAGACATACCTGCTGGTTCCACATTGAATGGTGTAGCAAAGATGTTCAATTCCGTTTGTTTACTTTTCACATTCTTAAATCTTTCATTAACTGATTCAGTGCCAAACAGAAAAATCAGTCTGGACCAAACATTGCACACCATCAAATGAACAGGTATTATAATGTACATTTCCGTACAACGAGCAATGCAATTAGGGAAGATTACACGAAACAAAACAAATAACACAATGGCCCTAGTATGCCGATATATCGTCTTTCTGTCCACATGGAAGGTCACATTTGGCGACAAATTATCCTTTGGCCCGAATTAGTTAAATGCATCAGTTTAGATTGTTATATTATGTTGTTACTTTACAGTTAGCATGTTCTGTGGTAAAGCTAGAGCTTTCAGTTTAGATTGTAATATCATGTTGTTATTTAACAGTTAGCGTGTTTTGTGGTAAGGTTGGAACTTTCAGTTTAGATTGTTATATCATGTTGTTATTTATCAGTTAACATATCCTGTGGTAAGGTTAAAGGTTACATGTGATGTATGTTCACTTCCCCTCTTCCTCCTATTCTATTCCTGGATCTCTTCCTCTTCTTCACCCCCTCTCTCCCCCCCCCCCCGTCGCTCTTTGACCAGTCGATGCTCAGTGGAAGATGCGGTCAGTGTCAGCCGTTCTTACTTCCCATACAATTCTCTAGTACATACAATGTCTCTGAGAGTATGTCCATGACTTGCCTGGCTAACTGATCTGGCTGGGATACCGTCCCATGGGGAGGGAGAGACCCCACGCCGACGCTGACTACACATAACCTTATCGGCGCCATGCGATGAGAAAAACCCCTTGCAGTCAGCTCTCCACTCTTATCCCGCTCGATTGTTGAGCACGCGAAATACCAGTCGCCGAGGTGAGTTGGGACATTGGAAGTAGACCGATGTGCGATAACCAGTTAGCGCGTTCAATCCCAGTTTATAAGGCTGGGTTCATCCCCGACCCATGAGATTTCGAACATTTCACACTTTGAGGGTGATTTGAACGGGGAACCATCGAACTGGCAAGTGAGTGCACTCTTGGCTTCGCCATCCCGGCGCAGCAAATTAAGGAAGCACTAATACACTATGAAACGTCGACCTGGTCAAGAGAATGAGAGCGCTCGCTCTTAAACTTCCGGTACGTTGATGGTGAACTTTAACGCTGACTTCTCATTCGGAAATAATGGCAAAGTACTGAACGTACACTTGCTTAGAAAATCAACTTGGGATTGATCACTACGTCTTGCAAAGAACATGGAGCATTTTGAAACACATTGAGCCGATATTAGCATTAATTCGCTAGCCCCAGAGAGCTGTTACTGTAACTATTTTCTGTCCGTAGCAATTGTTAGGTAACTACTGCGATCTCCAGCAACGGGCGATCTGTGCTGGACATTTACTTCTGAATCTCAACCATCGGGTAATTTGTTCACATTTGACCAGAGTATGCTACACAAATCGGGCTTCACCTTCACTGTTTGTTTAACCTAATTGAAATCAATGCATCTATTCCATTCTACCATTATCCCTACCCCGTTCAACCTCAGAAGAAAAGTTATATTAGGGTCCACAGGCTCATATTGATATTCCTGTGACTGAGATGAGAAGGCCACAACGCGGATATTAATTTGAAGGGGATTGTTGTGCAAAGAGGGTATGACGTGGTGCAATTGCAGTTCTCCATTGTAGTTATCTAACTTATTGAGGGCCGCTTCAGCTCACTAACTAGCACTCTTGCCTATCTGATGGTCATCTGTTCGAATTCACATTGAGATGAATATTTTAAACTGACCGTGGCTCCCAGGTCGACCCAGTCTAAAATGGACACGAGGAAATATCTAGGGAAGTAAAATCCTCCAGTGTGATACTGATCACATCACCCGTCGAGTGCCGATTGGTCTACACAACTATGGGTCTGGCCATCCACCCATCATGTGCCATGCCGATAAGCGTGGAAGGTTAGGTTATGCCATGTCACTCGATCATCAGATTCGTGGATCAGCTCCGTGTTTCTGTCTCTACCATGCCACGTGGCCAAGCCATCCAGGTATTTACTTCTCGTTTTTCCCCTTGGTCTCTTCCCTTCTATCTTGCCAGTCGTCACCAAGTTCTACAAGTCATTTCTTCTCATAACATACCCAAAAAAATTTGACTGTCTACGTCTAATGTCTCTCAGTTTACGAACTTCATTTGTTTCTTGAAGAACTTGTTCATTGGTTTTTCTCTCTGTCCATGGTATTCTTTGCAATTTCCTCAGAAACCACTTTTCCACTGCCATCAGATGTTTTTCAGCTTGACTGCTTATTGTCCACGCTTCACATCTATGTAAAAGTACAGGTTCTATGTTGCACTTCAACACTCTTTTTCTCGTTTCAATTGATATATTTTTATTGGTCAGTATGTTTTTCATCTTGCAAAAGGCTACCTTCGCAATGGCAATTTGCTAAATACACATAATCGCTTGAATAAAAGTAATATTGACCACATCAGGCCTCAAGTGCCGGTTGGTTTAGCATCATATGCCCAATACTTCTTAAGGAGTGCATAAGAGTGTTTTTTAATTAGTTAGTTGCATATGCTTTATAGGATGTTTGCAGTCAACACCAACATTTTTAAATGGATGTTCCTTTACTTTTTCTTTCTTTACTTTTGTAAAAAAAAGTATTTTGTCATTAATGGTCTGGAGCAATTCTATTGAGAACATTCATCCATGCTATGGACATTGATTATACATTATCATTTCTCTCATTCTGTGACTGCATCTTCTAGCGCTGGTATTTTCAGTTGTCACGCTATATTTCAATGTCCCTCATCTTATTATCTCACTAAATAACACCGTTTGTTCTTCACTATACTTGTGTATACTGTTCTAGTTTAAGTAGCTTGTTCTAGGTGATCGTTATTAGTTACTCTAGCTATCCAATGCATCATACCATTGTGAAAATCAACGCAAGGCGATTTGCTTTCTAATCACCTGCAGCTGATTTCGAACCCGGAATGCAGGATTGTGAAACTGCATTCACTGCCCTTAGAAACAGCAGTGGACCAATAAACAAAGAATGAATTATCAGCTACATAATGGGTGAAATATGTGCCACATAATGAGTGAATTGTGTAACGCATGATGAGTGAATTGTGTGCTACATAATGAATAAATTGCGTGTAACATAATTAGGGAGTTCTGTGCTTCATATTGAAATAATTGGGTGTCGCATAATGAATTAATTGTCTGTTCCATAATGAGTAAATTGGGAGACACATAATGAGTGAATTGAGTGCTATATAATGAGTGAATTGTCTGTTACATAATGAGTGAATTATGTGCCTCTTAATGAGTGAATTAACTGTTACATACAGAATTAAATGTGTGCCACATAATGAGTGAATTATCTAATACAAATTGAGTAAATTGTCTGTTACACAATGAGTGAATTGTGTGTTACATAGTAAGTGAGTTGTACGTTACATAATGAGTGAATTGTGTGTCACATGGTGAGTGAATTGTGTGTTACATGATGAGTTAATTGTCTGTTACATAATGAGCGAATTGTCTGTTACACAAAGAGAGAATTGTGTGCCACATAAGGAGTGAATTACTTGTTGCATACTGAGTGAATTGTGTTCCACATAATAAATGAATTGTGTGTTATTAAATGAGTAAAGTGTGTGCCGCCTAAAGCGTGAATTGTGGGCTACATAATAAGTGAATTGTGTGCTTTATAAAGAGTAAATTGTCTGTTACATAATGAGCGAATTGTCTGTTTCATAATGAGTGAGTTATGTGCTACATAATGAGTGAATTGTGTAGTACAAAATGAGTGAATTGTGTGCTACATTTTGAGTGAATTGTGTGCTTTATAATGAGTAAATTGTCTGTTACATAATGAGTGAATTGACTGTTTCATAATGAATGAATTATGTGCTACAAAATGAATGAATTGTGTATTACAAAATGAGTTAATTGTGTGCTACATAATAAGTGAACTTCCCACCTGTACAGTCGGTCCCGGTCTGGGCGTCTTTGGCTTCGAAGACAATTGGGCAAGCAGGAGGAGGAACTGGCCTCCTCATTGCGAGAATCTGCCGAATAGGAACGCCGACTCTGCGTTGATCTGACTCTCTTGATGCGTCGGGCGGCTTGTATCCGTTCTAAGCGCTGCGATTCTACAGCATCAAGGTCCTTGGACTGGTGGAAGTAAAGACGACAACACGATCAATTTGATAATCAGAATAAGTGTAGGATTACGAGATTGAGAGAGAAAGAGAGAGGGAGGGGGGAGAGGAAAGAGAGAGAGAGAGAGAGAGAGAGAGAGAGAGAGAGAGAGAGAGGGGGGGGGGACAGAGAGAGAGAGAGAGAGAGAGAAGCAGATTGAAAGAGAGAAGAAGATGGAGATGGGAGATTGAGTAGGTAGGTGACTGGATAGACGGAAGGACGGACGGGCGGGCAGAAGGATGAACGCATGCACACGCAAGCACAGATAGATGGATGGGTGGACGTACACATGCATGGATGGATGGATGGATGGATGGATGGAGGGAGGGAGGGATTACTAGTTAGCCAGACAGACAGACAGACAGACAGACATACAGACAGGCAGACAGACAGACAGACAGACAGACAGACAGACAGAACAAGCCAAGTTAATTCAAATCTAGTCTAGTCCAGTCCCGGCCCGGCCCGGCAAGGCAAGGCAAGAAAAGACAAGACACGAGACGACTCGACAAGACACGAGACGACTCGACAAGACATGACAAGACACGACACGACAAGACACGACACGACAGGACAAGACACGACAAGACGCGACACGACAAGACAATACAAGACAAGACACGAGACGACACGAAAGGACACTTCAAAAAACGACAAGACAAGACCGACAAGACAAGACACGACATGACAAGATAAGACAAGACACGACAAGACAAGACACGACATGACAAGATAAGACAAGACAAGAGACGACACTACACAACACGACACAGTGCAACACGACAAGACACGACAAGACAAGACAAGTCAAGACAAGACAAGACAAGACAAGGCACGGCAAGGCACGACACGGCAAGGCACGACACGGCAAGGCAAGGCAAGACAAGACAAGACAAAACAGATCGGGCGACAGACAGACAGACAGACAGACAGACAGACAGATAGATAGATAGATAGATAGATAGATAGATAGATAGATAGATAGATAGATAGATAGATTAGATAGATTAGATAGATAGATAGATATATAGATAGATAGATAGATAGATAGATAGATAGATAGATAGATAGATAGATAGATAGATAGATAGATAGATAGATAGATAGATAGATAGATGGAAATATGGACAGATGGGCAGATAGATAGGGATAGAGATTTAATGAGGGAGAGAGAGCGATTGTGACAGATAAAGATAAACTGAAATAGAAATAGACTGAGTGTGACAGGGAATCATAAAAGAGAGAGAGAGAGAGAGAGAGAGAGAGAGAGAGAGAGAGAGAGAGAGAGAGAGAGAGAGATAAGGGGGGGGGGGGAGACTTGTAAACTCTTATTTCATATTATAATACAAATCTTACGAACTTCTGTCGGCGTCTGTAGCCTCGGGGTAGCGAACACACTGGGTTATGTGTCGCGGCAAGCAGTTTAGAAACAGATCGAGTCTATTTTTACAAGGGCATGGTTCAGAAAGCACAGGTGTACAAAAACTGCCAAACAATGCTGGGGTTGGTTGCGACGCCATTCAAAGGATATGCAACAAACTTTGTTTTTCGGCCTTCTATTCAATTCGTTAAAATAAAGGGTGTATTTTTAATGACTGTGCAGTGTTTGAAAATATTTCTGGTCCAAGTTTTGTGTTTACCTATTATGTGGCATGATCTTTACAGAAGGTGAATACAAAACTCGGACCGACAATATTTGTAAACACTGCACAGTCATTAAAAATACACCCTATATATTTACAAGGCAAATGGTTAGACTTCATTGCTTCGGGTTTTATATTGTTCGAGGTCTCTGCGCAGTGAGGTCTGCAGAAAGAATCGCACACAGCACGAACTCCGTAGTTCTAGCGACGACCCCCTGGAGTCTCCGAGAGCGATGATGACCGGAATCGAACCACAACTTTCGGAGTGGGAGGCAGGCGGCGTAACCATTTCGACCCGGAGACTTCCAAAACAGTTTATTCAAATCATCACATCGGCGTTGAAGTGGTTCCTATATTGTTAGTTTTATTGTAATATATATTGATTTGTGGGATTGGCGGTTCGGTCGTCAATAAATACAATAATAATGGTAACTTATCTCAAACGACAACTAGCCAAGAAACATTTCCATATGTATGGCACCTTACACCCTCCTTAGGTATTTATAATGCCCATGTTAAACACTGCCTCAGTGAGTCATTTGTTATTGATTATTTTTCATGCGTTTTAATGCTTATTGTTCTTTTGTTGTCAAAATTTGCTTCATAAGTGATGTTGAATGAAAGAATGTATGAGAGGAAATAGAGAAGAAGGGCAGAATGTCAGACGGGCCTGCGTGCCCAATTCTTAACCCATTGAAAATAAAGACTTTCGTTCGTTCGTCAAGGCGGTGTCATAATTTCATGAGTGATTTAGTACCACCCGCAGCTGCAAATACGTAGGCATTTGTCTTATAATCTGTTCACGATGGTTCTCGCGTTTTTTTTTTTTTTGGTTTCTATACACGTTTGTTGCCCGTTATCCTACATTCGTATCCACGTACACAAGTAGATCAAATAAACTTTCAGTAAACTATATCTGTGGTCTTTCAATAACAGTTCCGTTTATTTATTCACCATAATGTCCCGTGCCTTGCCGACAGGCCTTGTAATTACATACTTCCACAAACATCTATCCTCTGTGATTGTGATTTCGCTCGGCCGCAAATCGGCTTTGTGTCACTGCATTAACCATTAACATTTTATTCCTCTGTCTAGCTTATATATAACACCCTCGATTTCCCCATTGTCCATAACTTTCTCTGCCTCATAAAGTCATCACATAAAGTGACAACTGCCCTGCCCCGACGTAAGTGAATTCAGCCGCTGTAGTACTTGGCCAATCATGGAAACAAACAATAATATTGTCACCTACTTTACATGCCGTAAGAGGCAACTAAGGAAGGCTGGCGTGAGACTGGCTACTGAATCCCGAATATACCTTGACCTGGCAAAATCTAACTAATCATTCGCAAGTCTACAAAGAATGCGGCGTCAGTTGAGTTAGGGCCTATACTTTATTGAGAGATCATTGAACGAATGAATGACAAGCGAACGAACTTTTTTTTTCCAAAGGGGCAGGCAAGCAATTACATTCGGCCCATACCTCATCTTTCGTACGTAAATTATCTATTGTGAATGTTAAATTCACATAGGAAAAAAAACGCGCATTGTGAAATGAACATTGTGAACATAAACAATGCATATTACCATGTTATGAGACAGGTAGGCAGGTAGACACATGTACACACACACACACACACACACTTGCATAATCACATACATACATGCCTGCATACATACTTAGATCATTTACACAACCTCTCACAGGTATGCACCCACTCAGTAACACACAAATACACACATACACACTCCCTCGCATACACATATACTCACTCTCAATCTCAAACACACTAACACAAGTATACTTATACATACATACACACACACTCTCTCTGTGTCTGCTTCTCTCTCTCTCTCTCTCTCTCTCTCTCTCTCTCTCTCTCTCTGTCTGCTTCTCTCTCTCTCTCTCTCTCTCTCTCTCTCTCTCTCTCTCTCTCTCTCTCTCTCTATCAGCCTCTATGGCGCTCACGAACGGCAAAAGAAGAAGAAGTATTTGGATATTGATATTTATAGCCGCCCACGTGATTATTGGCATTCAAAGTAAAAACTATAGTTATGTTACCTCTAGTTTCTGACTACCCTCTGTATTTGGTGTCCATGATTTACAGGTATACGGTAATATAGGCGGTACAAAACATCGTACATTGTATGGACGGATAAGTTACACACAATGTTTCTGATATGATGAGATGTTGTCTTTGCTAGAATTATTCTGTCTGTATTCTCAGTGTTATTTTTTCAATCTTTCGTGAATATTTACCCGAGATAAAAGATTCTTTATGCGAATACGATTGCTTACACATATTTAGAATTCCATTTACTTCCTGTTACTTACATATTCAAAATGCATAATTTATGGCAGAAAAGGAGCATTGTTGGTTTAGCTGGTAGAACACATGCATTCAAACAAACGTAGCTTGGGTTTGATCGCCAGTAACTGGTGGGACAATCGTTCTCGAATAGCACTCTTTGGTGTAGACCGAACCTCATAACACTATTACATAGATTTGAGAAATTGACGACGACACTCTAACACTGACCATAATAAGAAAATGGGCTTTCCGGATATGGATGTGCTTCATAACTTACTGCCTACTCCTCCTCCACCACTATCTCCTCCTCCTCTCCTCCTCCTCCTCCTCCTCCTCCTCCTACTACTACTACTACTACTACTACTACTACTACTACTACTACTACTACTACTACTACTGCTACTACTACTACTACTACTACATTAACTACTACTACTATTACTATATACTTCTACTACTACTACTACTACTACTACTACTACTACTACTACTACTACTACTACTACTACTACTACTACTACTACTACTACTACTACTACTACTACTACCTTACTACTTCTACTATTTTGACTGACTGCTTGTATAATTTAGTTCACGTGGTCTCTGTCCAATCTAGAAGAAAAGTCCTTTACTACTAGAAACAGTATGTTAAAAAATTGTAGAACAATACGTTTCACATTCGCACGTCTACAAACATTACTTGTGTGGCCGAGGTGGTCAGAATGGTGTATTTGATCCTAAGGCTATTGGTTGAAGAGCAATCATTGCGTGTACACAGCTTTTCAAGAATTTAGCATGATGATTTATATATTAGCATGGACACTGCACTCCCTCCGCAAACCAAACCTCCGAACACATTAGCAACTATACAGTTCCCGTAATTAATATAAACAAATTATTTCCCGTAATGAAAATGAACAGACTAGAAAAGAACTTGACTTTCGAAAATGTTGCGTACTAAGTGAGTTAGACTGGGTATAGTATTGATTGTTATGCCTTGTCATTATAATTGCATTAGCATTGCTCTTTCCTTTATTAATTTCATTGATTAATTTCCTGTACAAACCGTGATATTTGGGGTTGAATATTGGACAATCAGCAGATTAATGAGAAGTTACTTAGAAGAAGCAAAGTTCAGGATTATATTTTTCAGATGCAAGATGTTAACACAGTTGATAGATACAGAGATTAAAGAAGTAGTCTTTAAAGAAACCACCTCACGTAAAGAACGAATTACTGACACCTGAGGGTGGCAGATAACACATTTTGGACACGCCATGACGAGAGGTAAACTGGAGCATGTCGTGACAACAACTTCGTTAAAAGGAAGAGGACATAGAGTGGCCCAGAGAAACCATACCGGACAGTTTGAAACAGTGGGGTGAAGAAACATGTATTGGAAATGATGATATCGGGCAAGACAAGAGCGTGTGCCGTTAGCCCCAGACACAAAATCAGATGCACGATAGAATAAGCTCATTGGGTGACAGGTCAGAAAAAGTAGATTTACAAAATAATCAGAGCAAAGACAAATATAATGACCATAAATCAAGCAAATACAATGTTCCATGGTGAAATATCACTTCAAAAAGCAGAATCATACACCTATTTAGATACTATTACAAGCAATGCTTGGAGAACCAGATAAAGTTATTACAATATGAAATTAAAAGACAAGATGACCTGTTTTAACATTAGAAATTTGTGAAAGGAAACAAACTAAACTTAGCACCAAACTTAGAATATTTAACCATAACGATAAATCAGAACTATTGTACTGATCAGACATACAGAGAACTATACAACAACGACTAATAAATTATACACATGAACTAATTGGCTCATGCTCAGAACAGAAGCACTCAGGAAAGATCCTGGCGTTGGATAGGACACACATGGAGAAACGTCGAGAATAGCCTAGCTAGGTAGTCCTTTGTCTGGAACCCACAGGACACATGAAATAGAATAAGATCTAAACAAATGGAGAAGTGAATTAGAGACAGACTTGAATAATATGGAGAGAATATGAGTGGAGCTGGATATGGTGAATTGGAGTGGGCTGATTGAGGGCGTATGCCTCAATGGAAATTAAAGGACGAAAGAAGAACGAAAAGGGAGACAGGAAGATAAGGTCAAACATGACAAAAGTGTAATATTTTTATGGCTATAGCTATTCATTCATTCATTCATTCATTCATTCATTCATTCATTCATTCATTCATTCAGTAGCATGTCCTTTGCAGAACCTCGCTCCCATAAAAACCTTCCGGAAAAGCTCTCGATGATAAGCAAGATGTCCCGCATCCGATACACCCATCTGGAGATCATCCGCCACATCCTGCACCCATCTTCTCTTTGGCCTTCCTCTTCCTCTCTTTCCAGGCATATACCCCTCCATTATTGTTCTCTCCAAACTTTCATGACGATTCAAGTGACCAAAATATTTCAATTTTCTTTGTTTTATCGTCTTTAATAGCCAACCTTCTTCAATATTCAGCTCTTGAAGTTTGGATGCATTTGTTCTTTTCTTTACCCAAGATATTCTTTGAAATCGTCTACAACACTTATATTCAAAGGCATGTATGCGCTGTTCAGCTTGTTTAATAAGTGTCCAGGTCTCACAGGCATATGTTGCAATGGGAAAGGTGCATCCTCATAAAAATCTAATCTTTGTAGTTCTATCTGTCCCACTCCATAATTTATTCAATTGTTTTAATCTTTGAAGAGCAATTAATAGTCGTCGTTTAATTTCTTTCATTGTGTTACCCTTGTTGGTAATCAATGACCCAAGATATTAAAAATTTTTCCACCACCTCCAATTTTTCCTCATTAACATATATTTCTTTCTCCATAGTAGTTTTATCTGTATCTGTTATCTATAGCTATAATAAGTAAACATTAGCCGTTTTTTATCTGTCTGCTTTCCAATCTGTTTTAAGTATAAGCATGATAATTCTTGCTTCTGCCTTCTTTCTTTTGTTGGGTGAACATTTTGTCTGTGTTTGTCTGAAATGGAAAACATCAAATCTGTTTTCAAAAGCTAGATTCATTAGCACGCATATCGTATATTCATGTAAGTACCTTTAACCGTGGTTTTTCTTCAGTTGTTAATTGCCCTGTGAGATTAACGACGTCTGAAAACACAGTTTAACAATTGTGGAACTAGACTGCCAAAGCTATATAAGTAATCTGGCGATTATAGCCTACAGATATTGCTGCCAACGTGGAGCTTTAGGACTAATCCCTAACTTACATCTAAAGCTGTTTGTATAAAAGCTAAGCTATGAAGTAAACATCTAGATTATACCTAATACAGCCTCATATAAACAGAGGTTTCAAAGGGCCTCCAACTTTGTCTGGTTGTCAATTCACGTTTACAACGGGACACAATAAAGAGTGCAAGTTTTGAAAACAAACTACCGGAATAAACGTTAAAATTGTTCACAGATGTAGCATAGTAAAGTCAAGTACAACAAAGTGAAGTAAAGTGCAGCGAAATAGGGTAAAGTACAACAAAGTAAAGTAGTGTTAGGGTAAACCTAAAGACCCAGCCTCACGGTGTAGGCCGCATTGGCACAATGACTAGAACGTTGCCTGTCGGCCCTCTATGCATGTGTTCAAATAGGCATCTAGACAGCGAACTTTGTATCATTGTCGTGGGCTCCCAGGTCAACCATGCAAGAAAGAGGACCAGGAAAATGTCGTCCGGGAAATAAATGCGACGACGTCACGTTAATCACATCTCCCACCGAGTGCCGAATAGGTTTTAAAAACTTGGGCTAGTGCACGATTCCTAAAACTCCGCACGGCAAGGAAAATCGTGTCTTACTTTTTTAATTAAAAGGCTGGGAAATAGGTCACTCAAGAGCCAGATAACCGTTAGTTGCAGGAGGGTGAGTTTATAAGACTGGAGCTGCCTGGAAAGAGTGCACCAGAACAGAAGCCTGCTGGGTTCTAGGCCCTCTGCAGGTCATCTTTGGCTATATATGAACAGGTAGGTATAACCTCGTTTTAATGGCTGTTGTCATATTCCCAAATCAACGCTACGTCCTGAATATAGGATAAAACGGTTAGACAAAAGAGGAGTACAGATAGTTGGGATTATTGTATCTGTGTGGGAGAAATTAGACCTAGCTTCATATACTTTATGATGGTTACAGAGATCCTGAAGTAAGAGATTGTTCAGTCATTTGTTGTCTAATCCCTTCTCCTATTAACAAACATGTACCTGAAGCAGGAACCTGCTATTCATTCATTCATTCATTCATTCATTCATTCATTCATTCATTCATTCATTCATTCATTCATTCATTCATTCAACAGCTTGTCCTTTACAGAGCCTCGCTCCCATAACAATCTTCTGGAAAACTTCTCTGTCATAAGCAAGATGTCCCGCGTCCGATACACCCATCTGGAGATCATCCGCCACATCCTGCACCCATCTTCTCTTTGACACTCCTGTTCCTCTCTTCCCTGACATATACCCCTCCATTATTGTTCTCTGCAATCTTACATGACGTTTCAAGTGATAAAAATATTTCAATTTCTTTGTGTTTTGTTTTAACGTCTTTAATAACCAACCCTCTTCAATACTCGTCTCTTGACGTATGGATGAATTCGTTCTTTTTTGTATCCAAGATATTCTTAGAACCTGTCAATAACATTTATATTCAAAGGCATTTATGCGCTGTTTGGCTTCTTTAGTAAATGTCCAGGTCTCACTGGCGTATGTTGCAATGGGAAAGATTCTTAAAAATTATAATATTTGTAGTTCTATCTGACCCACACCACAATTTATTCAGTTGTTTTAGTTTTTGAAGAGCAATATATATTCTTCTTTTAATTTCTTTCATTATGTCACCATTGTTGGTCATCAGTGACCCAAGGTATTCGAACCTGTTATGGGTCTGTGATGCGATAGGGACATTGTAGTTTGTAGGACTGAATGTACGGAGGAATACATGGTACTCGAGTAGTGTGCGACCAACGTGTCAGAATCTCCATCGCATGTAGGTGACCGTCAAGCACGACGATGAACCGACTACTAAGCAGTTGATGCTCAGTGGTCAGCGTGACGCACGAAGCGCACGGGGACTAGAAGCCAAGGGCTAACGAGAAACATCGGCGTTAGCTCAGACTGATTCAGGACTTCGAGACAGGACGGACATGAGAGAAAGTGTTGCGTGTATTCGTGTATTATTCTATGCTCGATGTGAGAAAGCCTGTATGTTTAGTAGATTCTGTTTGGGTACTGAGTGAGTGCTTTGTTCCATTCATCTATGAACTTGTGTATTGCATATATGTATTTGTAATGGCATTGTCGCTAATTGTGAGCGCAGCATTATATGAATGCCGTTGAGGAGAGTGGTTTATGTGATTAAAGTGTTTCAGTTATGTTGCCGCGTGTCTGAGTACAATCATTCTTTGCGTATGATTGTTTAACTCCTGTTAGAGAACACGAGCCACTGTTAGTATAACGTAAGACCCTGACAGGGAGTGAACGGAGGGGCTCGTCCGGGAGAGAGAAATATTAGTATATGTTTGACTCTGTGGTGTATGCGTTGTCAACTAAGTGTTTATAGGTTTATGTGCAGTCAAGTATGAATGTATTGTCGTCTAGTTGTCAGTTATCAGATTAATAGAAATTTCGTACAACTTCAAATTAATGAATACTGTTGCTTTTGCCCGCTCATGCTTTCATTCATGTAACAATTCATTTTCCAAGCCATCACATATCATATCAACAATGTATATATGTCTTTTAACTTTTCACGTTCAAACTGCGTTCACACTCTATCTTACAATCGTCGTTCGTTCACAGTCCTCTTTAACACTTGTGAACACTCCCTAACTCTCACATATTTCGCTCATTTCTCAACGGACGATATCTCCATGTTCAATCACTAGCTTAGAAGTGTGATTTGTTCAAAGCCGGACGAGATCCCCACGTTCACTCTCTAGCTTACACGTGTGATTTGTTCAAATCTCGATGATCACTCTCATGACATTATCAGCGTAGTTCCCTAGCAACTACACTAACACAACCTCGTAAACCTCCTATCATTTCACTATTAGGTGTACTACAAACCCGTTTCTGTTATTTCTTACCGCGGCACCTTAAGCCCGAAATGTGGTGTCTGGTTTCTTAAAATTTACTTAAAATTTGCCTTTTGCATTTGCATTGTTCACCTATCTTTTTGTGTATGTTAATGATTGCATATTTATAAATTCCTTGCTGTTTGTTCTTTTCATTTTTCAGAAGTCTTATGATGATATGTTTCATTTGTGTAGGCACGCTTGTGTTCTGGCATGCCCTTTTATCACAGATCTGATTATGTCGTGTTAAGAAAAGGCGCTAACATTGTAAGAGGATCGACTTCATTACCCCAGGTATATATCGTCTAGCTGAGAGTCTCTTGCCCAGAGTATCTACTTGCCTGTCGAACGCGTCACACAGAGTACAAACTCTATAACATCTGCGACGACCCCGATGGTCTCCGATAAAAAAATGCACCATATCATGTCAGTGCTACTTAATGTTATTTATTTCATATCTCTAGTGGTAATTACTTTTTGTACGGTTAATCAAAGCAGTTCCGACATATATTTTCACATGGGACATAAATGGCAACACGTAATCCTGCACACATGTTGTATGTTTGGAGTTCCAGATGTTTATGTCAAGGCGGCTATTTGACGCCGCAGACTCAGACGGAACAAGTGCCTGATACTCTGAAAAAAGGAGGTGGGTGTACATATGCCATGGAAAACTATCCCAAGACGAGATATAAGCAGAGGATTACAAACCTTCTGTATGTGGTATTTACGTCTCTTAAATGTCGGCGATGCAGCTTAGGGGCATTGAACGAGTTTCACATGTCCTCGAACAAGAGTTCGAAATAAGCCGCAGACGATTTGGAAGCAGAATAACTTATGTTGATGTCGATGGTATGAGCATCGGTCGTTCAGAAAGCAATGGCAAACTCATTCATTCATTCATTCATTCATTCATTCATTCATTAGCATGTCCCTTGCAAAACCTCCCTCCCATAACAAACGTCCGGAAAACCTCTCGGTTATAAGCAAGATGTCCCGCGTCAGATATAGCCATCTGGAGATATCCGCCACATCCTGCATCAATCTTATCTTTGGCCTTCCTCTTCCTTTATTCCCGAGCATATATCCCTCCATAATTGTTCTCTCCAAACTTTCATAACGTTTCAAGTGACCAAAATATTTCAATTTTCTTTGCTTTTTCGTCTTTAGTAGCCAACGTTCTTCAGTATTCAGATCTTGTCGTACGGATTCAATTGTTGTTTTCTGTATCCAAAATATTCTTAGAACCCGTCTATAACATTTACATTCAAGGCATGTATGCGCAGTTCAGCTTGTTTAGTAAGTGACCAGGTCTCACAGGCGTATTTTGCAATGGAAAGATGCATGCTCTTAAAAATCTAATTTTTGTAGTTCTATCTGCCTCTTCCTCCCCCCCCCCCCACCCCTTCCAATATATTCAGTTGATTTAGTTTTTAAAGAGAAATAGATATTCGTCTTTTACTTTCTTTCATTGTGTCACCAGTGTCGGTAATTAATGCCCCAAGATATTCGAAATGTTCCACTACCCCCAATTATTCCTCATTAACATATATTTCTTTCGCCATAATACTTTCATCTGTAAGCATTATCTTTGTTTTTGCTATGTTCAGATATATATATTGCGATTTTCGCTATTCTTTTGGGTTGAGGTTGTTAGTTGTTCTATTCCATTCTGTGATGTGGAAAGTGATACTGTATCATCAGCATATCGAATCTCTGGTATTTCATGACCACCGACATTAGGGCATTATATTGCTCCCTGTTTATATCATCTCTAACAATTCTCAAAGCAATGGCAAACTACTGAGCGTAATTTTGCTTAGTACATTAACAGCAGCTGAAAAAAATGCTGATGTTGACTGCAACGTCCTGTAAGGGATATGCAACCCCCCCAAAAAAAAACCATTTCTCATTATATATTCGGCATACAGGTTAAACAAATAGGGGGACAGCACACAGCCCTGACGGACTACTTGCTTGATGTCAAAACAATCTGATGTCTCGCCATCTATTCTAACCGCTGTATGTTGGTCTAAATAGAGCAATTTTATGAGTTGCACTACATGTGGTGGAAAGTCCATTGTCATCATGATTTCCCAAAGTTGCTGATGTTTTATACAGTCAAATGATTTTAATAATCCACACAAATGCTGGGGTTGATTGCGACGTCCTATAAAGGACATGCAACTAACTTTTTTCTTAAACTGAAAAAAAAAAAAACGAGAGACTGATACCTGCACCTTGTGGATCGTCATATAAATTACAGTTAAACTTGAAATGCTGGCATCTTACCTCTTGAAGAGACGAGACGTCGCCGCAAATTTCAGAGGCTGATGGGATATATAATCAGTGCCACTATAACTGTTGATAGGAAGCCTTCTGGGTGCCACTACTACAGCTGACAGAACGCAGACACTCAATTAAGTAGGCACTGCTAGCCACGAAAGCTAATTGCTATCATTGCAAAATTCAAAATGGGATCCCTGAAGAAAATAGCAGCTTGCCAACATTTTCCTTCTCGCTTCTGCATAGAGAAAAGAGACGTAACAACGTACTAGTTGCATTATGTTTACAAGACTTCGCAATCAACCACGGCATTTTTGGTGTTTGCAATTTACTAAACAAGTTTACGTTCAGTAGTTTGCCATCGCTTTCTGGACGGCTCATACCCTTGTTAAAATTCAACACAAAGCGGTCTGTTTGCGAATCGCCTGCAGCTGATTTCGAATGATGTGTGGGAAAATGCAAATCTCCTTCGCTACCCCTTCACTATAGACAACACTGTTTACGGGTACTTATTCTTGTATTCCATTTCCCCATTCTTGTAGTCAACTCATTAGATCAAATTACATTTTAAACTATTTGACATCTGTCATTGTCTATTCTAATATGTCAAGGCTATGAGAGAATTTTTTTTACTTTCAGTTTCTCTGGGAACGATTATTTGATGTTCATATCTAAATTTCAAGTGACGTCGACAAAAAGCAACCCAGACATGAGCAATTGGAGGCAAAGTAAACGGGAACAAATTAGTACAATAAAATATTAAGATAACCAAACAATAATTAGATAACGTGGGTAGACATTAAGTATAAAAATGATTAAACATCATACATAATACAGCAAGAATATACGACATGAAAATAAATGCCTTAAAGTCAAACACAGTCAGGATATTTCAAGCGATATACCTTAAACAAGAGGAACACAGAACAAGTTAATAAATGCATCTATCTAGATGCAGCTATATTGGAAAATGTCCGACGTGAGGTATAATAGGAATAGGAGTTATCATGACAAAGATGGCATTTAGAGAACAAAACAAATCCCTAACATAAAAGACTACAACTTGATCCATTGAAAGATGCTCCGCGTGTACAACTGGAAGAAGAAAAAGAAGAAGACAGAAGATGACAGAAGAAGAAGAAGAAGAAGAAGAAGAAGAAATAGAAGAAGAAGAAGAAGAAGAAGAAGAAGAAGAAGAAGAAGAAGAAGAAGAAGAAGAAGAAGAAGAAGAAGAAGAAGAAGAAGAAGAAGAAGAAGAAGAAGAAGAAGAAGAAGAAGAAGAAGAAGAAGAAGAAGAAGAAGAAGAAGAAGAAGAAGAAGAAGAAGAAGAAGGAGGAGGAGAAGGAGGAGGAGGAGCAGGAGGAGGAGGAGAAGAAGAAGAAGAAGAAGAAGAAGAAGAAGAAGAAGAAGAAGAAGAAGAAGAAGAAGAAGAAGAAGAAGAAGAAGAAGAAGAAGAAGAAGAAGAAGAAGAAGAAGAAGAAAGGACGACGGCTAGAAATAAAATTGACTTTTGTTTGTCCCTTTCGCATTTCGCAACTGCGAGCGCTAACAAGACAAGTCACCTGAACAAGTCAAGAAGCTGAAAATGGCACGTTTCAAGAACACCAAAAGACACGCGGTATCCAAGATATGCAGCGTGGGAGCCGACAAAGCCTTAAAGAAGTCGGGCGGAGAGAACTTTCATGTGAGCTGCAACAAAGAACCGGAAACTACAGTTACTACTGAAGCCACCACGAGGAAGATCGACGAAAACCCACCACAGACAAGAACCAAGACAGTTGAGAAGGAGGAGAAAGACACCAGAGTCGGAAACACCGACTCAAAGAAGTCAGATGCGTTGTCAAGCGTATTCACGTTGAGCTGTCAGACGAACAAATCACGAAACAGCTACAAGAAGAGAATCTCAACATCTGAATCTTGAAGGTGGAGCGGATCCTGACGTACTCAAAGATCCCTATCACGTTGGCAGTGATATCGTCAAATGCACAGATAAAGAAAGAGAACGAAGAAATCCTACAAACCATTAAATCAAAGCGAAAACTGCAAAAAACTGAAATGGAACTTCTCCAGAACAAACCAACAGAAGCCATACAAGAAACCACAGAGAAACCGCAAGATGAAAATCAAGAGACCGAGCCTGAACCACAAGATAAAGCCAGCAGCCCAACAACGACGCCCGAGACATACAAGGGGAAACCAATATCCCGCCAGACATCCGAAGAAAACCGAGATGAGCACCCTGATGACAGCAAGGAGAGGCCCCAGGGACCTACCTTGGAGGAGTGCCTAGAATCGACAAAATTGCAGGCTATTAGAGATTAACTCGGGCGCAAGGAATTCAGAATGCGCTGGAGAGAAAAAGAAAAGAAGAAGCCCAAGAAACTCAGGGGGCAACCGATAGAATACCTAGATATACACTATCACCCTGAGTCCGGCCTCGAGTACTATATAGATGACGAAGAGATCATCCCGTGGTTGTCCATGGAGGAAGACTGCGAAAGGAAACATAAATTATTAATCAAAATAGAAAACAGGCGCAAGGAGGAAAATGACAACATCGAAAAGCTTCTACGGACAATACACACAAAAAAAGTAGGCAAACAGACCAAATAAAAAGTCCTTCTAAGGACTGCACCCAGCCAAGCCAGAAGAGCTAGGAGCCTGCACCAACAAAGAAAACCACAAGAGGAGATGGGCACAAAGGATAGCCGCCGACCAATCCCCGCAGCTGACGTCACAAACACAAAAACCGATATAACCAGTCCGAGGGAGGACTCACTCGTAAGAGCGCATAAGACAAGAAACAGGGCTAAAACCCCACAAAAACCACGGCTCTCAACAATAACCACCGGTGAGGAGTAGGTTAGACGAGACCAAATTTGGAATGTTTTTTTTTTTTTGAAAATTGGAATTTTAATTGGACTTGTCCCTTTCGTTAATCTGTATTTATCCCTTCCCTGATCAGGTTCCTGTCGTTGTCATGACTCCTCTTAAATACGTTTCTTTTGTTGTTTTGTAGCGGCATAGAATGTTTCCAACAGAACAATGCTGTTACTTTATTTGCAAGTGCACACTGGAAACCCGCTGCTGTTATCTTACGCAAGGCCTTTATAAACTGTTGTTATTTCCTGCCTGACATTCAGTTATCTCCTCTGGCATCCTCGACTTTCTCACAAGCTTTTAAATCTGCTCTCCCACACTTTATTCATTTCATCCGTTTCGCTTCACACTTCACAGGCACGTGTTAAGATTGATAGGTGGGGTTGCAGCTGGAGGTTCACGTGAAGAAACACCTTGAAACTTCACACGAAGAATAAACAGTGACTGAACTGAAGTTAACTCCTGTTCTAGCTAGTTGTTAAAGAACTAATTTCAACGTCTTCATCGGTTTGATAAGAACGTTGGTTATTTAACTTTGTTTATAGAGAGGCTGTGATACGGGCACTTTTTCTGGTAACACACCCAATTCCAGTGTGTATTTTTGGATTTCCTATGGTCTTATTCAACATGCGTACTGTATTGCAGAACTCTTTCCACCCTCTTTAAGCACATAAATCAGCAGCTTGTGCAATATCAGTAGAGAGGGTGAAGCATCTCGTCCATTAATGATAAATAACGTACATAAACACATGATTTACTTTAACCCGCACTGCATGCAGGGGCATACCACAGCTTGGCAGCTTTGGCAGACAGTAGTCTAGTTAATGCAGTCAGTTGATGACCACATATTATACAGGTGGGGACACCACGAAAGCCCATTCAGTTCCTCGCGATTATGGCAGGCAATCAATGCCAAGGTCTTGTACTCACCCCGTGTATAATACTCACACATGTTGGCAATGGATGTCTGGCTTATCTATAGGGCGTATTTTTAATACTGTGCAGTGTTCGAAAATATTAAATGTAAATGTTTTGCGTATCCTTTTACAGGACTTAGCTGTCAACAGCAGCATCTTTCAGCTGTCTGTTGATCTCTTGGCAAGATTACGCTCAGTAGTTTGCCATTGCTTTCTGAGCGGCCGGCTCAGTATCCGCAAGTCACGAGCGGGGGTCGAACCACCTCAGTTCTCGCTCCGCTGCGAGACTCTGCGTGATAAACGGGATTACAGAGAGAAAGTGTTGTAACCCCACAGCCAGAGAGACCGGCTTCGAAAATATTGCCGGTCCAAATTTTATATTTACCTATTATGTTGCATGAACTTTACAAAGGGTGAATACAAAACTTGGACCCGCAATATTTTTCAAACGCTGCACAGTTATTAAATATACACTCTATACCTGCAGTGGCGGACTGGCCAGGGTGTCATCTTGCCGGATGGGAAGCGGCACCCTATGGCAATAAGACGAAGTGAGCTCCCTTAAACATTAGACAATAAGTATTGATGTCGTATTAGTAGCCTTGTCTCCTGGCAACACATATCTTCATACCCAGTCAGTCACAGTCTAAAATAAAATGTTCGCATATCCTTTTACGAGACACCGCTGTCAACATCAGCATCTTTCAGCTGATTGTTGATTTCTTGGCAAGATTACGCTCAGTAGTTTGCCATTGCTTTCTGAGCGGCCGGCTCACATACCCCGTAAGTTACCGACGCGTTTCGAACCACTGCTGATTCTCACCGTAGTCACGTTACTTACGAGAGTATACGTGATTACGGAGAGTCACAGTCTACCTGGGGAAATTCGATCAACACCACCCCCGAGTTCTTCAAGTCGTACACAAGTGAACAAATGAATAGTCAACCAACATAAAAGTGGTGTTCCCAGCCGCTACACACTGCTGGAGATGCTGGGGGAGGGGGGGGGGAGATAGAACACGCATGCACAGAATGGCTCGGTGTGCAGTGAAGATAATCTAACTAGTATCTAACTATTTAACTAACGAGTGAACAAACTGAATCAATCTGATTCTTCAGCAACAGTTCCAATCTATCCCAGATGAATCTTTAGCTAACATACCTACAAATAAAAAGGTGACTAAATTGCTTAGACTATTCGATAGTGATAAAGCAATAACAAAAAGATAGATAATTTAATTTCTACATTATGATCATTAATATTTCCCAAGGGACTTACATGTACAGTATTTCTCTATAATTTCCCAACTACTGAAGGTCTCCTGTCTTGGGCAAGGTCACCAGACATTCATCTGTCCAGTCTGCTGGTGTATATTTAGTATTTCAGGCTCTGCTAAATCAGTTGTGTAGATTGGACATACATTGGGATAACCTAAGTATAGTATAATTAAAGAGGCCTTTGTTTGGAATCCACAGAACAAAATAACTAGAGGAAGCCCTAAAACCACATACAGAAGAAACGTAAGAACAACACAAATGGTCATATGTGGACATGACATGAGCGAAGCTGCATGAGGTAGGTAGGATAGGACGGCTTGGTGGCCAAGGGGTTACCGACGCAGTTCGTAATCCCGCATACCAGCATTTGAAACACAGCTGTTAGCGATTTGCCAGCAGACTGCCTTACGTTGTTTTTATGAAATGGTATGAGTGCCGGTCGTTCAGAAAGAAATGACAAATTACTAAACGCAAACTTGCCAAGAGATCACGAACAACCAACAAAAAATGCAGGGGTTGACTGCTAAATCCTGTAAATGATATGCAACTTAACGACAGTTTTCCTGTGAACGTTTTGCTGAAGATTTTAAGCTGTGGGATGGAAGAAGACGATGTGGTATGACCACTTTTAGGATCATGTATGTATCGTGGGGATGAGGGGGATGCAAAAAAAAAACAAACAAACAAACAAACAAACAAACAAATACCACAGACGGAGAGGAAACGAATGCAGCAGTCTTTCAAAAACTAACCAAAACCTAAAATTGTTTCGAGAAAATAGGCATAGACAGTCAAGATATTTTGGGAATTTTATGTGAAATAAGCTGGAAAACTTAGCGACAACTGGCAAGATTGAAGGGAAAGAGCAAAGGGAAGGGAGAAAGATCAAAACCAAGATAACTTGGCGACATGGCATAAGCGGAACAACAACAGGCATCTAATTCAAGACTGGTGATTGTGTCAGATGGTGAATCATGACCGCACAGCCTTATCGCCTTGGCACATGATGATGATGATTGTACTATACATCAAAAAAATACCAATGTAAACGATTTCGATATGTAAGGTACACCCTTTTGCAGACAATTCTACCCCTCATGTAAAAAACCGCCATCTTCTCGTGGCATGCAGTATAATCTCAAGAAGACCAATAGAGTTTATTCTCATTGCCACAATCGCATTCTGCAGCAGCTTCAGCAAACCAGGCTCTTCGATAACCTGCAACTACCTATGCATTCATTGATTTCATATATATATATATATATAATTCTTAACCATTTCTATCCCAAACAGTTATTACTGTAAGTTGTGCCTACCATGCTGCAAGCATTTCATAACGGAGGGTAGTGGAGCAAGAACGAGAAAGATTTGAACTTTGCCTTAGGGAAACCCTACATAAACATGGCCTCACAACAACAGCTCCTGCACTTCTGGCCCAGGGAGGAAGACTGCGCCTTTCAAAACCTATAACGATACAACACCATGTGGGAAAACAACAACAGAGGAAGTAGAAGGATAATTGGAAAGGTAAGAAAGAATTAACCAATAAACTGGCTAAGACAGATATGTGTCCAGCAACAACTGTCTAGGAAAGAAGTGTTCAGTTGCTAACTAAGACGGAATACTGCATGAAGTTGCCTCTGCTTAATGGAAGGAAGCACGCAACCATTGTGAGTATCTACGCACCAACTATGACCAACGAAGATGATGTCAAGAACAAGTTCTATGAGGACCTGCACAGTGTATTAACATCTGTTCCCAAAGGAGACAAACTTATACTCCTTGGGGATTTCAATGCAAGAGTAGGCACGGACACCACCTCTTGGAGTGGCATTATTGGAAAGCATGGAGTCGGAAATTGTAACAGCAATGGACTCCGCCTCCTTCAGACATGTGCCGAACATGATCTCGTGATTACGAACACAATTTTCCGTCTCCCTATGAGAAATAGGACATCGTGGATGCACCCTCGCTCGAAACACTGGCACCTCATTGACTATGTCATCGTCAGGAGGAGTGACAGACAAGACGTTCGAGTGACAAAATCCATGTGTGGTGCCGAATGTTGGACAGACCATCGTTTCATTGTCTCGAAAATGAACATCCACATCAGGCCACCACGGCGTCCTCAAGGGGCGAAAATGCAAACAAAGCTAAATGTCACCCGCCTAAACAGCAAGAAAATGCAGCAGTCGTTTGAAAATATGCTGGAAGACCGCCTCAAGCCCAATGCTGAAGCTAAACAGGATACAGAAACAGAATGGAGAGCCCTAAAGGACACAATTTACAACACTGCTATGGAAATCCTGGGTCCAGCCCCCCGAAAGCATAAAGACTGGTTTGATGAAAATTCCGAAGACATCAACCAATTGCTGGCCGAGAAACATCTTCTCCTCAAGGCACATTTGAATGACCCAAAGTCAACATAAAAAAAAAAGATGCTTTCAAGAACATTCAGAGAGTAGTGCAGCAGAAACTTCGGCACATGCGGAACTCCTGGCTGAGCAGCAAAGCTGATGAAATTCAGGGCTTTGCTGACAGACATGATATGAAAAACTTCTACGACTCACTGAAAGCGGTCTATGGTCCTTCATCACCAGGCATAGTTCCCCTCCTCAGTGCAGACGGGGGAACATTGGTCACCGATAAAAAAGAAATCCTCCAACGCTGGGCAGAGCATTTCAGCAAAATCTTCAATGCAACTTCCTTGTTCGATGATGAAACCATCAACTGCCTTCCTCAAGTTCCCACCAATGAGACACTTGATGACCTGCCAACCATAGTGGAAATAAACAAAGCCATCCAGTAACTCTCCAGCGGCAAGGCACCTGGTCCTGATTCCATCCCAGCAGAGATATACAAGGCAGGTGGGCCGGTCCTAACAGAGCAGCTTCACCAAGTCTTCACAAACATATGGATGAACGAGACCATGCCACAAGATTTTAAGGACGCGCTAATAGTCCACCTTTACAAACGTAAAGGAAACCGCCAATCCTGTGACAACCACCGAGGCATCTCCTTGCTTTCAATTGCAGGGAAGATACTCGCCAGAATTCTTCTCAATCGCCTCACAGCCCATCTCGATCAAGGTCTTCTTCCTGAGAGTCAATGTGGCTTCAGAAAAGAACGTGGAACTGTTGACATGATTTTCGCTGCAAGGCAGCTGCAAGAGAAATGTCAGGAACAGAACTGCGAAATGTTCTCCACTTTCATTGACCTTACCAAGGCTTTTGATACAGTCAGCAGAGAAGGACTGTGGAAGATTATGGCAAAATATGGCTGTCCACGAAAGTTTGTCCAAATAGTGCGGCTATTTCATGACGGCATGCAGGCAAGAGTACAGGAAAATGGTGAACTGTCTGAACCCTTTCCTGTAACCAATGGAGTGAAGCAAGGATGTGTCCTGGCACCAACACTGTTCAGCCTCATGTTTTCAGCCATGTTGATGAATGCCTTCGAGAACGACGACATTGGAATAGACATCAACTACCGTATGGATGGAAAGTTATTCAATCTCAGAAGGCTGAAAGCTAAAACCAAAATTGACAGCGGCACCGTCAGAGAGCTCCTGTTTGCTGATGATTGCGCTCTATACGCCAACTCAGAGGCGGACATGCAACATAATGTTTCAGCTTTCTCACATGCCTGTGCCAACTTTGGGCTCAATATCAACTTGGAGAAGACTGTAGTTATGTACCAGCCAGCTCCAGGGAATAATCACACTGTGCCGAATATCAAAGTGAATGACCATAGACTAAGTGTTGTGGACAAATTCACCTATCTTGGCAGCACTGTGTCACAAGCTGCCACAATCGATGACGAAGTGAATGCAAGAATCTCCAAGGCCAGTGCAGCCTTTGGCAGACTGTACAAGAATGAATGGGACAGAACTGGAATAAGCCTGCAAACAAAGCTAAAAGTCTACAAAGCAGTTGTATTATCCACACTGCTATATGCTTGTGAAACCTGGACTGTTTATCAGCGACACGCTAGGAAATTAAACCACTTCCACACAGTCTGCCTAAGGAAGCTACTGAAGATTAAGTGGCAAGACAAGATTCCAGACACTGAAGTCCTAGAAAGAGCATCCATGCCCAGTATCCACACTCTACTGATGAAGAATCAGATTCGCTGGGCTGGTCACTTGACTCGCATGCCTTATCACAGGCTCCCTAAACGAATTTTCTACAGCGAACTGCGTTGTGGTAAACGCTCCCAAGGTGGCCAGAGGAAACGTTTTAAAGACACTCTGAAAATTTCACTGAATGCTTTTGGAATTCATCATGACACCTGGGAGGCTGCAGCCAGAGACCGAAATTCGTGGCGTGCATCATTATGCAAGGGTGCAGTCATATGTGAGGCAACCAGGGCTGCAAGAGCTGTGAAGAAAAGGCAGGACAGAAAAACCACTGCAGGAAATCCTCCTCCAGAGACGTCAAGCATTCTTTGCCCACACTGTCAAAGAACATTTCGAGCCAAAATAGGCCTTATCAGCCATCTTAGAACCCACGGCTCCACACCTTCAACCCCACTGGATGAAATGAATGGTCATCATCATTCTTGATGGACAAACAACAAGACGGAATGAAATGTGAAAAACTGCAGTAAAGATATCATAATTTAAACCATCAAGTATATAACAGCTTTGCCCAATACAATTGTCGTGTCCTCCTTTAAAGTGTCGTCCCTGGAGTGAAGAGAGTCAACACCCACATTATATTATTTTTCTTCCTTTTTTCAATATCTTGGAGAATCCACCAGCTTCCGTCCAACACACTCCATCAGCCTATGGACACCTTTTCCTATCACTCTCTCACTGTCGTACTATGCCCCCTCTCATACTTCCCCAACGCAACATACTCAACAACTCTTGCTTCTAAAAATTAATAAAGATTAATTTATTAAAAGAAAAGTGTAACGTATATGAGACGTGTATGCGAAGACAATGTGTGTCGTGTATTATAACATAAATGTATGTGTCAGCCTTCAAAGTTCAGGATCATAGTGTACACATCATGGCAAGGATCACACGACATCACAAGACTCATCACAAGGGACCTCACCGAAGTCGTGTCCTTCTCTCCAGACATGTCCTCCTCCAGGAACTCTGATGACCATGAGATCTGAATCCCATGTAAATATATAATCCGTGGAAAAAACTGTTATTGTTCCTAACACAACTGTTCCTAACAGTTTATAGAAACTCCGGCTTCATAATTCCGGCGCGGTGAAACAAACATGGAACACTGTCCTATGAACAAGACTTTTTGTCTCTTGATAAATGTTCGCTAGTTCTCACGTTTAAAAAATTATTGTCTATACTCCAATAGAGTCCTTTATTTTTGTTCTAGTCATAAGTGAACTGAATATCCATCACTACTGGTGTGTTAAAACTGGTATGACCTAAACTCATTCGGTATTTATCCTGTAGGATACATATACCATTTAGCTCCACTGAGCAATGTTGATCATCTTCCTCTAGCATAAGCTCTGTTGTAAAGTTGCTAGTCAATCTTCCTGCGCCAAACTCTATCCGGGATCGGATTTTTAGTTGTTCCGGGTTCTTCATTCCAACCAGAGGAACCTTAGGCAACACTGCAGTTAGATCAAATTACATCCACTCTTGCCATGACAGGCACGTGTAAAATTAAATCACTAATTCGCACACGGTAGACGTTTTCCCATCAGAACCACAGTGCCGAAGCACGTCTTCTACAATCCAAGGTTTGCGTTCAACTCCCCATCTCCAATCATGGTTTTTGGCCAAACCTCTAAAATTGGTCACGTGACATGGTTGTTGTCCTTCAAGTGTTATTTGGGCAATCATCCATTGTCAAGAATCGATTTTCCCTTGCCTAGTCACTGTCAAAGTTGTCATCACTTGTTTTGACTCCCCCAACAAACTAACGAGTTACTGTATGATCCCAACAACAGTTTTCCCCAACAAGCTGCCAATCTTCTTGATGTTCCGGAAACTATAAATTGACAGATGTACTGTTATCTTCCGTGCTGAGTACTTCCGCTCTCAATCCAACTGGTTTATGAACTGTCAAAGCGATGTACGATTCAGCGCACTCACTTTCCCTACACATCTGCAACTGTTAATTTTGACATCCGATTGCAACCAGGATCCGACGGGTTCCATCTGTATTCAAATGTTGACAAACTGTCAAAGCGGTGCCGGGACCCGTCTCCCTCACCACTGAGTGTTCCCGATCCGTCGACCAGATATAAACACGTGCAGTTACATTTCCTGGATTTGTTGAAACAACCTGTGGCCTCGAACATATGCACTAAGCAAACTTTCTGTATTATCATTATCTGGTTAACTCATGGCGATCTCGTGACAACAATTACGGAAAATAGGACGTCACGGGGAGAAGTCTTCATTAGCAAACTTCTGTCAACAGTGGCCCTATTTCATGTTAGAGCCCCAAGGTAAGTACCACATATTTTATTTCATTCTACTTATAATGCCTTAACTAAGTAAGTGCCAATGGATGATTAACGTCTTAAGCGACTTACTGCATTTGCCATGGGCCTATTAATCGCCGAAATGTTGCCATTGCGTTATAATACAACATATATGTTACCATATTAACAACTCTAAAGTCATAACTGTGAACCACCCCTACTTCCAATTTTCCGCCATCCATTTTTGTTTGGTCCAAACCTACGTTTTGTTTGGCACTGAATCTGTTAACATTGTCTGAAGTGTCATCTCCGTGATTTGTGTGTTTGTAGTTGTTCTTATTGTTGTTTGTACAGGACGGCTCGTCACCACAACGTACTCTATGTTTCACTAATTGTATCCTGCAAAGCTATCCTACAGTTTGTCATTTTCTATTGCTAAATAAGAGATAGTTACACAAATAAACACACATAGTATTGTTTGGCGCTCACAGAAGGAGAAGAAATTAGTAGAGACTAGAGGACGCAATAGACAACATACAATTTGAAAGCTATAGCTACCAAACGGATCTCGAACCTGTCATCTCCAAATGGCGACAGCGCTTCGCTGCAGGAACAATTGTACTTCGACGCTGACAAACTAGACACTCCACAAAAAAAGTGTCCTTATTAGTCATGTCTATCATACACATGAACCTTCAACTATGGAATACGGACAGAATTCGTATCAAACCATTGAGATGGCACCGTAGGTGTCATAATTTATATTAAACCAGCATAGGTTAAATAACAAACACACAAACACATCGGACCGTAAATGCTGTGTCCAGTATATTAACAAACATTTAAAGAAGAGAAATTATTGGTTGGTTCTAATGCTGCTCACGTATTACACAGGAAATCAATTTGGGAACCAGTTGAGGCCACAGAAACAGTTACACAAATAAACACACAGAGTATTGTTTGAAGGAGGTTTGTTTCTCCACAGAAGGAGAAGAAAGAAGTAGATGCTAGAGGACGCACTAGACAACAACTAAGAGATAACACGTCAGTATATCAACTGTTTGCTGCTGACAGAGTAAAATGATACTAGGCTTCATGGATTAAACACGATGGAAGGCGAGAAAGACACATACTAAGACTGCAACAAGTACCATTAGTATAGGGACTCTTTGCTAGCTGTAGAACATTCGAACAGAACATGTATTAGAATGTCCCGATAGCTATGATGTGGCGTCTTGAATACGTTCAGCCTAACTCAACTAGATTAGAAAACCCAGGAATACTGAGACAGCAACATGTTTATTTCTTGTGCGGCCAATTCCCTACGTTAAGTAAAGAAACAAATGCTTTTCCTCTCTGAACTCATTCGTCATTAGGAGATGGCCAAGATTGGCCCACAGTTTATCTTTCACTTCCTTTCCTGGCGTCAGTTTTCAGCAACAACAAAGAGCAAGCCGTTGAACCTGCCCTGTCTTGTTGCTCGTTCGGTGTCTCACTATCGTTGTTCGCAGGCAGACACATACATTACGTCTCCTCTACATACACTACTTCTCCACTAAACATATTACTTCTCCACTACATACACTACTTCTCCAATACATACACTACTTCTCCACTACATACACTACTTCTCCACTACATACATTACATTACTTCTCCACCACACACATTACTTCTCCACTACATACACTACTTCTCCACTACATACATTACTTCTCCACCACACACATTACTTTTCCACTACACACATTACTTCTCCACTACATACATTACTTCTTCACTACATACATTACTTCTCCACTACATACACTACGTCTCCACTACATACACAGCTTCTCCACTACATATATTACATTACTTCTCCACCACACACATTACTTCTCCACTACACACATTACTTCTCCACTACATACATTACTTCTCCACTACACACACTACGTCTCCACTACATACACTACTTCTCCACTACATACATTACTTCTCCACTACATGCATTACTTCTCCACTACATACACTACTTCTCCACTACATACATTACATTACTTCTCCACCACACACATTACTTCTCCACTACACACATTACTTCTCCACTACATACATTACTTCTCCACTACACACATTACTTCTCCACTACATGCATTATTCTCCATAACATGCATTACTTCTCAACTATATGCATTACTTCTCCACTACATGCATTACTTCTCCACTACATACACTACGTCTCCACTACATACATCACTTCTCCACTACACACATTACTTCTCCACTAAACACATTACTTCTCCACTACATACACTACTTCTCCACTACATGCATTACTTCTCCACTACATACACTACGTCTCCACTACATACATCACTTCTCCACTACATACATTATATTACTTCTCCACCTCACACATTACTTCTCCACTACACACATTACTTCTCCACTACATGCATTACTTCTCCACTACACATATTACTTCTCCACTACATACATTACTTCTCCACTACATGCATTACTTCTCAACTACACATATTACTTCTCCACTACATACATTACTTCTCCACTACATGCATTACTTCTCCACTACACATATTACTTCTCCACTACATACATTACTTCTCCACTACACACATTACTTCTCCACTACATGCATTACTTCTCCACTACATACATTACTTCTCCACTACATACACTACGTCTCCACTACATACATCACTTCTCCACTACACACATTACTTCTCCACCACACACATTACTTCTCCACTACATACACTACTTCTGCACTGCATGCATTACTTCTCCACTACATACACTACGTCTCCACTACATACATCACATCTCCACTACATACATTACATTACTTCTCCACCACACACATTACTTCTCTACTACACACATTACTTCTCCACTACATACATTACTTCTCCACTACACACATTACTTCTCCGCTACATGCATTACTTCTCCACTACATATATTACTTCTCCACTACATGTATTACTTCTCCACTACATGCATTACTTCTCCACTACACACATTACTTCTCAACTACATACACTACTTCTCCACTACATGCATTACTTCTCCACTACATAAACTACGTCTCCACTACATACATCACTTCTCCACTACATACATTATATTACTTCTCCACCTCACACATTACTTCTCCACTACACATATTACTTCTCCACTACATACATTACTTCTCCACTACATACATTACGTCTCCACTAGATACATTACTTCTCCATTACATACATTACTTCTCCACTACATACATTACTTCTCCACTACATATATTACTTCTCCACTACATACGTTACTTCCCCACTACATATATTACTTCTCCACTACATACATTACTTCTCCACTACATACATTACTTCTCCACTACATATATTACTTCTTCACTACATACATTACTTCTCCACTACATACAATACTTCTCCACTACATATATTACTTCTCCACTACATATATTACTTCTACACTAAATATATTACTTCTCCACTACATACATTACTTCTCCACTACATACATTACTTCTCCATTACATACATTACTTCTCCATTACACACATTACTTCTCCACTACACACATTACTTCTCCACTACATACATTACTTCTCCATTACATACATTACTTCTCCACTACATACGTTACTTCTCCACTACATACATTACATCTACAATACACACACTACTTCCCCACTATATACACTACTTCTCCACCACAAACACTACTTCTCCACTACATACATTATATTACTTCTCCACTACATACATCACTTCTCCACTACATACACTACTTCTCCACCACAAACACTACTTCTCCACCACAAACACTACTTCTCCACTACATACATTACTTCTCCACTACATAGCTTACTTCTCCACTACATACATTACTTCTCCACTACATACATTATTTCTCCTCTACATAGCTTACTTCTCCACTACATACATTACTTCTCCTCTACATAAATTACTTCTCCACTACATACATTACTTCTCCTCTACATAAATTACTTCTCCACTACATACATTACTTATCTACTACATACATTACTTATCTACTACATAAATTACTTCTCCACTACATACATTACTTATCTACTACATAGATTGCTACTCCACCACATACATTACTTCTCCACTACATACATTACTTCTCCTCTACATAAATTACTTCTCCACTACATACATTACTTATCTACTACATACATTACTTATCTACTACATAAATTACTTCTCCACTACATACATTACTTATCTACTACATAGATTGCTTCTCCACCACATACATTACTTCTCCATTACATACACTACTTCTCAACTACATAATTACTTCTACACTACATACATTAATTCTCCACTACATATGTTGTTTGTCCATGAAAAATACTGATGACCATTCATTTCATCCAGTTTGGTTGAAGGTATGGAGCCGTGAGTTCTAAGATGGCTGATAAGGCCTATTTTGGCTTAAATGTTCTTTGACAATGTGGACGAAGAATGCTTGACGTTTCTGGAGGAGGATTTTCTGCAGTGGTTTTTCTGTTCTGTCTTTTCTTCACAGCTCTTGCAGTCCTGGTTGCCTCACATATGACTGCACCCTTGCGTAATGATGCACACCACGAATTTCGGTCTCTCGCTGCAACCTCCCAGGTGCCATGATGAATTACAAAAGCATTTAGTGAGATTTTCAGAGTGTCTTTAACGCGTTTCCTCTGGCCGCCTTTGGAGCGTTTACCACAACGCAGCTCGCTGTAAAAAATTCGTTAAGGGAGCCTGTGATCTGGCATGCGAGTCAAGTGACCAGCCCAGCGAATCTGATTCTTCGTTAGTAGGGTGTGGATACTGGGCATGGACGCTCTTTCTAGGACTTCAGTGTTTGGGATCTTGTCTTGCCATTTAATCTTCATTAACTTCCTAAGGCAGACTGTGTGGAAGTGGTTTAATTTCATAGCGTGTCGCTGATTAACAGTCTAGGTTTCACAAGCATATAGCAGTGTGTCCACTACATATATTACTTCTCCACTACATACATTACTTCTCAACCACATACACTACTTCTCCACTACATACATTACTCTCCATTGCTTCTCCACTACATATATTACTTCCCCACTACATACATTACTTCTGCACTACATATATTACTTCTTCACTACATATATTACTTCTCCACTACATATATTACTTCTCCACTACATATATTACTTCCCCACTACATACATTACTTCTCCACTACACACATTACTTCCCCACTACATACATTACTTCTCCACTACATAGATTATTTCTCCACTACATATATTACTTCTCCACTACATATATTACTTCTTCACTACATACATTACTTCTCCACTACATATATTACTTCTCCACTACAGACCAAGGCAGCCGCACTAGCATCAAGTCCAGCAACATTGTCTATCGCCCCAGTGGCCATGTGTTTGAATACCCTTGAGTCCGCACTGTTTTTATTGACCCGGACTATCGCGTCGACCCAGCCCAAAATGGGAACCAGGAAATGTCACTGGAAGTAAAGGCGGCCACCGTGATATTGACCACATGACCTGTCCAGTACCAATAGGTTTATAAAACATGGGGCTAGTACCACGTACAAAATACAGCTTAAGGCGTGGAAAAAGGTCGCTAGCTTACTTTACTTTACCACAGAACAGAAACAAGACGATACCTTTCCTGCCAGCTCACACACAACAGAGAACACCAGCGCTGCAGATGGATAAAAACGATCAAAACCCACCGATAAACAAAAACATTCAAGGAAGGGCAAGGCGCGAACGATAAGACATTGTTGTACCTTTGTATCAAACAAAAACAGGCTGTGTTAATTTGTGGATGGTATATGTTTTATTGTCAACTCGACCTGGGTCTATTTATACCATGCCCGAAGAATGTGTAAACAACCTACGGCCAGTAGAGGTCTCAGGTAAGAAAGAAGTGCATATTTTTATAGGGCAGGTAATCGGATCGTTAGAATAAGCTCTATGAAAGATACCACACAAGGTGTGTTTTTTGTCTTTAAATGTTAGCGCGGAAATCTAGCGTGGTAGAACAGCGGGATATCAAGGGAAACAACAAATTGTTATGCAAGGGAAATAACACATGGAATTGTATAAGGCAAATAAACAATGTAACAGCGATTGTTGTTATTACTTTACCCTCCATTATTTGTCTCCTTTATAAAATATATTTATAGCTGCTTAGTCAATCGCAGGTAGGTGACCCTAAAATCGGTCGATGTTCACTAGATAAAAAACGTGTAAGGCATAAAAGATATACAGACATGCCAAGCCAGTGGAATAAAGTCTTTGAAGTTGCAGTATCCAAACCAACATCATGATACATCGGATCCTTTGCAGAAGATCAATCGTATCACAGCCGGCAGAACAGATTCTCAATAAGTTGACAGTTCTTCTGCCTCGTACATGTTCATAACCAAGGTGATTTCAGTCTCTTATGTCCATACCTGCCTGTTCTGACAAGAACCATGCCTTCCATGGCTGCCTCCTCCCCCAATACCGTGACGTTTAATTAGTATGGCCAAAGTATTTCAGTTGAAGACACATATTCTGCGAATGAGACATCTGTCTTGGATGCTGAGATCTTGTAGTCGGTACGCTGCTTCTTATTGGTACAGGATATTCTTCAGAATTAGTCCGTGATATTCAAGTTGAAGAGCTCTGATATTCTTCCGTGGTGTGTGCGACATGTTCCGTAACTGACATGCACGTGTTGTCCCAGGAAAGATGCGCGTTCTCAAGAACGTTACCCTAAGGTGTTCACTTTTGATGTGTCATAGGCTCTTAATACTGTTTAACCTGTGCATGGCTATGGCTACTCCCGTGTGTTGCCGGGGCCCATAAGGGAAGCAAAGAATAGCAACACTGCAGCCTACCACGCATGTCGTAAGTGGCGACTAAGGAGGCTTGATGGTTCCGTCGCCCTGCTACTGAGTGAGTGCGTGGCACGACACTGTGAGCTGTGAGTTTCGTGTGAAATGCTTTTGAATCTGCTCGAGGTTTTTTGGAACGTGACTGCATGTTCAGAGCAATTGCAGATGGCTATTTCCCAGAGTTTACCGGTTTTTTTCCTTATGCAGAAATGCGTGGCTGCTGGGCTTCTGGTTGACTGCCACTACCATCGACGATGAACTGTATTTCGTGGACTGTATGGGTGAACATCTAGGAAATATCCAGATGGGAAAATGACTGCAGATTCCATCAGAAATGAACTGGGTGTTTTGTGGGGGGCTATTGTGTTGACATTCTGGCGGCGGCATTATGCACAGTGCATCTGTGCGGGCTGTTGTTTGTCGAGACTCCTGTCTTTTCCACTTTTCACATTGGGCAGTGGGGAGCATTTTGTATGATATTCACTGGCACAGGAACGGAGTATAATAGGGACGACCCGTTGCTGTGAAGTTGGAACTGCGACTAACTAGCTATGGCTATGGCCAGTCTACGACTGATATATTTGGAACAGTCATCAGTGTTGGTGATTATGAAGTCAAGACATACAACGCGTGCGACAATTTCATAGACAAAACATGAAGGGGGAAAAATATAGAAGTATTTGGTTGCTGTTTTAGCCAAGTCAAGCCCATATGCTGAACATATTCATCATCAGCAAACAGTTTGCCGACAAGGTGAATTATACATGATAAAAGGGTCAAACATATCAATGTGGATATCAGTATATTCCTATATCAGTAGGAAGAGGGAACAAGATGCATATACGGTTTCTAGCGCTATAAGTAATTTTCGCACATCTGCAGTGACTCCACAAGTGTTGCGTGCAATACTATAAGCTGTGCTTATTTTACATTTTGGAATACCTATTGCAATTCCTAACGTTACGTTTTATTTAAACGAATTTGTTGTAATATACCAGAGACTAGAAAAATAGTTCGACAGCAGAAGCGAGAATATATGAGTAATATAATCAAAGATATGGAAACTAATCACCAGAAAAACGAATCCAGAAAGTTGTTTTAAAGAACTGAAGTCAATGAAACGAGGGAACCAACACAACACATATGGTTTAAAAGACAAAAATGGGAATATGATAAATACCAATGAGGAAATGTGCAACACATGGAAAGAATACTTTGTTGAATTACTAAATTGTGAAGCTCCAAGTAACACTTTCCCACAAGGAGAGGTTCTAACGTGTGAACCACAAATTGAAGAACCTACATTTGAAGAAATCCTATATGTAATCACACGACTTAAAAACAATAAGGTAACTGGGGCTGATGGAATTACTGCTGAATTTATAAAGGCAGGTGGCCATGAATTACATCTAAAGCTATACGAACTAATAATAACAATCTGGAGGACTGAAGAATTAACCCATGACTGGAAAGAGTCATTATTGATACCTATCTTTAAGAACGGAGACACGTTCCAGTGTGAACATTATAGAGGAATATCACTACTGTCCATAAGCTATAAGATACTATCCGCAGTATTACTAAATAGACCAAAACCATATTCAGAATACATATTAGGTGACTACCAAGCGGGTATTAGACAAAACAGATCAACAATAGATCAGATATTTATCTTACGACAAATAGTCGGGAAAAATTGGGAATATAAAAGAGATCTCCATAACATTTTTTGTGGATTTTAAAAAGGCTTATGATAGTGTCCATAGGAATAGTCTATGGAATGCTATGCAGGAATTTGGAATACCAAGGAATTTAATCAACATGACCAGACTATGCATGGAAGATACTTATAATATGGTAACATATAAAGGCAGGAAATCAGATCTTTTCCAAATAACATCTGGCTTGAAACAGGGTGATGCACTATCGCCGCTACTCTTCAATCTTGGTCTAGAGAAAGTTGTAAGGAGTGTAAAGGAGGAATGTGATATTGGAGGAACGTCCAAGCTGCTTGGTTATGCAGATGATATAGATATTATAGGGGGAAATGAACAAAAGACATTGGAAATATTGACTCACTTAAAGGAAAAAGCCCAACAGATGGGGCTGGTTACCAACCAAGATAAGACAGAATATATGATAATTTCAAGAGAAGGAATGGCTAAAAACTCTGACCACATACAAATAGATAATATGACCATTAAAAGAACGGAAACATACAAATACCTGGGTACAATCTTCAACTGCTCCAACATCATAAGGGAAGAAATACAAACTAGAATCAGTTCTGGAAATAAGATATACTATGCACTACAACATCTACTAAAATCAAAGGCGCTATCCCGTAACACCAAGATCACAATATACAAAACACTGATCAGACCAGTTGTGCTGTATGGCTCTGAAACCTAGAGTACAACGAAAGGAGACGAAGCCTTGTTACAAAGCTTTGAGAACAAAGTTTTAAGACGCATCTTTGGACCCATTAGGGATCCACAAAGTGGAGAGTGGAAAAGAAGAAGTAACAAAGACATTTATGATCTGTTTAAGTCCCCACTAATCACTGGTATCACGAAGGCTAATAGACTACAATGGCTGGGGCATATAGAAAGAATGGAAGATAATAGGAAACCAAAACTCGCTTATACTCAGGAAATAAATGACCGTAGACCCCGAGGTAGACCAAGAAGACGGTGGAGAGATAATATATATATACAGACCTACAAGCACTTGTAATCAACGACTGGCAAGAGAAGGTCAACCAGAGAGACGAATGGAGACGGATTGTATCTGCAGCAAAGAACCTCAATGGCTCGGAACGCTGAAGAAGAAGAAGATACCATGCTTTGAAAACTTGTACACACACGTCAGGATCCAACTAGAGGTTTATTCTGGTAAAAACGGAATGGAGAGAGTTAAAAGAAGAAGACAACATGTTAAATGAAACAAGCCATAATATAAATAAAAAGGACATGACATACCTGGAAAAGCAGTCAAGCAACAAAACAGTTACCGATGAGGGAAGGCACCCGTGTTCCTGTGAACTAAACCTCACAAAGGTGACGTTATAAACCGACGGTAAATACTTGGTCATTCTGGCACGAAGCAGCGTAGAGAAAGGTCGCAAGTTAAAAGCAAGGCAGACAAGCACGTACATTATAACAGCATACATATTTTACAACAACAAGTACTTTACATCAACTAGACATTATCAACCCACGTCCTAAGTCCGTCAAGTGAATTTTCAACAAACATCGTACTCATTTGAGGACGTATGTATGTAAGTAAGACCCAAAATGAGAGATGGGAAGTTCCGGTGAGTGATGAGAGTGAATGTTAGCGAATTTCAGCAGGTGTACCTCACAAGTGAGTCTGTTTTAAACTTGATATGCCGATCACTGTATGCCAGCGTTTTGTACCGCACCAGTTTGTATGTATGCGAGTGTGTGTGTGTATATATGTGTGTATGTAAGTGTGTGTGTGTGAGTGTGTGTGTGAAAGAGAGAGAGTGAGAGAGAGAGAGAGAGAGAGAGAGAGAGAGAGAGAGAGAGAGAGAGAGAGAGAGAGAGAGAGAGAGAGAGAGAGAGAGAGATTGTAGTATGTCAAAAGTTTACCACAATATGGACTGCATTTCGTTTTCAAAATCCACCATGCACTCGGTCCACAGTGGAGGAGAACATGATAACACGAAATTGGGATGAGTGACTAACTGGCTGTGGAGGTTATTTATTGTATACTATTCGGAAATAAACTACCTGTCTGCTGCCAGCGTGAGTTATATCGCATTCGTCTCAGCATCTGGACTACTGTGAGCCAGCCATGTTGTTGTTGTCTACAGTTGTGTCAACGACAGGCACCATCTCATTAGCACCGGCCAGGATTCTCATGTGCGTGTGTACCAGAATGCATCTCATCTCATCATGTTCCTCTTGTACCTTGCGATGTCGAGGTGAAGTATAAACAGCGGAAGAGTGCCCGCTTATAGGCTTCATGTATCGATATTCCCATGGACTCTGTTTTTGCCTACGTCCATCGTTTACATGGTCGACCTCTTCCTCTGCTTCCCTCATTGCTTGTTGTGGTATATTTTTAGTTGGTAACCAACTTGCATGGCCAAACTATTTGACTTTCTACCTTTTAATAAAATCTAGTGCAGCTATAACCCCCACTTTAGTCCTGATTTCTTCCTTTCTGATCTTATCTCTTCTTGATACATTGAGTATTCTTCTCAGGAATCTCGTTTCTGTTGTTGAGATTGTTCTTTACTCTTTTTTTTTGGTCATTGCCCAGGTTTGGCATTGGTAACGTTGAGTTGGTAGGAAGACTGTGTTGTAAAGTGCTTTCTTAGTAGTTATTGATACATGTTTGTTCTTTAATATTTCTGTCTTTCTAGTCTTTCTGTACCAGAACTAGACATGCATTAAGCGTAACATAGTAGCGATTACGCTAACACGCCTGTTTTGGATTAATACTTTCACATCTCCATAAGCGCCACAAGAGCTTCAGGCATCTCGCATAGATCACACAAGAGGAGCCCAACGACAGGCACCATCTCATTAGCACAGGTCGGGATTCGTGTGTGTGTGTGCGTGCGTGCGTGCGTGCGTGTGTGTGTGTGTGTGTGTGTGTGTGTGTGTGTGTGTGTGTGTGTGTGAGAGAGAGAACTAGACATGCTATTAATATGCTGTTATGGGTTATTTTTCTTAAGTGGTCTTGGCTGCCGGTCCAGTAGTCATTAGTTCGAATTGGCATCGCTGAATGGCCTCCAATGCTGATAAGTCTTAAACAAGCACCACAACATTATTAGGAAGTAAAGAAGGATAGCGTCATATTGACCATATAAGCCCTTGAATGCCGATTGGTCTTTACGAATATTGAGCGATCACTAATTGCACGATACGTATGAAGATGTGCAAAGAATCCTTTACTTAATCGACTTTCTCATGTGGAACTGTGTCCTGCTGTGGGGTAGTTAAGGAAGTTACAAGGAGATGAATCCCCAGATCCTAATAGCCAACTGTATAAGACACGGGAAATGACATATTAAGACTTTCTAGGGGTATAGGCTGATTATAAAGTAGTGTTCCCTAACAGAGGCAAATAGAGCACTGAAAATGTACTGAACTTCGGAGAGGATAGCACTCTCTCTTTGTAAACCGAAAGTCCGTGTGGTTATCCAGCCCACAATCAGCTCCATAGTAATGCTGTCCCTTGACAAATATTATCAATGAGAACCCTCATGAAAAGACTCAAACACCAAATAACAAGTAAATAAACAACTCTTAAATACAACAGATATCATTACATTCGGATAACCCGTGGGCAAGGGGGGAAGTGGGTGTATGCTCAGGTGACACAACATAATAATTCACAACCACAATAAAAAAAAGGACAAATATATCTCAATTAAAGATATGTCAATAATATCTAATTAATTAATTTACGGCCCTGATGTTGTCTTGATGAAGGAATTAAATTAACACCTTCCTAGCTCCATTGAGATGCTGAAGGCTTTCTAAATCACAATAGATGGTGTCTCCAAGTTCATAATTCTTGCTAAAACTACAACCTCGGATTTGTCAATTTCTAACGCATATACTAAGGCATTTGATAAAGTAAAACATGATGAACTGATTACAATGTTGGAAGATATCAACACTGATGGAAAAGATTTAAGAATAATAAAGAATATTTACTGGAACCAAGTAGCAGCAATTAAAATGGGAAATAAAGAGGGTAGTTACGAACAGATAAAGCTAGGAGTACGACAAGGGTGTGTCTTGTCACCAGATCTTTTCTCCCTTTATAGCGAAGTAATAATGAGAGGGATCAAAGAGATGCCAGGAATACTAGTTGGAGGTTATAATATAAATAATATACGCTATGCAGATGACACAGTATTGGTGGCGGATAATTAAACAGACCTACAACAATTATTAGACGTTGTAGTAACAGAGAGTGCAAGGAAAGGACTCTCCTTGAATATCAAGAAAACAGTAACAATGATAATATCAAAGAAAATGGTGACACCAAAATGTGACATAGAAATAGAAGGGAAAATCCTTAACCAAGTTGATAATTTTAGATACCTAGGGGCATTCATAACATCAGATGGAAGATGTACAACAGAGATTAGGAGCAGAATAGGGCAGGCAAAAGCCGCATTTCAGAAAATGAAGAGTATCTTATGCAATAAGTCACTATCACTGAATGTAAGAAAGAGAGTGATGAAATGCTATGTAGAACCAGTTTTGCTGTATGGCAGTGAATCTTGGAATGTAAATGAACAAATTAAGAAGAAATTAGAAGAAACAGAGATGTGGTTCATTAGACGAATGTTGCGAATTCCTTGGACTGCCAGAGTAACTAACGACGACTGCCTGAAACAGGCTAACGAAACTAGAACATTATATACAACAATAAGACAGAGACAAACAGCTTTCCTCGGTCATGTGATGAGAAGAGAGGCATTGGAGAACATCGTAACAACTGGAAAGATCGAGGGGGAGAGAGGCAGAGGTAGACCAAAAGAAGTGATGCTGGATGGATTGAGACGGTGGCATGGAGGAATATCAGCAGCAGAGTTGATCCAGAAAACCAAAGACCGAGATCTATGGAGAGCCATGAACGCCTACGCCAGCCGGCACGGCACTTGATGATGATGATAATACTGGTAAAATTCCATGATTTAAAATACACGAGGTGAATATTCATTCCTAAACCACAGGGGTGAATGTTTATTCCTAAAGTTCACTGGGGAATGCACATTGTTTAAAATACTCAGATAAATTTCCATCGTTTAAAATGCACAAATAAAAGTCCATTGTTTAAACTACACAGATACATGCCCATTCGTATGTAGGAGTCATAAATGGAATTACTGATTTCGGAATCCTGCGAGAGTTGGCACGAGGAAAACATGAAGCAGTAGTAAAAGAGGCCTAGCGGCGTTTATCATGCTGGGGTTGATGTTCGGATAATGGAGAGGCCAGTGATGATTAAGGGTGAATCTCTCTTCCCGCATTGGAAAGACATTCTCCTCCTCCTGTCTTGAGGACTATGACCCTCCTGTTGCCATTCTTCAACATTTATGAAAATACCCCCAAACAAAGACCTTTTCAGCCCAATGAGGAAACCACCGATCCCTGTAGAGAATATGTGCCAAACAAAATAGCTATACCCAAAGATTCAAGTGAAAAAAAGAAAGGGGAAAAGGAGGAAGAGGAAAAGGGGAAAAGGAGGAAGAGGAAAAGAAAAAGAAAGAGAGAGAGAGAGAGAGAGCGAAAGAGAGAGTACGTGAGAGAGAGAGAGAGAGAGAGAGAGAGAGAGAGAGAGAGAGAGAGAGAGAGAGAGGGGAAGAGGGGGAGGTGAAGTAATTATGACACAAAGGTGGGTCACTTAGACCTGGCCCCACCACCTCAACATCTGATGCAGTCTTCCGCTCCCTATAATGACATAAAATGTGTCTTTCACTCCTGCATTATGGCAGAAGTGGATCATTCTCATGCTGTCTAGACTCTGCTGCTGAGAATATCTTGTGGCATCAGCAAGGGTAATACCGTTTCTCCGACGTGGCATTTATTCTCTTCTCCCTATAAAAATGTATAGGTAACCTCACATCATATTTCTCAGGTAACACCACAGCATATTTATATATTTAAAAATGAACTCATTATTTATTCTTTATGCATGACTACACATACAGAGATCATAGTCTCCTCTGAACATAAAAACAAAGAGATTATACGAGATTCTCCAGAAAAGTATCTCCATAAAAGAATATGAGTGATATTCTAGAAAGTACCAAGGTAGATCTTTTCCCAATTATTATTTTCATAACAAGGCTGAATAACTAGAAAACAGGAATATCATTCCTTATAAAGGGCATGAATGACAAGAAAGACATCCCTTCATTATCTCTCTAAGTCAAAGAAAATGCACTTTATTCTTCGAGGATTTTCTTTAGATCTGCACAAAGAAAACTCTAATACAAATTCAGATGTACTAGTCTTAAGTTTACTATGGTTTCCAACGTACCAAAAATCATCATGAATTACAATATACAACACCCCAAGAGCCGAACTGGCTAACGCGTCTTGATCTCTCAAAGCATTTTTGGTGACTGCGACTTCTACCGGCAACGTTGAGCTCGCTCATTAACATATATTAATGTTAATAGGAAGCACTTTTGCAGCTCCAATAGCAAGGCTAGATTTGCGCGCGAACATGACGGCACTCTAGTGTGGGTGTTGTTGTTGATGGCACAGGAATTGTATAAACAAAGGGTTAGGTAATTTGGCGGTTGTCTGCCCTTGACCTTTCACAATCCCTACTTCTCCGTGACAATGTAGGCAAACGTCATCTTGGATTGGCTCCCTCCGCCATCTCCCCATCTCGCCTATGATCAAACGTAGAATGTTCCGTTTCACAGCTATTCTTAGCTGTTGTTTACAATTCCGGTCATTGAGAATTTTCTAAAAGGGAAAGGGGCGAAGAGGAATATTGTCATCGTTAAGATTTAGGGAGTGCCCCCGTCTTAACACTGTCAAATTTGATTGGCGCTGACATTATACAAATAAATGTCACACTTGAGAGCGGCCTTTTATGTTTGATTTTCATCAGTCGAAGGATTTCTACAGTCGGTTTTTTATTGTGTGAAAATGCATTCTATCCACAACGTATAATGCATTAGGGGTGCTTCAGTAAAAGACGGGCGTTGTATCGTTAAACTATTCAGTCCCCGAAGGTTAGTCAACAGATTTGTAACGTTGGAAATAATCAGATCAGAAATCACGATAACATTATTTTGAAAGAGTTTAAACTATACTGTGTAAGTAGCCACAAAGAAATCCTTATTAATGAAATATGTTATGACCAAATTATGAAAGTAAGAGGACACATTACACGCAGGCTATAGATTAATGGCGAATTACACATCACGCAATTCTGGGTTGAAAGCGTGAAGCCGCTTCGTCACTTTGACAACATCTGTTCTCCCGGGTATATTTGAAGCCAGGGACGAGGAGACAAACACAGTGAACCATTGATTTTTGTTGTTTACTCTACAGCCCGTTCGTAATCCCGCATACCCGCGTTGGGTGATTTGGCAGCAGACCACATTACATTGTTTTTTTTAATGAAATGGTATGGGTGCCGGTCATTCAGAAAGCAATGGTTAAACAACTGACCGTAAACTTGCCAAGACGTCACGAACAGCCAACAAATCCTGGGGTTGAAAGCAACGTCCTATAAATGGCATGTAACTAACTTTTTTTTCACTGTCTAGAACAGAAGTGATGATGTGTCTTTCCGTTAAGTCCAGTGGCATGAACCTGCTGGCGGTTATATAATGTGTTGGGACCATCATATGTTTGTGTAAATTTGCGTGCACAGAGGGATGGGTGGGCAGTCTTTTCTAATGCAACTAACGACGAGAGCTGACGCGCATCCTTGTCCGACCTCGCTAACGCCATTATCATCATTATCATCTCATCTTGTTTCTCTTCTACCTTGCGGTGTCGTGATGAAGTATAAACAGCGGGAGAGTGCCCGTTTATGGGCTTCGTGTACCGATATTCCATGAACTCTGTTATTCCCTCCGTCCATCGTTTAGGTGGTCGGCCTCTTCTTATGATTCTGTGGGGTCTGGACATCATTGCTCAGAATGGCTATGCCATTATCAGCCTAACGAATGGATATTGTTAAGCCTATCATGACCTGCAACTTCCGTAACTTAGTGGCTAGACACTCACCTGTCGACCCGGTGACCATAAGTTTGATCCACAGCTGGGTGCTGACAAACACATATAGAACAACCATCACACTAATTCGAACAAACAATTGAGAAATCATTTGAACACCCTGGAACCAACCAGTAGTGTTTCTTCTGTAAATGTTCATCATTCACTTGACTCAGAATATCGAATTTGGGTGTTTGTGCATTTGCTCCTTGGCAAATACGTACATAATAAGTAAAGACGAGACGTATGTCAGCAATGAATGCAGAGTCTGCCTTTATCTCCCTTAGGCACATCTTGAAAGAGAGGAGGGGCGACAATGTTCTTTTGCCAAAGAGCGATATCATTATCATCAAATCATTTATAGTGCAAAGTGGCGTAGTCGTCTATGACTTTCTGCAGATCTTTATTCTTGTGTTCTGAATCAGTTCTAGGGATGGTTTTCCTCCAAGTCAGAGGTTCCCAAACCACGGCCCGCGGGCCACTTGTGGCCGCCAGCTGTCAGAAAGTGGCACACGAGGCCTCGAACAGTCATTTTCCGCAATTATCGTTATAAAAACAAGCAGCATTCCAGACTCACCGAGGGTAACCTAGCTGCGCTTATCACTTTGAGCACGACAGATTTGAGCCCAGTCATTGATAAACTGGCATCTGAACTTAGGTAACTGGTTATGAAGAACAATTACAATTGTAAATTAATTACATTAATAATAGCGATTTTCGAAACTGATTTAAAATTTAAGTTAAGAAAGGTATGAGTTATATTGCACGACTTTTATAATTTTACTAGCTGACCCGGCCCGGCTTCGCCCAGGCCCTGGAGGGGATCTATCTATCTATCAGTCTGTCTGTCTGCTTGTTTGTCTGTCTGTCTGTCTGTCTGGCTGACCCGGCCCGGCTTCACCCAGTCCCTGGTGGGGAGCATCTCATTTAATTCATATACATAGTCATATAAGCTCTCCCGTTCCCGACTATCTGTCTGTCTGTCTGTCTGTCTGTCCCGGCCCGGCTTCACCCAGTCCCTGGTGGAGAGCATCTCATTTAATTCATATACGTAGTCATATAAGCTCTCTCGTTCCCGACTGTCTGTCTGTCTATCTGTCTGTCTGTCTGACCCGGCCCGGCTTCACCCAGTCCCTGGTGGGGAGCATCTCATTTAATTCATATAAGTAGTCAAATAAGCTCCCGTTCCCGACTATCTGTCTGTCTGTCTATCTACCTATCTGACCCGGCGTGGTTTCGCCCAGCTCCTGGCGCACAGTAACTTAAAAGAATGTCCTTCCACACACCATTCATTATTTTTAATGAAAACTGTTTTTAATCACCGACATGACAGTTGATAAGTTCTTTAAGCAGAAAAAGATGGGCTACAATGCTATGCATTATGCATTATTTTTATGAAAACTTTGAAAATGCCTTAAAGATTATATCATTATTTATTATAACTCATATGCCTGTAAATAACTATAGACAAAGAGTTTATAAATCTTTGGGGGGGGGGGGACCCGCATTTTAACAGTATTTTAACAGGCGTGCTGCGTGTAAGGTATGCATAAAGTACGAACAACACACACAAAATTAACTTAAGAATGTCCTTCCAGACACCATGTGCTCTCTTTCACTAAAATAGAAAATTAGATTTTTAACTAACTATTGCATTTCATCTTAATCTGATAAAGGGCACACACACAAACAAATATTGTCTACATATAAAGTAGAGGATATTGAAATATGGTACATGGCCAAAAGAAAAAGGGCAACCTGAAACTACTAAACGTAAATGCTGGGTACTTCAAAGGATAGGCTTCTTCTTTTTTTAGACCAAAAAAAAAAAAAAAAAAACCTGCATTTTAACAGGCGTGCTGCGTGTAAGGTATGCATAAGGTATGCACACCCGCAACATTTAATGAAAAATGTGATGTTGACACACACGCGGCCAACTTTTTTTTTTAAACAAAAACAAAATCGAGAATATACCCATTTAATTGTGTACTGACCTTCTCTCTGCCAAGCGAACGGAAAAAACAAATGCTTCGATTACTTCAAAAGTTCCACTCCGAAAAAAAGTACAGAAATAAAATTCTGACGTAACTAAAATAAATGCATTATTTTTAATGAACACTGGTTTTAAAAACATAAAAAGATGTGTTCGAAAATTTTCACTATTTAAATAGATGCATTACTTTTATGATAATTATTATGAAAATGCCTTAAAGATTATATCACTATATATTATAACTCATATGCCTGTAAATAACTATAGAAAAGAGTTTATAAATCTGTGAAAACAATGCAACAATCTATACATAAAATAATAGTGATGATTTTAAAAGTTATGACCCTTGAAATAACTTTTCTTATGTTAAGTCCCCTTGAATATAGCTGCCCAAATATTAGCTGCCCGGCCCGGCTTCGCCCAGGCTCTGGCGGGGATCTATGTATGTATGTATGTATGTATGTATGTATGTATGTATGTATGTATGTATGTATGTATGTATGTATGTATCTATGTATGTATCTATCTATCTATCTATCTATCCATCCATCCATCCATCCATCCATCCATCCATCCATCCATCCATCCATCCATCCATCCATCCATCCATCCTCCATCCATCCATCCATCCATCCATCCATCCATCCATCCATCCATCCATCCATCCATCCATCCATCCATCCATCCATCCATCCATCCATCTATCTATCTATCTATCTATCTATCTATCTATCTATCTATCTATGTGGAGCATCTCATTTAATTCATTGTCAATCAACTCATTTAAACTCAGGGGACGTAACTTAAGATATAACAATTATACTAAAAGTTATATCCCTTTTTGTCATATATTTTTATATTTTCTTATGTTCAGTCATGTAATTACAAAATTAAATTTTAGGAAGGTAATAGCTGATAGCTGATAGATAAAACTATCACAGTTGGTTGCACAGGAATGAAAGGAAAACGTGTAGAAAATTTCATCTCAATCGGTTGGACCGTTCGCGAACGCATGAAGGACGGACATACATACATACATACATACACACAAAGATTTGTATATATATAGATAACGTTGTGGCCCGCTTAACTACCGAAAATAGTTGATATGGCCCCCCGCTTGAAAAGCTTGGCTACTACTGCTCTAAGCCATCGTTTTGGATAATCAAGAATAATTTCTCGCGGTATGCTTTGCCTCATCAACCTGTGTTATTTCCTGTCGTCTCGAAATTCACAAATAACTCGCCTTTAATTATATAATAAGCTTATAGACTTCCATGGTTAATGATTGTTGAAAGCCAAAGAGCAATGGTGTTGGAGCCAAGCTGTATTTATCATCATTCGTTTGAATCTGCCAGTGATTTCGAAGAAGGTAAGGTGCGCATTTGCATGGGCAACAGCTTGTTCTCAAACATGCTTCCTCAAGCGTGTGTACTGGAGAGGGCTCTCCAGTTTTTCCATTGATGACAATACAATACCTGAAGTGCCATTTACCGGTAATACGTCAGAAGCTCAGTTGGTGTAAATGCGTAAACATGACACCAAAATCCACTTCGACGATGGGAGAGATATCAAATCTCAATGGATAGCAACCGCCCATTTTAAGATGGGTATTCTCCAGCCGCGAGGCTGCTAATACGTCCATATCTACTATCCTCATTGGGTGCATGGGAAATAGGGTATGTACCCGAACTTCCTTCTTCACTCTGTGATGTAGAGAAACAAGTCACGACCTAGCGGTATGCTATAATTTTTTTTTTTTTTTTTTTGCTTATCATTCACAGGACATCGCTGTCAACACCAGCATCTTTCAGCTGTATGTTGATTTCTTGGCAAGATTACGCTCAGTAGTTTGCCATTGCTTTCTGAGCGGCCGACTCACATACCCTGTAAGTTACCGATGCGATTCAAACCACTGCTGATTCTCACCGTCATCACGTTACCGACGAGAGTATACGAGATTATGGAGAAAAGTCATAACCTCTAAGCCACGAAGCCGGCTCTTCTATAATAGGAGGTGGAAATAAACGAAAACCTAAACGTGTGATCGAAATTACAATAAAAAGTCAGTATTGTTGTTAAGGATGTCAAGAGTGTTCAGCATATGACATCATGGTGCAGACGAATACGGTGCTGTCATACGGGCAGTGTAAAGATGACCACCTCACTTTTGACAGCACCAAATAGGAGTGGCGTCCTGTTATCCGTTTTGTGATCAGTGAAAGAGTGAAACCTATAGAAATTCATCGCCGAATAAAGGTCCAGTATGGTGATGGAGAACAATGTGGGTTTGTGGAAGAACAATTTGGGTTTGTGGAAGGAAAGGATACAGTAAATGCTGTGTATATGCTGCGAACAGTTATTGAACGTGCTATAGAAGTAAACAAGGATATACATCTTTGCTTTATTGACTGCAAAAAGGCTTTTGATAGAGTTAGACATGTCAACATGGTGGATATGCTTGCAGATCTACACATTGATGGGAAAGACATTTGACTTACAAATAAACATATATTGGAAACAACAAGCTGCCATAAGGATTGATAATGAAGTGGGTCAATACCAGCCTAATAAGAGAGGTGTTAGGCAGGGATGTGTAATGTCTCCAGATCTTTTTTCCCTATACAGTGAAAATATTTTCAGAAATGTAGAGGATATAAATGGAATCAGCATTGGAGGACGAAACATCAATAACATTAGATATGCAGATGATACAGTATTGATTGCAGACAATGCGCAGGCTCTGCAACAATTAGTGGATGCGGTTGTTGTACACAGTGAGCAACTGGGGTTAGAATTAAATTGTAAGAAGACACAGGTTATGGTCGTCACTAGGAAGAACGAAGTGCCACAATGTAATATACAAGTAAATGGGAATATTCTTCAACAAGTGAATCGGTACAATTATCTCGGAACAGTCATAACATCTGATGGGAGACGCCTTGAAGAGATTAGAACAAGAATCGCCATGGCGAAAGTAGCCTATAGCAAGATGAAAAACATTTTGACCAATAAAAAGATGTCAATTGAAACAAGAGAAAGAGTGTTGATGGGATACATAGAGCCTGTTCTTTTGCATGGATGTGAAACTTGGACAATGAGCAGTCAAGCTGAAAAACATCTGATGGCTGCAGAAATGTGGTTTCTGAGGAAAATGCAAAGAATACCATGGGGACAGACAGAAAAACCAATGACCAAGTACTACAGGAGACAAATGAAGATCGTAAATTAATTAGAGAAATTAGACGTAGACAGTCAACATTTTTTGGACATGTTATGAGAAGAAATGGATTGGAGAACTTAGTGACAACTGGCAAGATCGAAGGGAACAGACCAAGAGGAAGACCGAGAGGAAAATACCTGGATTGCTTGGCCACATGGCATGGACGAGACAGGAACACTGAGCTGATCCACGACTCTGGTGATCGAGTGAAATGGCGAGTCATGACCGCCCACGCTTTCCGGCATGGCACATGATTCATTGATTGATTAATGGTGATGCATGGCTGTCACTAAAGCAAATGTATGAGTGGAGTAGGAAGTATCAGAAGGTAGTGACTTCTGAGACATACTTTTCTGTCCGATGAATAGGTAGGTACAGTAGGTAGTACATGAGTGGTTACACACGCGAACAAAAGAATTTTTTTTACAGGAATCCAAGCAGCTTATCCGCGCTGGAGGACTTGCATTCAACGCAGTGGTGAAAACATAGAAACAAATATGATACATTTGTTCTTTTCTTATTGAAAATATGTTCACAAAAATAAAATTACATTAAACACATTAAAGGTATTCATTTGAAGCCCCCTCGTAACCTGACACCCAAAGACAGAGAAGGAAAGCAGAAAACAAAAAAGAAGAACACGATCAACATTTGGCACAAGACAGATATTAGCTTTATTTTTCCAGCAAAGCTAGCTCTGTGCTTCAACAGTAACCAACATAACAGTGGATGTCCAAAACAGTGACTTCATGAGCTGACGGCCAGGGACCCCACTCCCCCTCCACATGCTAGAAACTCTTTTTATGTTACAACACAACAGCTGGAAAACACATACATATGTGAAAGTTGGCCCTGACAAAGAAACCGAGCATAAGGCCAACTATTCTGGGTTTCAACAAGAGAAACATAAACTTCAATTTCCTCCAACAAAGAAGAAATGTGGCATTACGTTTCTCATATTTAGATTTTCTTACTCCTGTGTCTTTGATGTTTTACCTGCAGATCTTATGGTGCAATCTGCTTTGAAAAGCATTTGTTATTTGTCGCCGCACATGTGTCCTGTTGGCCATATTTACTTGTTGAATAACTGGGCCAGTTTGAAGAGGTAAACCTTAATCCGATGGTTTCAAAACGATGCTAAGACGGTCCTGCAAGCCAAGGGGTTTAAACGCTGGCGGTCGGAGTGGGTTAAATGGAAGCTGCTTTTCTTTGGTCTGTAAATCATTGCTTGTTGTGGTATACAGTTAGATGGTAAGCGAGGTACATGGCCAAACCATTTAACTTGCTGTTTTCTGATGAGATCTATCAATGCTATAACACCCACATTATTGACATGTACTGACAGCTGGAAATTGCTATTGAAGGAAGAGATAACAAATCACCCATATGGATGTGGATGACAGGGGTAAACCGCCACATTATCTTTCCAATACTAAATTTAAAGCATTTTAGCAATATAAATGGAGCTTGTCATGTTTAGAGACGCTTAGCAATCTTTGGACTGAATGACCTACATATGTTTTTAATATCTCATATTTTTTTCTTGTTAAGTTGCAAGCCATATGTTTATTATGCTGCAGTATTTTAGTATGTCCCGGATATCTTATACATATCTATTATATAGTTATGGGATGCTATGATAAGATACTATTTACTATGGCCTATACTATTTGTCATGGCCATGCAGGTCATACTGGATGCGGCATCCGGCTATGCACACGGTTAAAGATGTACGACTCAACCCTGACGGATAGGAACGCGGTGGCAGAGATACAAGCAAAGCTGACGAACGGCCTGAGTACCATCGATAAAACCAGGCTGATAGGCAAGTTCAAAATCTGGGTCCTCCAATATATGCTTATTCCGAAACTCCTGTGGCTGCTGCTGATATACGATGTTGGCGTAACCACAGTGAGCACCGCGGAAGGCACGACAAGCAAGTACATACGAAAGTGGCTTGGAGTACCCACGTTTCTCACGACTGTCGCATTGTATTGTAAGCAGAGTAAGCGCGTCCTCCCTCGTGGAAGTGTGTAAAGCCAGAAAAGACAGACTCGCGATGATGCTGCGTGAGTCTCGAGACATAACGGTCAGCGCTTCAGTCCCCGCCTTGAGGACGGTAAGGAAGTGGAAAGTCGTCAGCGCAGTCGAACAAGCCCAGGCTACACTCCAGCTGAAGGAGGTAATGGGTCACACCCAGCTTGGCAAGCATGGGTTCGGATTCCATGTGAATGATTCGATGTGGTCAAAGGCGTCGTCGGCCAAGGAACGCAGGGACCTGGTGGTTAAGGAGATCCGCAAGGAGGAAGATGACGGAAGGCTGTCTAGTAGGCGCAGTAGGCGCAGTGGATGTTATGGGAGGCGGTAGTGCAGAGATCCATTACGTGGAATGAGATCTGGCGCATGGCACCACTGCGGCTACGTTTTGTTATCCGATCCCTCTACGATGTCCTGCCATCAGGGGCCAATTTGGCCAAGTGGGAGAAAACCGATGACCCTTTCGGTCCCCTCTGTAAGAGAGCCAAGATAATCCAGACAATGGATCGCGTGCTGTCTGGTCGTAAGGTCGCCCTGACCCAAAGGCGGTTCACTTGGCGGCACAACAACGTCCTGACCGAGTTGGCCGCCATAGTGGACGTTGCACGAATGAATGCAAACAGATAGGGGCACAGACCGAGGCCGATGGAAATTTCTTTCGTCCGAGCAGGGCGCAGAAATGGGAAAGATGACGACGTGCCGCTTGCTACCGTCTTCGATGGGGCGAGGGACTGGGAACTGACCGTAAACCTAAAGGATCGTGGAAAATACCATGAGGTGATCCAAACGTTTGGCTTGCGACCTGACATCGTACTTAGCTCCTCGTCAGCCAAGCAGCTAACGCTGATTGAACTAACTGTCCCATACGAATCGAATATTGAGGAGCGACACGTGTTCAAGATGGCAAAGTACGATGATATGGTCGGAAGTCTCAGACGGGAATGGTATACCGTCAGGTTTTTCGCCGTCGAGGTACTCGCTATGGGTCTTGTCTTCCACTCCGTTTTTGACGTGCTGAAGCGAATGGGCCTGAAAGGACGATCAAGGGCCAGGCCCAAAAAACAACTGTCTGAGGCAGCCGAAAAGGCCTCGTTCTGGCTTTGGAACTGTCGCAACCTAGAGTGGGACAAGTCTCGGTACTAGTATGGTTAGAAGCGGTGACTGCAAGACCAACAATTTCTCAATCAAGACCACGAACTTTACAACGTCTCATGTCAGTTCTTTAGCCCTTCCTTCGAACGTGGTGGCGAGTCCCAGTGCAGTCAATCAGGCAAATGTCGGCCGACGTCCAACCTTAACAATATGGTGGTAATCGACCGTAGATCGCACCCAGTCCTAACGCATTTAGCATAGCTGCCATAATAACCCCCACCTCACATTGTCACGAGATATGCATACTACGTAGTCTAGTCAGTTGCAGACAGACCAAGAGGTGGGTCCGAGTATAAAGGAAGCATCCAGCTTCCGAAAAGTGTGTGGTGCCGTGAACGGGACACGAAGAAGGCACAAGGCAACGGAGATAAGTGGAGGCGACAGAGGCCGTGGCGGGGGATGAAGTTAGCATCCCACGACCACACGTGTCAAGGGGCAGGCGCAGTCTGCAAGGGCTCTCCCCACCGAGGGAGGGAGGACTTGAGAATGGACAAGGTAACAGCACAGGGACAAGCGTAACATCAGGGATAAATAAATGACCGAAAGAACGTCTCCACGGCAGGGGACAGACCCCCGGAGTCATGACCCGGAAGAGCCCGCCCCAAGAGAGTGTCAGGAGTGTAAAGGGGCCGAAACACTTGAAGAAAGGGGTACACTTCTGAAGATCAGAAGTCCTCTGACGTGTTTGCTCCGCGTCGGAGTTCTTACTACTATAGAACATACATTACTGCTAAGAAATTATTGTTTTATATTTTTTTAATATAATAATAATAATAATAATAATAATAATAATAATAATAATAATAATAATAAACATTCGATGTAGTACTGCCACACTCTTATGTCGAAAACGTGGCTTGAGTTAGGATCAACTGTATGCCGGCTTAGCGGCGAGTTAGCGAAGTTGACCGGGAACTGATACGGTCATGAGTACGACATAACGAGAGTTTGACACGGGCTCGTCGCCGGCTAAGTTATGGAAATAATGGCCACCTATTCCTCCGTGCATGTAGGCCTATGTACAGTATCTATTAACACACTGCTCTCAGGAATTGCCCTTTATATTTTATTTATCTTTCTCTCGATATTGTATTATATATTTAAAAAAAAAAAAAAAGAAAGATACTCAATGTTTTTGTAACAACCGTACTTAAAGATATATAAACCAGTCAACGTAACAAATGATGAGGAAGCTCTACAAACGAAGACACGAAGACATAAAAATGAAGGTTGAAATCAAAGTCTCTCTCGACGTACAAAAAACGGACAGCGCGAATGTTCTTCTTATAGACCACGCCATGTAGCGTAGGTGATCATGTCTATGCATAATCTTATGTTTCGTGTACTGCCAGTCAGCTCTGATAGTGGTATTTCTCCATGCCAGGATTACCACGAATACTGAACTCAAACAGAAATATTCTAATTCACAAAAAGTAATCAAACATCGCGAGAAAATTAAATAAACTGTATTTTGTGTCGTTTTTATGATTTAATGTTATGTTAGTTTTCCGATCGGATTTGTAGTTGGCGTGGCTAAGACTAAGAGGTTTAAACCGCTTATACTTTCTCTTTACGTAGTAGTTTCGTTTCACACACCGGCCCGTTAGACTGAAATATTGTCTTCTCGTTCAGCACTAGCACTGGCCAGCAACTGAACGCTAAATTGTCTGCTACGTCACAAACAGACAATAGGTGGATGGGTGTGATTGCAAGGTCTTGCAATGGACATACAATTTAATAACATAGTCAATATTACTATTTATAGTAGAGTAGCTTGTTTTTTCAGCAGCGTATTCTTGTTTTTCATTTTATTTGTTGACAACGACTGCGTTCGAAATGCTGGGGTGTATGTGTTTTTGTCTTGATTTCGAAACTTCTAGTTTATAAGTTCAGATCTCGGTGTCTCTCCTTCGCTATTTGCATAATCTCGACAGAGATCACTCCCATTTTCGATACCGTTAAAGATTTATAAACTAGTACGGATGCGGCTAAAGAAACATGGGAACTTGCATTATGTCTAGAATTGCCACAAAATATTCGTGTTAATAAAGACAACGTAATTAGCGGTATGTAACTATATCTTTCAACAGGTATAGTTTTAAATATATATTTTTCTTTCTCTTGATGTTTATATGTTGTTTTTATATATTTTCTCAAACCTAATCTGCACGTATTCTTGCCCAATAACTGATTTCATATGGTCACATGATATACATGTAGAATGTTCCCTACATAATGTTCCGATCCGCTGAAGGTGAAGTAGTGAAATCGTTTCCTACAGCGGTCATTTGAATTTCTATGTTGACCTTTCGTTCAGAAAGCAATGGCAAAGTACTGAACCTACAATTGCCCAGAAAGTCAACATGGTGTTGGGGTTGATTGCAGGGCTTGCAACATTGATTGTCTAGGCAGACTGCCAGTCTTCTGTGGGGCGTATTTTTAATGGTTTCAAAATGTTTCAAAATGTTGCCTGTCCAGGTTTTGTATTCACCCTCTGTAAAGTTCATGCAATATAATAGGTAAAAAGAAATCTTGGCCCGGCAATATTTTCAAACACTGCGCAGTCATTAAAAATACACCCTGTGCTATCATTTATTCTGCTCCTGCTTTAAGAAATATATAGAGCCAATCGTGGCTTTGGAATGAGAATCATGGACAGTCAGCAGATCAGGGAGACGTTACCTCGATGCTGCAAACATATGGTTCTATAGAACAATGCTGCAAATGATATTCACCAACTCAAGAAGTTAACTCCCAACAGAAGCAGACAATGCACATTCTTTGAGCACGTCATGATAAGAGAAGCTAGAATGCATCGTGACAACAGCAGCAGACGGGGAAAGAAAATGCTAGCTATTCTGACACATAGAAATATCTGCACAGACAACAACGGGCTCAGAGCTTGGCAGGAGACTGTAGATATACATGAAGATCAACATCCTATAGCATGTAATACATCAGCGGGTTTCAATCTATTCAAGAATATGGCTACCATGGCCTAATACATTCTTCTATAGTGTGGACACCTGGAACGAAAGATCAACATCCTATAGCATGTAATACATCAGCGGGTTTCAATCTATTCGAGTGTATGGCTACCATGGCCTAATACATTCTTCTATAGTGTGGACACCTGGAACGAATTAAGACAGGAAGGTCATGGATAGCAAAGGCAACAAATGCTATAAAGAGGTTGACCTCAGTCAAACAAATACACAGGGGAAAGAATGGGTTGACAACGGCAGGGAAGGGAAAAGCTTTCACCACCAGGCCATCATGATTTTGGCAGAGGATGTAGAAACTAGTGTACTGGATTGAGTTCGGCATAATGGACTGAGTTCGAAGTACAACAGCTCGTAAATGAAAAGACCAGTAGATATGATGCAATAATATATCATCATCATCATCATTCCGATAAGCGTGGGCGGTCATGTTTCGCCATCTCACACGATCACCAGAGTCATGGATCAGCTCAAGCCATCCAGGTATTTACCTCTATGCCTTCCCATCGTCCTCTTCCCCTCGATCTTGCCAGTTGTCACCAAGTTTTCCAATTTATTTCTACTCATAATGTAAACCCCCCCCCCCCCCCCCCAAAAAAAAAAAAAAAAAAAAAAATAAATAAAATGTGACTGTCTACGTCTATTTTCTCTAATCAGTTTACGATTTTCATTTTTCTTTTCATAACGTGTCCAAACAAATAACAATTGTCTACTTCTAACTCCTTTAAACAGTTTATGGTTTTCATTTGTTTTGTTTTTTTGAAGGACTTTGTCATTTGTTTTTCTGTCGGTCCATGGTATTCTTTGCATTTACTCAGAAACCACATTCACACTACCATCAGATGTTTTTCAGCCCGTTTGCTCATTGTCCACGCTTCACATCCATACAGAAGCACATGTTCTTTATAGCACCTCAACACTCTTCGCCATGGTGATTCTTGTTCTAATCTCTTCATGCATCTCCCATCAGATGATATTAGCATTCCAAGATAATTGCACCGATTCACTTGTTTCAGAATGTTCCCATTTACTTGTGTATTTTACATTGTGGTTTTCCCTTCTTCCTAGTGACGACGATAATCTGTGTCTTCTTACAATTTAATTCAAACCCTAGTTATTCACTGATAATGTGTGCAGCTGGCTATATGAGGTGGAGAGTGGTCAGGCTGGGTATTCTTAGCGAGAATCAAGAGGGAAAGTCGTTGCTGACGTAAATGAAGACTATAAGTCCACCATCTCGAGTAATAGGAAGGAGGTGGCTGCAATTACTGAAAAGATAAAGTGGATAATAGGTACTCGAGTCACCAAAGCAAACAGTGTCTGATTTATATTTGTATTTGCCGAAGTACCCAATGGGCTGATGTGAATTGCGAACTGCGCCCGTAAGACCTTCGCCACAGACAAATAATCCCTATTTTACCTATCGCTCACGTGGGCGTCTCTCCATTCCCCTCCCCACTCCCGATGTTCTCCCGCCGGATGGCTTAACCAAGTTTCTGACGTTATTGACCTCTGGCCTATTGTCCACACATCCGATTAATACGATCCACTGATAGTTGTTAAACTCTTCGGTAGCACCAAACAAGGATACAGGTAAGTAATGTTAATATTTCCATGTAATGTTTTTTCATGTAGTTGTGTGTCGGTTATTTGGTCTGTGCTGACGAAGGCTTTAGCCATAACGTCCATTTTGTTTCTTGTAATCGTGTTCTCGTGCTCTGCCGGTTTCCGTGGCAAAGGTGTTACGAACGCGGTTCGTGATCCCGCATAACCGTGTTCAAAACACAGCTGCGCGCGATTAGGCAGCAGACCGCGTTGCGCTGGTTTTTTACGGAATGGTATGAGTGCCGGTCGTTCATAAAGCAATGGCTGCTATTGAAAGTAAGCTTGCCAAGACATCAACAACAGCACACAATGCTGGTGTTGACCGCAAACGTCTTGTAAAGGATATATTACTAACTTTTTTGTTTTAAATCGTGTTCTTGTAAAGCACACAATCTACTTCTCGTTTTTGTTTTTGTGTGTGTGGTGATTTATCCTTCCTCATGTAACTACGTCTTCCATCACTGTTCTTTTCAAGTCGCGGCGACGTTTAATATGGCCAAAGTAGCTCAGCTTCAGAGATATGATCATGTTTGTGAGCCAATTTCCTTCCATGTTTATATCTTGTAGAATGTCAGTTGTTTTCTTCTTCTTGGTCTACGATATTAGAATAACTTGTCTGTAAAATTTAGGCTAAAACTCCCCAGTTTCTTCTTTGGTGACTATGAAACGGACCGTGACTCACATCCTTGCGTTGTCACAGGAAAAATCCATGTTCTCAAGAATTGTACTTTAACATGCTAGATGGTATCGGGGCCATATATTCTTAAATGTGTTTAACTTCTGCATTGATATGGCCAATCTACGTCTGACTGCTTTGAACAGTCCCCAATGTTGTTGATTGTCAGGATATTCAAAGTTTGCAACATTTTCAAATTCTTTATTGTTGATTCTCATCCTTGGTTGTCATTCTGTTTTGTCCTTTTCCGTTATTTTTATTTTGGTTATGTACAGAAAAAAAAAATGTTGAATGTGACTGTGCGTCTTAACAGTCTCCTAGTTCTTCAGAACCATTTAAGATCAAGAATGCTTCACAATATATTGAAGTTTTGGAACTGAATTTCCACCAGTTATCAAAGGATCACAACTGTCCCTGGTCTCATCATTTTGGACTATTCTCATTATATTTTTACATATATGTGAATATGTATAATGAGAGAATGTAGTCTTGTTTCACTTCCCCTTGCACATCAAAGTCTGAAATTTCACCGGCTAATATGACAATTACTTGTTGTTCATGAAATAACGAATTGATTAAGTGGATCAAATCAGCTGGAAGCCCCAAACCTCTCACCATGTTCCACGATTTCTAATGTTAAACATAATCAAAGCCCTTACTTTAGTCTCTGAAGCAAACATGAATCTGTATATTATAGTCTCTGCATTTTTCAATAATGTTTCTCATGATGAAGATATGGTCTCTTGTTTTTAACTGTCTGATATGCACCTGTACTTACAGTGAATTACATATACAACTAAATATCAGCAGACGGCAACTCTCTCGAACACTTATGACCGACTGATGTGTATGCTTCTCAAATGACTGATTGCTTCGTTGATTACTGAAAACAAAGTGCGTTTTTATTACCGTTTAACGTATTTTCTGCAGTGTTTGAAATGTGTTATCTGGCGGTGGATGTCAGATGTAGGAACTAAATATGATATGAGAACATAAATGTGTCATTTACGTTTTTATAAAGAACGCCTGGAGAGAAAATTTCTCAGAAAGACTGAATGGTAAAAGCATACGTCTTAAACAAACTGGAATCGAAGAGATGATAACAAAATGAGATCATGGTTAGACAAACATATTTAAGTACACGAAAAGACAAATTACTTTGTGGAAAACCACATGGTCGGAACATGAACGCAGAGCTGATCAAAGACTCTGGTGATCGTATAAGTTGGCGAAACATGACCGCCTACTCTTACCGGAATGACACATGATGATGATGATATGTGGTAAAATCGGAGAATAGCAAGAGACTGACTGGAAATATAAGGTTAGACTGCACCATCTTGAAACGAGATGGGTCATACAGGTAAACTTTCGCATACGACCTTTATTGTGAAGATAGCAACTAATCTGATATTATCTGTCATCTTTTTTTCCCAATGAGTTGGTTTTAAAATGTTCAGCTGTTGATATGTCGATCGTGTTTCATCTTGGGTAGTACTGATTGTGATTTAGTAGCATCGATTCACCACAGTGTTTCTGAAAAATGCGCACTTTTGGGGAAAACGGAGCCCCATAAATGTTGACAGTGATAATAATAGAATGGAAAGTTCTAGAAGGATGTCCAAAAAAGCGTGGGGTTTCAGATGCGCTCAGGCGATTGGATGACCTTTGTGGGCACTAGCGTCACCAAGGCTGAAACCGTTCCAGTAGAATGCAAGCTCTTTTTTCTGGCCATGACTAGTTGAGAGACACTTGTGTCAGGATTTCTCCTGGAAATTTTTTTATTTTTCTTTAAGATCATCATTCCACACTTATATATGACAACACTTACGGATATTGTAAGGTAATATGTGGTTATGTGTAAAATTGTGCCCCTGTGAAAATAATGTTTCATTGAGAAAATATATACTGGTTCGCTGGGAATCGAATTCTGCAGAGAGACAATGCTATACCAAACATTTTCCATGCTCCAATTTATTCTCCATTGAATGCAATTTCTAAATGCCATGGGAGTGTCATTTCACTATGAATGCACATCATTAAACCTTCTTCCTTATGCTATAGAAATTATTCACACATAAGTGCTTACCACTGACTGTAGAACAATGTTATCGAAAAATGCACTTCATGAGAAGTCTTCTTGATGCTGCAGAGACTGCTCATTTATCTTGAACTCATGTGCACTTATTCTATATTCAATTGTTTTCCATTTTGCACACCTTTTTTTAAATATGTCCCTAGAGTATGAAAGGGAATGATATGTTCTTTTATCTGAGATTATTGCTCACGTGGAAAAGAACGATAGATGGATGGTGCATCATTTTGCAGCACGTTGCACTAAAGGCCAGCATTATTTCATTGCTATTAATGACCTGACGGAATTTTACGTTCAGTGTTCTGCCAGTTTCAACGTGAATGCCATGATGAAGTTCATTCTTAATTTATGGTGCAACAGTAGTGCTTGCAAAAGGGACATAATTCGAATCATATCCTTAACGCCTGCTCGGCGGAGACAGGCTGGAGAGGCAAATTACGTTCAGGTGTTCGAATCTTTGTTGATATTATGAGATATCTATCTGATGGCTTCGTTAATAATTCTTATGATCATTATTTCATGAAACGATCTATGTGTATTTTTCGTTTGTGGATTTATCATCTGTGCATGTTGATTCATTGGTATGTTTTTAGACGTTACAGACCTGACAAAGGATGATGAGATTTTATCATGAAGTTGTCCCAACATAAAGTCATCGTCTTGTCGTTGACATTATGACTTAACCTGAAGAACGTATCTTATAATGACGTTTGTCTCATCCTGAGTCATTATTTATTATGACGTGTCGTCCCAACATGACAGCGTTTTATTTTATCGTTGACGTCTTTATCTCAATCTGATGTCATTGTCAAATCTTGATGTTTTATCTCATCCTTGACGTTTCCACCTCAACAGGACGTTTTGTCTCAACCTGACGTTTTGTCTCAACAGGATGTCGTTTGTTTCGTCGTATCATATTTATCCCATCCTGATGCCATTATCTTCTTATGACGTCTTTATTACGTTATAATGTTTTGTTTCATCATTTGCGTCTTTGACTTACCGTGATGTTATTATATCTTCATGACATTTTGGTTTATTTTCAAGATATAACGTGTGTGTGTGTGTGTGTGTGTGTGTGTGTGTGTGTGTGTGTGTGTGTGTGTGTGTGTGTGGTGTGTGTGTGTGTGTGTGTGTGTTGTATCACCAGAGAACTGGGTGATGGGGTGTTAGCTTTTTTTTCTGTCATCCTGAACTTCAGCTTACTTCCTTGACTGCTAATGACTGTTGAGCTGCTCGGAACTATGAACACGTTCCATGGGACGGTCTTTTTCATCGTGTCTGCTGATTTGAAGAATCGCCTTCGGGATCCTCGATATTTTAAATGACCACCGGATCTCACCTACGCCAGAGAGTCTTGCTTGCAAAGCTAAGTATAGTCATTAGTTAGTTATCTTAGTTAGTTATCAGTTGGGGTATCTTCGTTGCACTCCGGACATGTCCATAGGTGCTCAGATCCTCCCCCCAGCATATGCATCAGCGTCCGGTGGCTAATAGTGCCAGTTCTGTGTTGGTTGACGAGGCGCTTTGTTTTCCCGATGTACCTCTCGCGTCTGGCTGTGCCGATTCTTACTCGCAGGTCTTTCATCCTGGAAAGCGATGTGGAATCACTGGCGTCAAAATCCTCTGTTCTCGCCATATCTTTAAGGGCGTTAATAACATCGGCACGATCCATGGGCTGGCCATCTACAGGGGGTGCAGAGCCAGCCAATTTATCAGCTCGTTCATTTCCCTCGACTCCCGCATGTCCCGGGACGAAGATGAAGGTGACTTTGCGGACAACGGACTTCCGCAGCGACTCAGTCCACTGTCTACGTACAGATCCAGCTTCGACCTTCTGAATCATGCTCATTGAATCACTTAGTACACACACGTTGGTATAATGCTGTGATTCCAGCCATATGAAAGCCTCTGTAACTGCCATCACCTCCATCGTCATGCTGCTCGTGGTCATAGAGTGGGCACCACTGGATTCTTGAACGGTTCGGCCCGCTGAACGGGCTGTAAATGCCCACGCACTTCTCTGCTGCTTTACAACAGATCCATCTGTATAGATGAGCACTTCGGGGCTATCTGAGTGATCATAGATGAGCGCGTTAACCTCTGCATTGACAGCGGCAGGGTTCTGCTCTCTGCACCGTCTGTCGAGTGTGATAATGCAGGAGAAGGTACACTTAAAAGCTGGAGGCACCGGCACCCATTCCTTGCCGGGGTTGATACTGGTAAGACTGCAGACCTGTCCGACGACATCTTCCGCCCGACCCATCCATGATTTGCCCCTCTTTAGCCTGTCACCCTTTTCTCTGAATACAGCGGCATGCAGAGGGTGCTGCTCATCTGCACTTATTTTTAAGTATGCACGAGCTCTCAAGATCTTGATCCTGTGTTCCATTGTCGGGAAGTCAAGGAGGTATCTCATTGCTACACAGCTGGTGTCTCTCGTGCAGCCCAAAATGATGCGCATGGCTTCGTTTTGTACCTTTTCAAGTCTTCCAATCTGTGTAGGGCTGACAGTGAGGATGGTCAGGGCATACTCGATGCGTGAAAGCACAAGTCCTTGGAACAGAAGTAATAGCAGTCTTTGCTCGATATTGGCAGTCGCCATGACTCTCATTGCTGCCAAACCTTTTCGAGCCTTCGTTATGACATAATCGACATGATCTCTGAAGGACAGGCTACGATCAAGCCTCACGCCAAGATATGTCATTGACTGGGTTCTACTCAGAATGCTCCCATCCATTCTTACTGCCGGCAGGTCTGTTTTCACAATATGGTTGTTTACTGAGAACCATGTAACCGTTGCCTTTGCAGGGTTGACAAGGGCATCGGCATCAGCACACCATGAGGAAATTCGATCTAGTTCGCCCAGCATATAGTTGGCAACCGCCTGTCTATCTCGACCCTGTCGATACACGAGGATGTCGTCAACGAATGATAGAGTCCTACCCCTCCCATCCAACTGTTGTTCAGTGATCGGCACCGTATACACGTTGAATAGTACTGGTGACAGTGGTGAACCCTGCGGCAATCCTGGACATATCGTTATCGGCTCAGAAGACCAACTCCCGCATCTTAGCACCACCTTCCTTTGGAGTAGAACTGCAGCTATCCATCGTACAAGGTGAGGGTGCACTTTCAGTCTGAGGAGGGTTTGCATCAAGTGCTCGAAAGATACTCTGTTATATGCGTCCTCTAAGTCTATGGCGGCCGCACATGTCTCTTCTCTGACCTGAAATCCTTCGTAAACATCTTGAGCAAAGACCGCCGCATTCCGCCATGACTCTTTGTTGCGTCTGTATCCTCCAAGTGTGGGCGGGAAGCAGCCGAGCTGTTCCAAGTCCCAAGCAAGTCTATGTGCTACAATTTTCTCCAGTAGCTTGCCAACAGTATTCTGCATCGTAATGATTCTCTAGCCGCTTATCTTGGAGTGGTCTTTGTTCGGTTTTGGCAGCGGCAGCAAGTAGCTGTGTAGCCATTCTTCTTTGACCTGACCCCTCTGGATACTGGTGTTGAATTCTCTGGCCAGTTCTTCCATGTCATCATCTGATATCACCATTAGGTCACCATATCGGATGCCGTCTGGGCCTGGGGCGGTGTTAGGTGATTTCTTGAGCATCGCACGCAATATCTCAACTGTGATTGTCCATTCTTCGTCTGTCGCGACCCCCTCGCACAACTGAGAGAGTGTTGTTGTGGTCCTCTGTCTGGCGGGCTCGTCTTTCTGGTCAGTCTGTTCTATGTAGCGTGCAAGAAGGGCCTTACCTTTATCCGCATCCGACTTTTTCCATGCGAGGTCTGTACCTTGAAAGTCTGGAATACCCCTACGTTGTGCAGCACCGTTCATGCTCTTGTGGAGGCGCCAGAATGTCGTAAGAGATTGCTCGGAGCACACCTTCCTGCAGAACTCGTCCCATTTGTCGGCCTTGGCCTGTTTGGCGCAGGATTTGAATAAAGTCGTCGTCCTAACGACCTCAGTCTTCAGGTTCGCCAACTCAACCTGTGGCATATTAGCCTTTCTGGCCTTTTGCCAGTCTTTGACAGCCTGCCTCTTTCCCAGCCACACCTTCTCGACCTCTCCATTCCACCATGGTGGCTGCAGCCATCTTTCTTGTCTCCTACGGGAGGAAGTTAGTTTCCTTCTTCTGATCTTGCTTATGGCGTCTTGACCAGTGGTGTCGTACGGGAAGGCATTGGTCTTGTTTCTTTGACTCATGGCCCCGTCTTTCTTGATCAGGATGACACAAGGGTAGTGGTCACTATCGTGATATCCCAGTGTTCCCCACCGGCACCTTGGTGCGATGGTGGGCGGCACCTTGGTGCGATGGTGGGCGACACCAGAGCCAAGTCAATGATGCTGTCAGAGTCGCCTGGTCGAGTGGCCATTCTAGTGACCTTCCCATCATTCAGACAGATTAGGGCAGCAGATGCCAGGGCGTCCTCCAAATCTTCTCCCTGTCTATTGGTGATGCAATTCCCCCATTGACTGCCTCTGGCATTGAAGTCCCCGCAGTAGATGATATGCCTTTCATCCATATCGAACAGACTCTGCCATTGTCGCACGTCGACCTTCCCATTTCGCGCATAGACGTTAACGATTGCAAGCTGCACTGGTGTCATTATTCTTAATGCCTGCACTTGCAGGGCATCGCTGTTCCAGGCGGACATATCGATCTCAGACACTAGTATGTTGTCGCGGACCAGAATGGCCTGTCCGAGGTGCCGCCTGTTAAAGAAACCCTGAAATCCCGCAACATTGACTGTTCCGTCGGTGAGCTGTGTTTCTTGCAAGACTACAATATCGTTTCCGTAGAGTAGTTTTTCAAGAATGGGTCGGCGTTGACTAAATGATGCACAGTTCCAGTACAGTACTCGAACATTTCCGATACCCAATCTGTCACATTTTAAGCGCCTTCTGCGCGCGCCCGCCCTCTTACCACGTTGTGTCCTAGCTGGTCGTCTGGTCGTCATGTTAGGCTTAACTATCGCCACCGGGCGCCGATGATACGCCGAAAGAAGCCGGACGCGCGTGCACGAACTCCGTTGCACGGTCCGAACTCCATTTCACCACGAAAAAAACACTTAATCCATACACATTTCGGAAAAAACACGTTCAATTTTACGGGACGAAAAATGTCTATAGTCATATTGTAGCTTATACAATTCACATCCATTTTATTGACTAGAAACAGTGATTGTTTATTAAAGAAATACCAGCATTTCACCCAAGAGATTTTTGCCTGATCCTGTTCATATGTTGGAGAAGAAGTATCTTTAAAGCAGAAACATTGTAGGAATTATTTCTGATGCCTACCGGCCTAGGAGATGGATACATTGTTGTTAGAAGACAAGTGGTTAGTGAACCAACACTTTCCCAGGACATAAAAGACTACATTTTACATGTTTATAGTTGAGAACAGTGACACATATTTATTTGTTGAAAGTGATTTTCCTGATTAGTTATTGGAATAATTTTTCATGTGGGTTGCAACATGTTTGTGGTATATTTTTTTCTCCATCAAAATATCAACAATCTACCCGTACCCTAGAAAGTTATCCCAATGTATGTGTTAATTTAAAACAAGAGTTTGAGTCCATTTACTTGTTGATTTTGTTCAGCGTTAGGTTTATTCCAGTTGTTCCAGCATACACAGTTAATTAATATTTGCGTGAGTAAACAGTGGCTGAGTGACCTCACGGGGGACACATTTTATTTACAGAGTTGAGTATACTTCCCTTTGTCCTCGGACTATTCCCAATACTCACGACGCCGTTTTCATAGGAAAGCCCATTATCTACATATATCTTTAGAGTGCGGATATTTCACTTATCTGTCGTTATTCCACTCTTGGCGGTTCGTGAGCCGTTTTCTGTCTTTCTTGTGATGGCTAATTAAGAAACAATTGGTAATCCATTCCTCCCGGGAAAACCCCTATACACTATTTCTATTTTTCCTTTCTCACACGCCACACTGATCTGATGTGTTTTTTTTAAAACATTGTTAGTTGTTTTTATTTTTTTATAAAAGAGATCTCCATAACATTTTTGTGGATTTTAAAAATGCTTATGATAGTGTCCATAGGAATAGTCTATGGACTGCTATGCGGGAATTTGGAATACCAAGGAAGTTAATCAACATGACCAGACTATGCATGGAAGATAATTATACTATAGTAACATATAAAGGCAGGAAATCAGACCCTTTCCAAATAACATCTGGCTTGAAACAGGGTGATGCACTATCGCCGCTACTCTTCAATCTGGCTCTAGAGAAAGTTGTAAGGAGGGTAAAGGAGGAATGTGATATTGGAGGAACATCCAAGCTGCTTGGTTATGCAGATGATATAGATATTATAGGGGAAAATGAACAAAAGACATTGGAAATATTGACTCACTTAAAGGAAAAAGCCCAACAGATGGGGCTGGTTATAAACCAAGATAAGACAGAATACATGGTAATTTCAAGAGAAGGAATGGCTAAAAACTCTGACCACATACAAATAGATAATATGACCATTTGAAAGAACGGAAACATACAAATACCTGGGTACAATCTTCAACTGCTCCAACATCATAAGGGAAGAAATACAAACTAGAATAAATTCTGGAAATAAGATATACTATGCACTACTACATCTATTAAAATCAAAGGCGCTATCTCGTAACACCAAGATCACAATATACAAAACACTGATCAGACCAGTTGTGCTGTATGGCTCTGAAACCTGGAGTACAACGAAAGGAGACGAAGCCTTCCTACAAACCTTTGAGAACAAAGTCTTAAGACGCATCTTTGGACCCATTAGGGATACACAAAGTGGAGAGTGGAAAAGAAGAAGCAACAAAGAAATTTATGATCTGTTTAAGTCCCCGCTAATCACTGGTATCATGAAGGCTAATAGACTACAATGGCTGGGGCATATAGAAAGAATGGAAGATAATAGGGAAACAAAACTCGCTTACACTCAGGAAATAAATGACCGTAGACCCCGAGGTAGACCAAGAAGACGGTGGAGAGATAATATATATATACAGACCTACAAGCACTTGGAATCAACGACTGGCAAGAGAAAGTCAACCAGAGAGACGAATGGAGACGGATTGTATCTGCAGCAAAGAACCTCAATGGCTTGGAACGCTGAAGAAGAAGAGGAAGAAGAAGAAGAAGAAGAAGAAGAAGAAGAAGAAGAAGAAGAAGAAGAAGAAGAAGAAGAAGAAGAAGAAGAAGAAGAAGAAGAAGAAGAAGAAGAAGAAGAAGAAGAAGAAGCAGAAGAAGAAGAAGAAGAAGAAGAAGAAGAAGAAGAAGAAGAAGAAGAAGAAGAAGAAGAAGAAGAAGAAGAAGAAGAAGAAGAAGAAGAAGAAGAAGAAGCTAGCGGTAACATTGACATTACCGCGTGGAATTGGCTTTAGTTGGTCTCTATCGTTGCTACTTCTTCGGATTACTTCTGCTGCGTATGTTGCTTCCCTCTTTGTTTTTGTGAGAGCCATTTAGTGTGTCCATTTGGTCACTTGTACCGCCTCCTTCTGAATTCAATTTGATGTTATTCTGCTTCTATTACGAGTAGTTTGTGAAAAATTACTATCTGTGATTTAGGCGCAACAATATACTCCACATTTGGTTAGATATACCGCCATATCGTCATCATTGTCACTAGGACATATTTATCGTGATCGTTTGCTTTTACAGGAGTAGGCTGTCGAGTTTCGAAATTAATCTGACATCTCTGAAGGATTTGGTTGGTAAGCTTTCGTAACTGCTTTATTTAATTTTGAATTTACTGTGTTTCAGCGTCTACCATCTAACTGGCCTTGTCTTGTTGTCTCCTCGCCTTCTTGTATAATGTACTTGAGGGTAAAGTTAGCTGAATATCCTTTACATGACGTAGCAGTCATTTCCATATTTTTTAAAACTGTTTTTTTTTTTTAGCAAATTAACGCTCAGTAGTTTGCCATTGCTCTCTGAACAACTGGCACTCACTACATTACATAAAAATACCAACGCAAGGGGTCTGCTTCCAAATCGCCTGCAAGTGAATTTCGATTCCCCTGTAGGCTTCGCTTATATTTCTTGCACATATTACTCAACTGTGTCTCTTATTCTCTTCTCTGTGTTATTGCTTTCATCCTTGCTCTCTAGTGGAATCGCTTCCTTTTATCTTTGCTGGCTAAATTATTCCTCGGATTATCGTCAGGAGTATCAACATTCTCATTACCTCTTCCAACCGCGTGGCCAGGCACAAAAACCAACTTAATTATTGTCAGGTTTGGCCTCCTCAGAAACTCCACTTACTATTTTAAGCCGCGCCGAGTTCGACCTTTCTGAGTTTACTCATTGAAAAAAAAGTCTTAAAAGTCGAGAGGATCGACTTCATTGCGCCTGGTTTTATCCCATATGGCTCGGAATTTTTCCGCAGGACGGCCTGCCGAAAGCATCGTGCAAAGCACGAACTCCGTAGCTCCAGCGACAAACCCCAGGAGTCTTCGAGAAAAATGCACTCGTGAACTGAAAGACTAGCACGGAATCGAACCCATAACCTTCGGATCGTGAGGTAAACGACTTAACCACTTCACTATGGAGACACCCGAATCATTACGTTACTCATGGAATCACTAAGAAAGCTGGCTCAATGGTTTCTTTGTTCATGATGTGTTAGATGTTTGCAGCTGAGATGTTCAACAGTAAACAACAACCAATTGCCAACCGCCTGGGTTGCCTCTATTGTGACAAGTGTGTTATGTTATGGTGTTCTGATTTATGTATTCTTTGAATGACCCCGGCAAGACAGGACAGTTTTACCACTCGTATTTTCATCTTAGTCAATCAATGTCGAAAATACATGACATTGACCAAGTGCGCCAGAGTAAAGGAAAAGTAAAGGATTCTGTTACACGCATTGAGGCATGCTGTGTACAAGATCCCAGACACGTATCTCTGTACACCAATCTGCAAACAGTGAGTAGTCGGGTCAATATTACGATGACCGCCTTTACTTCAAAGGACATTTTCTGGTATTCATTTAGACTGGATCCGAGTCAGAACCAAAGACATTTAAAAGACATCAGCATATATGGGGATTCCAACACATGCCTACCGGGTATACAGACAAGAGTGCTACCACTGCGCTATCGCTGTTACCTAACCACAGTTTCACCCATTATTTGTCTCATCAATCCACAAATCGGTTAATCAAACAAACAATCCAAATATTTATGAATCAAAACAAACAAAAGGAAACTATACAATATTGATTTGCTCAAATGACACATTTGGAATTTAACAGGTTAAATAAAATTAGCCGGTCTCTCTGGCTGTGGGGTTACAACACTTTCTCTCTGTAATCCCGTTTATCACGCAGAGTCTCGCAGCGGAGCGAGAACTGAGGTGGTTCGACCCCCGCTCGTGACTTGCGGATACTGAGCCGGCCGCTCAGAAAGCAATGGCAAACTACTGAGCGTAATCTTGCCAAGAGATCAACAGACAGCTGAAAGATGCTGCTGTTGACAGCTAAGTCCTGTAAAAGGATACGCAAAAAACATTAAATAAAATTACGTAACTGTTAACAGGCCTTACTCATCTTGTTAGCGGGCGCGTTAGTGCAGTGGCTAGGGGTCAACACCGATAAAGCCATGAGCACTGTCGGGTGGGGGTTCCATGCCTGTCTTCTGTGGTTTTTTGTCTTTCTTTAAACTCAAGCGTAGTCAATACACACTACTTCTGGGTTGAATTTAGCGAGTGGATTAGCTTTCCATAATAACAGTGTCCCTCGCCATCAGACGAACCCACTGCGACTTCAGGGGTACTTGTAATTTACGCCCCAAAGTCAAGGACGCGAGGCCAACATTTTAGTCGAACTTTCCAGTGTAGGGGTCGAATCCCTTACCTCAGCACACCGGGTGTTTAATAACACACGTTCTTACCCATTCGGCCATGCTGACCTCTCGACGCCTGTGTTCGTCGTCGACTAAAGTCCGGGACAGACTGGCCACCTATTCCCCCGTGCTTTCAAGTCTATAGAATGTGAAGGTTCTAGAACATCGTGGACACATCGCAGGATCGTGCTAGTATATGCACGTCTGGTTGAGTCACTGTGAAACGTTCAACCACACAAGGGTAGAAGTGACACGAGCCAGACACTGCTGCGTGCAGTTAAATGGTCGGATACAGTTGCGAACAGCTACATTCGTAATACAGTGGTTTTAAACCTGTCCGACTTGGGCGTGGATCGTTAAACTATTTACCTGCAAATTAACAATTATTTAAGCTGTGCTGCTTTTTTTTATATCTATATAGAGCAAGGGTTTTCAAGAGGAATCATTCACAGCGGCGTTCAGGTGGCTGAAGCACAGAGATGACCTGGCTGTAACGGATTCACAGAGCAAACTGAGAAGGGTGAATACAGGCATGCTCCGAGCAGCGTGACATGGTTCAATTAAAAATATGAAAGACAGGGTGCATCTGTTAGATCTTTTTCGCGGGACATGTTGATGTGGTGAGGAACGAGTAGGCGGATAGATCTGCGCCGCTGTGTGGGTTATTAGTGCACAACTGGGCAGATTTGGTCTGGGCCCTTTGGAATGATGTGAATAGTCTGGAAGGACCGACAAATCATCAAGGCCTGGAGAGAAGGATGGGCGGAAGTGACCATAGGTTATGACTAATACTTAGTACCCCGAGATAAGGCCAGACGGACACATAATCAGACTACAACTGGTACCATTATTACTGGGACTCTTCACTGGTTGTCGAAGTTGAGGACGGTGCACGTTTTTGAATACCCCGGTTGATGCGAAGACTCATCTTAGCACATCTCAAGACGAACGTCATGTATGTGCGTGTCATTATTTTCACAAATTATCCTACTGTAATATATCGATAGAAAATAAAAGAAGATAATTATTTTCTTTAGCTCACCTACTCATTAAATAAAAAAAAATATAAAGCCAGACTAAATATCGATACATTGCTAGTTTTTAACCAGATCTCCCACGGGAGGGCCGCAGAAACGATATAGCTGGTCGGGAGTGACATGGCTCCAAAAAAGCTGAAATCAGCTGTTTTAAGGAAACATTACAGAACATTTAAAGTGTCAAGTAGCACTGCATGAATATAATTATGATTCTGTCTACACATTTAGTGATTACATTTTAACAGGAGCGAAAATATATGATTCGACGGTGATAAAGACAGTTTTATTTTAGTTGAAATGTTTGTACAAGCCAACTTTGTATACACAAATTAGGAATGCGTTTCTGTGAGAATGAGTCTGTGTGAGGAAAGTGATCGTGGCGGGAGCAGGGCTGGACCCAAAGACAAGTGACCTAATGTGAATCTCCCATCAACACTACAACACATTAGTTAGTTGCATGGCCCTAGCAGAATGTAGCAATCAATCTCAGCATTTACTGGTTGCTTGTGATTTACTAGGCAATTTACTTCAGTAGTTTGTCATTACTTTCTAAACGGTCTGTGCCTCATACCAAAGAAAACAACGCACACCGGTCTCCTATAAAACACGTACATTAAGCAATTCCCGGGACTCGCTGCAATAAAGCAGACAATGTCCCTTCGTACTAACATAGTGAACCAGGTTCAATTCCTAGCTGGGGTAGGATCCCCCATTCACCCCCCCCCCCCACCACCACCACTACCACACATTCCCCAGCCCAGTACGTTTCTATGGTCGACCCAGCCTCATAACAATTGGTAACGGTTATTTGTCAGAACTGTCTAGGAATTGTCTAGAAATTGTCAGGGGAAGGATTTGGGGGAATGGGGGGGGGGGGGGGGGTTATTTAGCGAGGAATGGAAAGGCTCATCCATTCTCATTATGCAGTGGCCTAGAAAATATGAAGGTCAAACACTTCCCATCGACTTTCTTTCTTTCTGTTTTGTCTCTGACTGCCTGCCTGCCTGCCTGCCCGCCCGTCCGTCCGTCCGTCCGTCAGTCCGTCTGTCCGTCCGTCTGTCTGTCTGTCTGTCTGTCTGTCTGTCTGTCTGTCTGTCTGTCTGTCTGTCTGTCTGTCTGTCTGTCTGTGCTTTATTTTAATGTAGAAATGTTGACCTCGCTGTGGTGTATACAGCCTTCCGTTATCGATGTCAACCAATAATTCATGCTGTGATAACACGTGTTGTAGGTTCAGATAATTGCATATATTTTACAGGACGTCGCAGTCATCCCAGCTTTTATTGGCGGTTTGTGATTTACGTTCAGAAGTTTACCATTGCTTTCTTAACTACATGCACTTATATACATGTGTATGAAAACCACCGCACGGTTTGTCTTTTCCTGTTCAGTTTGCATCCAACTAGATAGAAAATGCAGACAAGAAAATCCGGCTGCTGTGGAGGCTGAAGTACAAGCGTTGATTTTCGAGAATTCGCTAGACGGTGATGCTGTCATCTACACAGATTGGTCGGTCGTCCGACATGTGAGAATCTAATGGGACTTTACGGCTCGGGCCGGAGGGAGAATTGTGAAAGTGGACTCTGGTGCTTTCACTGAAACCACAAGTAGCCTGACTATGGAAGTCACGGCAGTAAGTAAAGCAATAACATGGCTCGAGACACAGACATTCGCTAGGGCATGTTTTCTTAGCGACTCAATGAACATGATCAAGAGGATAGAGGTGGGGTGGATCCGAAGAGAATGGTTGCTGTCTCTGGAGCGGTCTCGGCTGGCAAAGGTTAGTTTCATCTTCGTGCCAGGGCATGTGGGAGTACAAGGAAATGAGCGGGGTGACAAGCTCGCAGGTGAGGCTACAGTGAAGGACGGACGCGCCATGGATCAGGCTGACATTCTGAATGCTCTACGAGAAGTAAGACTTGCGCGAGAACCAAGTGATGACTGTGAATCTACAACCATGGCCAGACTGCGAGAACAGCAAATTAAAAGAGGGGTGGCCAAACAAGAACACTACGCAGGAAGCCAAAGAAGATTGATAAACCAACACATAACTGGGGTCGTTAGCCGCTACACGCTGCGGGATTTGCTGAGGAGGGAATCCGAGCACTTATGGACTGAATTGTTCGATGTGCAATGTGGATGATCTGTCGACTAACTAACTAACTAACAACGCAAGGTGGTCTGCTGCTAAATCAGCGAAGTATATATAATTACATCTGTGTTTCGAACCCGGTATGCGGTATTACGTAACTCATTCGCCACAGAGCCTACTTTGTAGGTAACTGTTTTAATGTTGACATTTGCCTACGCAGTGGCGCATACAGCCTACTTTTATTAATTTACAGTTAACGAGGAATTTTTCACGTGAGCATCAATTCTTTATTTTATGCTATCTGTCCTGTTTTTCAGCGTCTAGTATTTATTTACTAATTTCTTCATTATATATATATATATATATATATATATATATATATATATATATATATACTTTATTCTCTCTCTGTCTATCTGCCTTCTTAGTTTAACGGTTAAGACGTTACACTGCCAATGGCATGAGCGCTGCTGGACGGGGGTTCCATGGCACCTCTCGACTTTCTTACTACGGAAAAGAGTTGAGTTGAGTTGAGCTAAGAAATGACAACATTGCACTTAAGACATGCCCACACGCGCTCCCGCTCCGTCCCCTCGTTCAACAGCCAACGAGGAGTCAAACTACTAATCATTCCTAACGGTATCTGATTAAATGTTCTCCTGGTCTTCCCTCTCAGTTTTGGGATTCTACCAGAACCAGTGCCAATCCCCCGCTATCTTATCCTTTCCATATAAGGGTTCTCAATCTGTTCCCCTACCTTCTCCACCTGGTCCCACAGGCGCACGACCAACTCCCCTTGTCTATAAGTAATCTACTACCAAGAGGTGCATTCCCTGCCAACCTATCAGCCTGTTCATTCCCCAGCACTCCCGCATGGCAAGGGCAAAATATCCATACAATTCTCAGTCTGTGACCTTTGAAGCGAGGTGAGCCATTCCACACGAAACATTCCTTTCTCCACCCTAATAAGCATACTTCTTGAGTCTGTGATGAAGACAATGAGTGTTGCAGTGGTCTTCTCTAATCAACAGAATGCCGATGTGACAGCTTTCACCTCCATTTTCATACTGGAGGTCGTAGCTTCATATGCCAGACTCTCTTTTATTTTTTTTTTAAAGAATTTTCCTTTAGCCTTCGGAATGAAACCCCAACCACTCCGTCTTTTTCTCACCACTGACCCATAATCACTATGTCACCTTGATGTGTGTTACTCTGGATCAGTTGCTGCACCTCAAATAGAAATCTGATAACCTATCCCTTCGTGCACTGAGGGCTACACAATGTGATGATCCTAAACCTTTAATACAGCAGGTCCCTGCCGAGGGCCGTTTTTCTCTCTCGTCATTTTATATATATATATATATATATATATATATATATATATATATATATATATATATATATATATATATATATATATATATATATATATATATATATATATTGTGTTCTTTTCCCCCGATTTGCCTTGTTGTATGCATGTGTTTCTTTACTTCACGTGTAACATTCTTTCGGCCTACCACACAGGTGTATTGTGATACCAGAATTACTGTAGTTGTTTCACCAACATAACCCTAACCGATATTGTACCTGAAATTATCCCTGCGAGATACACATCTGCTGGGCACATAATAGCTGGTATAGTGGATTAGAAGTTACACTGACAATGGTGTGAGTGCTGCCGGACAAGGGTTTGATGCCACCTCTCGACTTTCGCTAAGGGACAGGCAATTTATTCCTCCCTGCACTTAGGCCTATCAGGTCCTAACACTTCATATACCCACATCAAGTTCCTGCTACGTGGCCTTCTCTCTTCATCATTATATATATATTTATTTCCCCTGTATTTCACTGCCTTCAATTTATGTATACAATTCTTCCTCCTAACAGACATAGGCTTATTCTGATTACCGAAATTTCCTGTAAGACACTGAGTGCTTTTATCAACGGTAACCTAACCGTGATTGTATCTAAAAATAAACCCCGCGAGGAAACACACTTGCCGGGCACGTAATTGCGGGTCCATTTGTGCAGCGGTTAGCACAAACTCTGACAATGGCATACATGCGGTCAGACGAGGGATGGTTGCCAGCTCTGAACTGTCTCTGCAGGAGGGAAAAACTGTGACCACCCCACACCTTTGTGCATTTAGGCTTACAAACTGTGATTTTCCTAATCCGTCACATACCAATAACAGGTTCCTGCCTGCTAAGATTTTCCTTTGTTACGCGCTCGGATGGGGACACACACACACGCACATATTTTAACCTCCCCCACCCCCTTCTATGTTTGAATGCGTTATGATATACCATCTTGCTTTCAATTTATGTATACAATTGTTTCATCTTAACAGACACCGCCTTATTCTGATACCAGAAATACTGTAAAACATTGAAGTGGTTTCATCAACGCATACCTCAGCGAATTTGCACCTAAAATAAACCCTGCGAGAAAACGCATTTGCCCGTGTTTTTGTGTTTCTGGGCAGGCTAATATCAATGTCATTTCTCAGCCTGCGTTGATGCAGTTATTGCGATATCTTGCATATCGTCTTGAGAGAGGAATCCTGGCTGCGGTTTTTATTACAGTTCACGTGCAGTATGCGAGCTTCCTGTAAAACACCTTCAGCTAGAAGAGTCAGCGAGTACGTGTCCTGTTAAATGCTCAAAAGTTTATTATTCACTCTGTTTACCTGGCCTGCTCCGTGACGAAGGCTGTTACGGATGCAGTTCATAATCGCGCATACCCGCGTTCGAAACACAGCTGTGCGAGAATTTGTAGCAGAACGCCTTACGTTCGTTTTTTTTTTAAACCAAATGGTATGGGTATCAGTCGTTCAGAAAGCAATGGCAAACTACTGAACGTAAATTTGCCAAGAGATCACAACAGAAAAAAAATGATGTTGTTGACTGCGGCGTCCTGTAAAGAATATACAACTAACTTTAACTATTTACCTGTGAAGCGGGATGCTTGGTGAATCGGTTATGATGCCGTGTCTACGACGGTATGAGAGCGGTCGGTCAAGGGTTATTTGCCTACTCTCGTCGTTCGCTACATAGAGAAAGACTGGCCACCTATCCCCCCTCCCCCCCACACTCAGGTCTGACAATACGTGATGGTGTTCTAACACCTGACACACCCACAACGGGCTCCTATCCCAGGCCTTGTTTATTTGTTTTGCCCTGTGGGAGACGAGGTCACTCAGTGGCTATCCCACTGGTCTGCTGGCACAGCTGTCGTGCGTTTGACATCCAACTCGATATGGTACCTTTTTAACAACTTGACCTGGGATCTTAGGCCGAGACAGAGTAAATGTGGTACAAGGAAATGTTCAGGGAGGGAACAGCGGTCGGCCTGGTGTTGACCACAACCCCCATTGAGTGTCGATTGTTCTGTGAAAACATATGGCTCGCACCATATATCTAGTAAACGTGAAAGCATGGGAGAATGTTCTTTACTTAGTAACTTCCCTGTGTAGTATTGTATAGGCATGGGCATTACTGTATTGTAGTGTCCTTAACTTAATGACTTCCCTGTGTAGTATTGTATAGGCATGGGCATTACTGTATTGTAGCGTCCTTAACTTAGTGACTTCCCTGTGTAGTATTGTATAGGCATGGGCATTACTGTATTGTAGTGACTTAACTTAGTTATTTCCCTATGTAGTATTGAATAGGCATGGGCATTACTGTATTGTAGTGTCCTTAACTTAGTGACTTCCCTGTGTAGTATTGAATAGGCATGGGCATTACTGTATTGTAGTGTCCTTAACTTAGTTATTTACCTGTGTAGTATTGAATAGGCATGGGCATTACTGTATTGTAATGTCCTCAACTTAGTCTGTGTAGTATTGAATAGGCATGGGCATTACTGTATTGTTGTGTCCTTAAATTAGTTATTTCCCTGTGCAGTATTGAATAGGCATGGGCATTACTGTATTGTAGTGTCCTTAACTTAGTGACTTCCCTGTGTAGTATTGAATAGGCATGGGCATTACTGTATTGTAGTGTCCTTAACTTAGTTATTTACCTGTGTAGTATTGAATAGGCATGGGCATTACTGTATTGTAATGTCCTCAACTTAGTCTGTGTAGTATTGAATAGGCATGGGCATTACTGTATTGTTGTGTCCTTAAATTAGTTATTTCCCTGTGCAGTATTGAATAGGCATGGGCATTACTGTATTGTAATGTCCTCAACTTAGTCTGTGTAGTATTGAATAGGCATGGGCATTACTGTATTGTAGTGTCCTTAACTTAGGTATTTCCCTGTGTAGTATTGAATAGGCAAGGGCAATACTGTATTGTAGTGTCCTTAACTTAGTTATTTCCCTGTGTAGTATTCAATAGGTATGGGCAATACTGTATTGTAATGTCCTCAACTTAGTTACTTCTCTGTGTAGTATTCAATAGGCATGGGCATTACTGTATTGTAGTGTCCTTAACTTAGTTATTTCCCTGTGTAGTATTCAATAGGCAAGGGCAATACTGTATTGTAATGTCCTCAACTTAGTTATTTCCCTGTGTAGTATTCAATAGGCATGGGCATTACTGTATTGTAGTGTCCTTAACTTAGTTATTTCCCTGTGTAGTATTCAATAGGCATGGGCAATACTGTATTGTAATGTCCTCAACTTAGTTACTTCTCTGTGTAGTATTCAACAGGCATGGGCAAAACTGTATTGCAATGTTCTTTACTTACTTACTTTCCTGTGCAGTATTCAATAGGCATGGGCAATACTGTATTGTAAAGTCCTTTATTTAGTTACTTACCTGTGTAGTATTCAATAGGCATGGGCAATACGGTATTGCGGTCAACCCCAATCCAAGGTTGATTTACTAGGCAATATTTTCTAATCAGTAGTGTGCAATTGTTTTCTGAACGAGAAATCAGCCCAAACCAAATTCAACTGTCTGATTGGGGTGGGGATTGAACCCTCAATCCCACTGTCAGCGGACCGGATGTTTAAGCACAAATGCATTAAGCCCCGCGGTTACGCCGACCTCTCAACACGTGGGAAAACTTGCGTTTTCGAAATAAAACGAAAAACACAGTTAAAGCCAAACATAAAACAGAGTTCAAAACTAAAACAGCTGGAATTTTAACACGTATCCTGTTAGCTGACACGCAATACGTTTCATAATATTTATGTCAACAATGTCATATATGTCTTTTTGTACACTTGGAATTTTAAACTAACAGCTAGGCAAGGCGCATATGTGAACCAGGAGATTCTAAGCTGAGGTCGTGACGCCAACTGAATGCCGACTAGAATTTATGTGAGAAGATGCAGACACAGCTTTCCAAACTGCATGCTTTTCCCGCCCAAAAGAAAACATATGTATAGATATGTGATCTACAGTTTTACTGGACTGACTTTATCTAATTTGATCAGATAAATTATACTTCGTGATCTGGGAAGCATATTGCGATGATCAACGTACACTGTTGCTTAGTGCCCACATTGAAATTACTGTTTGATTTGAATCAAGAAGTGACATCATAACACTAAGAACATTCCCACACGCGCTCCGTCCTCATCTTCAACACCCAGCGAAGAGTCCCAATACTAAGGGTGCCAGTTGCAGACTGATTATGTGTCCGTCTGGACTTTAATCGGAAAACTGAGTACTGACTAGATCCTGTGGTCACTTTCTGAGCCACCATTCTCTCCAGGCAATGATGATTGATTTCTTCTTCCAGACTATACACGTTCCCATAGAACTCTGACCATAGCTGCCTTAATGTGCAGCAATACCCCACTCATAGGCGCAGACCTTCATAAATGCTCGTCTTATCCCATGGTGCAGACAAATAGATTCTTAACTCAGTGCACGAAATCTTGGCGACGAGAACGATCCACCTTTATAGTACAATTACCACAGATAGTAACTATATTTCATTTATATATGGATCATTTACTGCCAATATAGAACCTTTAGGTGTATGGCAGGGGGGTCATTTACTGCCAGTATAGAACCTTGCTGTGTATGGCAGGGGGATCCTGAGCCTGAGAATTTAAGGCCGTCTGGTTAGTGCAATCGCCGAGAACTGTGCAGACTAGAGTTTGTTTTTTTGCCCCGGACAGAAAAACATTACCCACCCCTTAATTAGGATAAATTATTAGCTTTCGATTCATGATATGGTAAATATCTCTACTGCCGCCTTTACTTCCGAGAGCTCTTCCTGATACCTTTTGGATATATATATATATATCCATCCATCCATCATGTGCCATGCCGGTAAGCGTGGGCGGTCATGTTCTGCCATCTCACTCGATCACCAGAGTAGTGGATTAGCTCCGTGTTCCTGTCTCGGCCATGTCATGTGGCCAATCCATCCAGGTATTTACTTCTCGGTCTTCCCCTTGGCCTCTTCCCTTCGATCTTGCTAGTTGTCACCAAGTTCTCCAAGTCATTTCTTCTCATAACATGCCCAAATCATTTTAACTGTCTACGTCTAATGACTCTAATCAGTTTACAATCTTTATTTGTTTCTTGAAGGACTTGTTCGTTTGTTTTTCTATCTGTCCATGGTTTTCTTTGCATTTTCCTCAGAAACCACATTTCCACAGCCATCACCTGTTTTTCAGCTTGACTGCTTATTGTCCACGCTTCAAATCAATACAAAAGCACAGGTTCTATGTTGCACCTCAACACTCGTTTTCTCGTTTCAATGGATATATTTTTATTGGTCAGTATGTTTTTCATCTTGCAAAAGGCTACCTTCGCAATGGCAATTCTTTTTCTAATCTCTTCAAGGCATCTCCCATCAGATGTTATGACTGTGCCGAGATAACTGTACAGATTCACATGCTTAAGAATATGCCCATCTACTCGTATATCACATTGTGGTATTTCCTTCTTCCCAGTCACGACCATAATCTGTGTCTTCTTAATGTTCAGTTCTAACCCTAATTGTTCACTGTGTGCAACAACCGCATCTACTAAATTTTGCAGATCCTGTTCATTGTCTGCAATCAAGACTGTATCATCTGCATACCTAATGTTATTGATGTATCTTCCCCCAATGTTGATTCCTTCCATATCTACTATATTTCTGAATATATTTTCACTGTACAGGGAAAAAAGATCTGGAGACATAACACATCCCTGTCTCACACCTCTTTTAGTAGGCTGATATTGACCCACATCATTATCAATTCTGATGACAGCTTGTTGTTTCCAGTATATGTCTTTTACAAGTCTAAGGTCTTTTCCATCGATATATATATATATATATATATATATATATATATATATATATATATATATATATATATATATATATATATATATATATATATATATATATATATCACAGTGTCCCTAATTTTTTACGACGAGCTGCATTGTGGTAAAAATTCCCAAGGCGTCCAGAGGGAACGGTTTAAAGACACTCTAAAAATCTCACTGAAAGCTTTTGGAATTCATCTTGACACCTGGGAGACTGCTGCTAAAGACCGTAATTCGTGGCGTACATCATCACATAAGGGTGCAGTCATTTGTGAAGCAACCAGGACTGCAAGAGCTGTGAAGAAAAGGCTTGACAGAAAAACCACTGCAGGAGATCCTCCTCCTGGAACGTCAAACATTATTTTCCCACATTGTCAAAGAACATTTCGAGCCAAAATAGGCCTTATCAGCCATCTTAGAAATCACGGCTCCATACTTTCAACCCCACTGGATGAAATGAATGGTCATCATCATTCTTGATGGACAAACAACACACACACACACCCACTCACCCACCCACCCGCACGCACACACAGACACAGATATATATATATATATATATATATATATATATATGCACACTGACACACATTTGTGTATGGGGAGTCTCCCTTGCAAAATAGTCAAGCCATCTTACTCGGGCTCCGAAGGTTATGGGTTCGATTTCGTCCTTCGGTTAATGAGTACATTTTTTTCGGAGGCTCCTGAGGGTCGTCACTGGAGCTACGGATTTCGTGCTTTGTGTGACGCTTTCAGCAGTTCGCTGCGGAAAGAGATTGAGCCCTATAGGATAAAAACCCGGTGCAATGAAGTCGAACCTGTCGACTTTTAAGCGACTTTTTAAACGACCATATTTGAATAAACCAATCGGCACTCGATGATCTATTGATAGGTATCACCTCGGCCACCTTTACTTCCAAGGACACTTCCAGGTACCAGTTTCAGGCAAAATGGACATAATTACTCTAAAGAGGCCGTACCAGCGAGCAATAACCCGAAGACAACAATGACGCTTCTGGCCCAGACTCCGCGGATTTGTGGAGTATCAGAAATGTCAAAGAGCAAACGTGTCCTATTGCCAAGTAATTGATACTCTCAACATCCCTAACTGGCAACGAACAGAGAGACACCTGTGTTGGGAGCAAGTTAAGTACGCGGGACAGCTTAAGATGATTTGTTTATTGAACTGTTGCTATTAACGAGGCATGCATCACACCAACATCTTCCTAGACATAACCGTGGATCAAGAGATACACGAACACATCCTGACAAGCGATACAAGAGAAAAACAGCAGATTACCTCAGCATGACATATGAATGGGTAGCTCGAGTGAAACGTAAAGCGGCCCATTCATATTGTAGCTTTGGTTTACGCCTATGATCAGGGGTTTTCAGCCTTTTTGAGGTTATAGGCCTGCAGTGCATTGCTCAGCTTCTTACCAAACTGCCTTTGCTTGACTAAGATATTTATACATATGTTAGGTAGCAGTGTAACTTGAAGTGATGCCAACAGAGAGGCTTTCCTTTACATACGTGAAGCCTGGCAGTGGCGGACGGGATCTAAAAATATTGGTTGCCAGGGGACAAAGCTACTAAAACGACATTAACATCGCTAGCATATTGTCTAAGATTAAGGGCGACCACTTCATCAGGGTCCCACAAGGCAACTAACAATATGGCAAACAAATACCGTAGCCAGTCCGCCACTGTAGCTAGGACCATAACATACCAAACAACAGTTGGTTGCAAACCCTTTACAGGACGTCGAAGTCAACCCCAGCAGTTTTCGACTGTTTGTTATTTCTGGGCAAGTTTACGTTCAGTAGTTTGCCATTGCTTTCTAAACGACCTGCACTCATATATACGAGTATTTTATAAAAACCAATGCAAGACCGTCTTCTTCCAGATCGCCAGCAGCCACGTTTCGAACGCTGTATGCGGGATTACGAATTGCATTCGTAAACCTGTCGCCACAGAACCGACAGGACCATAACAACTGGAACAAAACCATAAACGCTATAAATTTAGTTGCGTATCCTTTACATGCGTGGCAGTCAACACCAGCATTTTTTGCTGCTGTGATCTCTTGGCAAGTTTATGTGTAGTAGTTTGCCATTGCTTTCTGAACAACCGGCACGTAAACCATTTCATAAAAATAAACGCAAGTCGGTCTGGTGCCAAATCGCCCACAGCTGTGTTTCGAACGCAGTTATGAGGGATCACGAACTGCTTCCGTAACTCCTTCACCACGTAGTCGGCTAAACATTATATCTCGTGCATTAATCTAATTGCACCTTGCTTTAGTGTCAAGAATTTAAAGATTCAATATTATAGCCTATATTTGAAATTAGTTGCATGACCGTCACATGACGTAGCAGTCAACCCCAGCATTCTGGCTGTTCGAGATTCCTGGGCAAGTTTTACGTTCAGCAGTTTGCTATTGCTTTCTGAACGACCGACTTCTCGAAAAAACAAAAACAAAAAACAGCATCGCTGTGTTCCGAAACCGGATAAACGGAATTACTAATCACGTCCGTAAAACATTCGCCACGGAGTCGAGTTTACACTTGGTCATATATCCCCAAAACGTATGAATACATGCGATGTAATTAAGTGGAGTCAGTTTAACTTTAGTCCCGAGATTAAAAGGCAATGAAATTCAACACGATAAATATCACTGTAAGTAACAACACATCAATGTCAATGCAGACGAGAAAGATGGAGATTTTGAAAACAGACAAACATGTGGATGGAAGTGAATTAACAACATCAAGCAGATCTGTGGGAAATGACTTAGAGGCTGCAGAGATAGTAGAATACTGAGACCACTGTGGCATAACCGCTAACCACCATTATTCAGTTACCAAGAATGCACGCCAAAGAGAGGGGAAAATATATAACAATTGACTGCACAAACGCAAACCGAAACCAAAACTGAAAACGAACGCAAAATCAAAACTGAAAATGAAAGATTGACAGATGACGTCAATTCTTGGAATATTTCATCAGCCAAAGCTCAGGAGATCATTGGATAGAAACAGACACGTGACAACGCCTCCGCTAGAACGCCTGCTTAGAATATGTTAATCGCGCACTTCCACTGCAGACAGCTTGACGAGCAGACGCATAAGCTGGTGTGACCGAATTTTCAAACAAGAACGGCAGAATGTCTGAATCCGAGGTAAGCTTGTGACTCCTTAGATTAAACTGATGACCAGATGTATCAAGTATCAAGTAATGGTATCCAGTGTTTGTAACGTCAATTGAAATGTATTATTATAAATTAAAACCTCTGAAGTGAAAAATGTTTGACTGTTAGATTCTGACGACGCAGAGCCGTTTCCCGGGCAAACTGACAATCTACTACTCTCTTCGAATACAGCAATCTCTGGTATTCTTAAAGATAGTTATTAACTTTAAGAAGTGCATAATAATAATACTATATTCTATTCTAGACAACTGTACGAAGTGATGATTCTAAAGCAATCTTGTGCATTTCATCAGAAACACTGCTTAAATTACTATCACTATCTACAGCTCATAAGACAGTTCGTGTACTAGAACAAGTGCCTCGTTTTAAAACAGACTTATCTATGCCTATTTACAATCTAGAGAGTTGAAAGAGAAATCATATCTTTCCTTTCTCCTTCATATATTGAATAAATAGGGTTTGATGGAATAAATATTTATATTTATGTCAGATTTTACTTAGATAAGGGCACTCATGAACTGCATTACATCAGAAAAGTTATGCTTCGCGGAACTCCATCACCAGAAGTTGACTTAACCCACTACCCAACACAACACCACACAACACAACACTCAACACCACAACAACAACAGGTAATGGGAGAGGAGTTATTATACAAAGAAGAAGGAAAAGTTGGTTAATTGAGAAAACACAGAGAACCATTTATACACACTACAAACCCAATTGAGTGATAGAAATGTTATAAATATATGCCATTTATTCATATGCATATTGATACCTCCTCACTCTTGTCACTGTCTTACTGTACACGTCTCACTGACCCCAGGTCCAATGAGAACTTACATACAACAGGAACCAGCTGATACCAGGCGTACACAGTGTGATAAACTCTGACCACCCCAAATTAACCCAACACTAGATCAGAGAAAAGAGACGGGGGGGGGGGGGAAGTTCCTACTTCAGGAATTTAGGTTTCTTCCGACCTACTTCTAGAATATTGCATTGGTAGGATTGTACATATCTATGTGAATCTTACACAGTGAATTCTTGGTGGCAACTAACTAACCAACCAACCAACCAACCCAGACCAGAAAGAGGGAAGAGAGAGAGAAAGAAATGAACCAGACGTGAGATGGAAGATGACTACGTTATGAGCAGAGTATGGGAAGCCTTCAGAACTGAAGTGGATCCATCAGACAATGGACCGAGGCTTATCCTAATCTCCCAATCACAAGGTTACATTTCTCTACGGAACACACAACACCAATTTCAGGAACTGACATTGAAATGTTGAATTATCATCTCCACACTTATAATGTACAACATTTAAATGTTTACAATGTTTCCACACTTGTCGACATGGTATTCATTGATGTTTAATTGTTGATTGACTGTAAACTTGGGCCTATATGCCATTTTCTATGTTATCCTGTGTAAACCACAACGGAAAATGTATGTAACAGGCCAGAGGACACAGGCCAGTCAATAAATGATGAACCTTAACTGACCTTATGTTGATTTGTCAGTCAAACCTATCTGTTGATTCTCCATCTTATGTGTGTAAAACATGTGGTCAATGTCTACTGGAATTTGTTAAATGTGTAATTGTCAAAACAAATCCACTCATGATGAATTACTAAATTGGGGAGAGAAGACTCTAGGTCTATCAACTGCTCAACATCCATGCTTTCTTAACATAAATCAGGCTGAGAGAATTCTCCAGACTTTCCTCAGAATTGATAAAAAGGGGGCTCAAGAGCTATAAAAAACCTTGGAGAAGGAGCAAAATCCCAGTTAGTATTTACTATTCTCACCAGGGCCATAATCTATATCTCTTAGGCAAAATTAAATAAGACGAGGCCTGCAGATAACTCGAGGGTCATATTCTGGGGTTATTGAAGATAGAAGAGGATGGGGCCGAACTTCTTTGGTTAGAAATGGGGCATGCACTACAGTGATCTCCCAGTCCCTTCAGAATATATGACATATTGGGAAGGCTGCGTCCCGGATGGTTCCCAGGGAATAAAATGAGTTAAACAGTGCACATTGTGTGTAATTAAACAATTACATAAAACATTGTGCTAATTAAACAATTACATAAAACATTAACACAAATATCTTTAGATCAAGTATTGTCATTTTTGATAAACTTAATTAATTGACAACATGTAGGTTGTAAATCATTCATCACACATAGATAGAATCTCTGTTACCTGAATAGTGTGTTTCAGGTTAATAAGATCACATATTGATTTAAATATAGTGTGTGAATCAACTATCCAAACACTACTTCTCTTCCAGAGAAGTTGTTCTTTTCCTGAGGAGTCTGAATTAACAGCATTTCATCAACTCCCGGAAAATCTTATCCGGAGGGAAATCTCTGTCTAATTTCAGATTCTTTTCTTTTACTAGGGATTAATTCTGGTTACTTCAATGCCTGCTGTCTTTGGCTTTTCCAGCATTGACAGACAGACATAACATAAAGTGTTTAATATTTTGAATGCTTTGCTGTATATTTGCAGATCCAGAGACTGACAAGCTTACGCGGATCAGACCTAACTGCACTTATATTTTTTTTTTAGGTAGAGCAAGCAAAGCAATAAATTCTAGGCATGGCGGAAACTGCAAAATTTAGGGCCCAAATAATGGAAACAGGTAGGGAATGCGGGTTAGATGGCCCTGCGCTAGCTAACTATGTTTCAGATGCATTCGACAGAAGAGAAAGGCTTGAGGCTGAATTGGCTGAGAGGGAAAAACACCTTCAAGCTGAATTAGCTGAGAGGGAAAAAAGACTTCAAGCAGAATTGGAGGAGAAAGAGAAACGACTACAGGCGCAAATGGAAGATAAGGAGAGAGAACGTCAACACTAACTTGAGTTGAAGAGAATTGAAACTGAATTGGAGATCCGAAGACTAGAGGGAGGGAGTGCCCGCACACCCTCAACTTCATCAGTGTTGCCAGAGACAGAACCACATTCGAATGTCTCCCTCCTTAATTATGGAGCTATGTCATTTCCTCTGGAACCATTCAATGACCAGACTGACAACATCGAAAGATTTTTATCACGCTTCGAGGCAATGGCTGTCAGCTGCGGTCTGGAAGAAGGGAGATGGGAAACGAAGTTGTAGCAAGCATTAAGATCCACCGCGTACGACGTGTTCTCTCGACTCACACGTGAGAAACAGCAGAACTATGCGACACTCAAGACGGCACTCTTGAGCCGATATGAAGTGGATGGGGATTCTTATAAGCTTAGGTTCAAATCCGCAAGGAAAGAGCCGGGTGAAAGCTATGCGCAACTGGTTGACCGACTGAAGGCATACATCCAGCGATGGACTTGCTTAGTAGGGTTTGTGGAAAGTTTTGAGGGACTCCGTGAAATGATCATCATTGATCAGATAAAGGGGAAAATGTCGAATGAGATGAAAGCATTCTTAACCCAAAACGGGGCTGACCGCCTAGAAAACATCATCATCCTGGCAGAGAGATTTGAAAAATCTCAGAAGGAGATGGGAGGTAAGGGACGTTCGAACAACACCCCCTCTCAAAACAAATCTCCAAAGCCAAAAGAGGGTGAAAACACTTTAGCCACCAAGAAAAATGGGAAATTCCAGAAAAACACTCAAAACCCAGCCCAAACAGCGCCGAAGGAGGATAAACCATTCTGCACCCATTGCAAAATTAGAGGTCACACATTTCAGAATTGCAGGAAAAAGCCACCTCCACACACAGTGGCCTGTTTGGCCAACCGAAAAGAGAAAAGAGTGAGCACTGGTGAAACGTCCAAACAGACACCTCATCAAGACACATCATCTCGTATTCCGGTTGTAGAATCCATCTTGCTAAATGGATTCAAAACGACCTGTCTATATGATACTGGGTTATCGTATGACTGTGTTGTTTCATCATCCTTAGTTCACACTGAACAGGTGACAGAGGAAATAGTGGAATTACAGGGACCACTGAAGAGTTCAACAAATATGTCTCTTCCAGTGGCAAAAGTGAACATAGCCTCGCGGTATGTCACTGGGACAATCAAGCCAGCAGTCTTGGACGATCCAATATATCCCGTAATCCTCGGCTGTAGATTTATCGTTCTAGGAGAACCTGTTCAACCTGGGGCGATGGCGACCATGACCACTCGATCCCAGACAAAAAAGACTCCAGAAACAACTACGCCAATCCCTCGAACGGAGGAACTGAAGAGGGCACAAGAGGCCGACAGCACCTTGGATCCCTGCTTCAGAAAACTGCCAAAATCACATTTACCTCTACGTAAAGGTGATCTGTTCATGAAGTCAGTACTTCTTTACAGAAAAGCAGGACGAGCTGGACAAGAGTTTAACCAACTTGTTGTACCAACTCCATACAGGACTCAGATCTTGGAAATGGGTCATAGTCTACCATTCAGTGGGCATATGGGTATCAACGCTACTACACAGCGGATTGCGACTCACTACTTTTGGCCAGGGATGAACTCAGACATACAACGGTTTGTAAAATCATGCTCACAGTGTCAGAACGTATCACCAAAACACCGGACACCACCGGCAATGTTGGGTGAATCGCCCATCACTGGAATTCTATTTGAGAAAGTGGCAGTAAACATAGTTGGACCTCTCTCAGCAACGAAGAGGCGAAACCGATTCATATTAACGCTTGTGGACAAAACAACCATGTGGGCCGAAGCAGTTCCTATGCCCAGCTGTGACTCCAAACACGTCGCTGATGCATTATTAGGAATATTCACACGTCTAGGATTCCCACAAAGGATCTTGACGGACAACGGTTCTCAGTTTCGTGGTAAGCTCATGGAAGAGACCTTCAGACTTTTTCATGCACGCCATATCTTCAGTTCACCATATCACCCTCAGTCAAATGGACTTGTGGAAAGGTGGAACGGAACATTGATTAGTATCCTGCGCAAAATTGCCCAGGAGAAGACAGAGGATTGGGACTTGTATTTACCCGCAGCTTTATTCGCTTACAGGGAAGTACCCCATCACTCAACAGGTTTTGCTCCAGCCACACTGTTGTTTCGACGACCAATCAAAGGACCACGTGAGGCGTTACTTCGAACCTGGACCGATAATACTACAGATGATACAGTCGTGACTGCATCTGCACATGTTGCCGAGTTGAAAAATCGTTTACAACACAGTTGGAAACAAGCGAATGTCAATCTACGTCAAGCCAGACGAAGAATTGCTCGTAACTTCAACCGCAAGGCAAAGGATAGAGAGTTAGAGGTAGGAGAGAAGGTGATGTTGCTGCTTCCAACCAGTCAGAATAAGCTGCAAATAGAATGGAGAGGACCTTATGTAGTGACGGAGAAGATCTCACGTACCAACTACAGAATTTCAGTCAAAGGTAAGATGAAAGTATTTCACATAAACCTCTTGAAGAAATATCATGAAAGACCCTCAACCACCGAACCTGCACATCTGATGGCCATGAGTGTGGCTACTGAAGTCGAAGAAGGATCAACAATGGGAGTCGAGTACCCACTGCAAGCCAAAGAGACCTTTAAGGATGTGGAAATCAATCCCAACTTAACAAAGGATCAGCAAAAGCAGATTAGGGAACTTATGGCAAACTATGCAGAAGTACTCACTGATAAGCCAGGATAAACAGATTTGGAGGAATTTGACATGAAGTTAAATGACACAGTGCCTGTGCGAGTCAAGACTTACCCAGTTCCTTATGCAAAGCAAAAGACTTTAGAGGAAGAAATACAACAGCTGCTCACCGCAGTAATAATCTCACCATCTGAATCACCTTACAGTGCCAGCGTCGTTTTATTGAGAAACAAGTGGAGAACATAGATTGTGCATCGATTATCGACAGCTCAATGCTATTACCGAATTCCAAGCAGAACCTCTGCCTGATCAGAATAAACTCTTCACAGCACTCAACCGAGCGAAGTACTTTACTTGGATTGATCTCAGTAAGGGATATTATCACATTCCTGTAAAACCGGAAGTTATACCATGGTTAGCTTTCAGCACGCCTGGAGGACACTATGAGTTCAACGTTCTTCCATTCGGATTAAGTAATGCTCCCAGCGTTTTTACACGTATGATGAGAAAATTACTTGACCCACTACAGCATCCAGACATCAGTCACTTCATGGATGACATCCTGATCGCAACTGAAACATTTGAAGAGCATGTAGAAACACTGCACCGTTTGTCCAGGCGCCTCAGAGAAACTGGATTGACGGCTAGACCAAAGAAGTGTCAAATAGGATTCCAAGAATTGGACTTTCTAGGTCATAAGATATCTCATGGACTGATCACTCCACAAGAGGGAAATGTGGACAAACTCCAGAGAGCACCTCGTACAAAAACAAAGAAGGATGTAAGATCATTTGTATCCTTATGTGGATTCTATCAAAGATACATCAAGGACATCAATACTCTGTCAGCACCTTTAACGGATCTTAACAAAAAGGGGAAACCAGAGAAAGTCAATTGGTCAGCTGACTGTGATAGAGCTTTCACAGCCCTAAAGCAAGCATTAACTGCTCATCCAGTCTTACATCTACCAGACCTCGACCAACCATTCGTGCTGCGCACCGATGCCAGTAACATAGGAATTGGGGCAACGTTGTTGCAGAGAAAGGGAGATGTACCATCAGAGCTATTCCCTGTAGCCTATGCTAGCAGGAAATTAAATGCAACAGAGAGGAATTACAGTACTATCGAGAGAGAATGTCTTGCGCTCGTATGGAGTGTACATAAGTTTCAAGCATACCTATATGGCAAACACTTCACAGTGCAATGTGACCATCAACCACTCATGTTTCTCGCAGCATCCAAGACTCTGAATGCTAGACTTATGAGGTGGTCGCTGCTTCTTCAACCCTACTCGTTCCAGGTTGAATACGTTCCTGGGAAGATGAATGTGGGAGCGGACTTCCTGAGTCGACACCCAGTGCCTGATGAACCAGGTCAATCAGATGCAGAAGAGAATACAAGGGAGGAAAACAAGGGAGAAGTTTGATAACTGAAAATGTTGGAAACATAGTTCCATACCGTAGAACAATCTGGGGTGGGGCCATGTAGCATAACCGCTAACCACCATTATTCAGTTACCAAGAATGCACGCCAAAGAGAGGGGGAAATATATAACAATTGACTGCACAAACGCAAACCGAAACCAAAACTGAAAACGAACGCAAAATCAAAACTGAAAATGAAAGATTGACAGATGACGTCAATTCTTGGAATATTTCATCAGCCAAAGCTCAGGAGATCATTGGATAGAAACAGACACGTGACAACGCCTCCGATAGAACGCCTGCTTAGAATATGTTAATCGCGCACTTCCACTGCAGACAGCTTGACGAGCAGACGCAAAAGCTGGTGTGACCGAATTTTCAAACAAGAACGGCAGAATGTCTGAATCCGAGGTAAGCTTGTGAGTCCTTAGATTAAACTGATGACCAGATGTATCAAGTATCACGTAATGGTATCCAGTGTTTGTAACGTCAATTGAAATGTATTATTATAAATTAAAACCTCTGAAGTGAAAAATGTTTGACTGTTAGATTCTGACCACGCAGAGCCGTTTCCCGGGCAAACTGACAATCTACTACTCTCTTCGAATACTGCAATCTCTGATATTCTTAAAGATAGTTATTAACTTTAAGAAGTGCATAATAATAATACTATATTCTATTCTAGACAACTGTACGAAGTGATGATTTTAAAGCAATCTTGTGCATTTCATCAGAAACACTGCTTAAATTACTATCACTATCTACAGCTCATAAGACAGTTCGTGTACTAGAACAAGTGCCTCGTTTTAAAACAGACTTATCTATGCCTATTTACAATCTAGAGAGTTGAAAGAGAAATCATATCTTGCCTTTCTCCTTCATATATTGAATAAATAGGGTTTGATGGAATAAATATTTATATTTATGTCAGATTTTACTTAGATAAGGGCACTCATGAACTGCATTACATCATAAAAGTTATGCTTCGCGGAACTCCATCACCAGAAGTTGACTTAACCCACTACCCAACACAACACCACACAACACATCACTCAACACCACAACAACAACAGGTAATGGGAGAGGAGTTATTATACAAAGAAGAAGGAAAAGTTGGTTAATTGGGAAAACACAGAGAACCATTTATACACACTACAAACCCAATTGAGTGATAGAAATGTTATAAATGTATGCCATTTATTCATATGCATTTTGACACCTCTTCTCTCTTGTCACTGTCTTACTGTACACGTCTCACTGACCCCAGGTCCAATGAGAACTTACATACAGCAGGAACCAGCTGATACCAGGCGTACACAGTGTGATAAACTCTGACCACCCCAAATTAACCCAACACTAGATCAGAGAAAAGAGAGGGGGGGGGGGGAGACTAGTTCCTACTTCAGGAATTTAGGTTTCTTCCGACCTACTTCTAGAATATTGCATTGGTAGGATTGTACATATCTATGTGAATCTTACACAGTGAATTCTTGGTGGCAACTAACTAACCAACCAACCAACCAACCCAGACCAGAAAGAGAGGAGAGAGAGAGAAAGAGATGAACCACACGTGAGATGGAAGATGACTACGCCATGAGCAGAGTATGGGAAGCCTTCAGAGAAGCTACACGGGCAGAACTGAAGTGGATCCATCAGACAATGGACCGAGTCTTATCCTAATCTCCCAATCACAAGGTTACATTTCTCTACGGAACACACAACACCAATTTCAGGAACTGACATTGAAATGTTGAATTATCATCTCCACACTTATAATGTACAACATTTAAATGTTTACAATGTTTCCACACTTGTCGACATGGTATTCATTGATGTTTAATTGTTGATTGACTGTAAACTTGGGCCTATATGCCATTTTCTATGTTATCCTGTGTAAACCACAACGGAAAATGTATGTAACAGGCCAGAGGACACAGGCCAGTCAATAAATGATGAACCTTAACTGACCTTATGTTGATTTGTCAGTCAAACTTATCTGTTGATTCTCCATCTTATGTGTGTAAAACATGTGGTCAATGTCTACTGGAATTTGTTAAATGTGTAATTGTCAAAACAAATCCACTCATGATGAATTACTAAATTGGGGAGAGAAGACTCTAGATCTATCAACTGCTCAACATCCATGCTTTCTTAACATAAATCAGGCTGAGAGAATTCTCCAGACTTTCCTCAGAATTGATAAAAAGGGGGCTCAAGAGCTAAAAGAATCCTTGGAGAAGGGGCAGAATCCCAGTTAGTATTTACTATTCTCACCAGGGCCATAATCTATATCTCCTAGACAAAATTAAATAAGACGAGGCCTGCAGATAACTCGAGGGTCATATTCTGGGGTTATTGAAGACAGAAGAGGATGGGGCCCACCTTCTTTGTTTAGAAATTAGGCATGCACTACAGTGATCTCCCAGTCCCTTCAGAATATATGACAACCACCATGGATAAATATAATGAGAAATGCCGTGGTTAGTTCTATCTGTGTGATAACTAAGGCGTTCTAGTCGTAACGTCCATTCTATCATTCGCGATTGTGCACTTCTTAAGCTGACCAATTTAACTGTGTTTCCGTTTGTTTACTCATAGATACACAGATTAACGAAGAAGACCTGGAAGACACAAAGTCATAAGGAAACCTATCGTTTAAAATGTATTTTACGTTTGCTAGCTTTGAACCCAGACGTAGTCCACACACATGCTGCTACGTGTAGTGCACTGGATTGATCTGTGCGTGTGGATTAGCTTTCTCTATTATCAGTGTTCCTCGCCATCAGGCGATCCCACTCCAACTTCAGAGATAATTGTAATTTACGGCCCCAAGTCAAGGAGAAGAAGTCAACAATTTAGTCCCACTGACCGGTGTAAGGGTTGAACCTACTACCTCGGCATCAGCACACCGGAAGATTAAGAGCAAGCGTTCTGATCCATTCGCCCATGCAGACCTCCTAGGAAAACCTGATTACAACCGCCAAGAAGCAAACAAACAGGTATTCTTTGGACAAAGCATGAGGAGTGAAATCTGACATTCTTCGCGAAGAAAGAAAAACAGAGATTAATTATATCAGGGCAAATCCTAGATAACAAAAGACTATGTTAAAAATGTTAGTTGCATGTCATTTTACAGAATTCCACATTCAACCCCAGCATTCAGTGCCTGGTTATGATTGTCTAGACAATTTTTACTTTCAGCGAATGGATAAGAGCGTTCTATCTCTTAAACTTCCGGTGAGCTGACTGCGGGGTCATGGGATCATTTCCTACACTTTAAAGTTGACTACTCGTTCAACAAGGTATGGCAAATTACTGGACGGAAAATTGCCTAGATAATCAACCTGGGCTGGGATTGAGGACAATCTTCAGCAACTGACATGCACACTCCTCTTTTAGCTTGCCATTGATTTCTGAACTGCCGACGCTCATACCATTATGAAAACAGACACAAAGGCATCTGTTTCCTCATCCACTGTAGCTGTGATACTCCAACAAGAGGCAGACGTCATACATACACGTCACTCGACCTAGAGGTAGACGTCATACATATACGTCAATCAAGCTATAGACAGACATATATTCAAACACTAGAGCTATATGCAAACGCCATATAGTCAACTACGTGAGCTATAGGCAAACATCATATATTCAACCACTCAAACTATAGGCAGACGTCACATATTCAACCATTGGAGCCATAGACAGACGTCTTGCATCCAACCACTCGAGCTATATATAGGCAGACATATATTCAAACACTCGAGCTATAGGCATACATATATTCAAACACTCGAGCTACAGGCAGACGTCACATATTCAACCACTCAAACTACAGGAAGACGTCATACATACACGTCACTCGACCTAGAGGCAGACGTCATACCAACACTTCACAAGACATAAAGGCAGACTTCTTACACTCAAGCCACACGCGACATAGCGAGTCTTCGCACATTTATACCACTCGAATCTGAGGCAGACGTCTTACAATAAATCTATTAGCACCAGAGGCAAATTTCTTACACCATAGCCACACAAGCCACTGGCAGACGTCAAAGAATCAATCATCGAAAGATACAAGCATGCATCATACATTCACGCCATTCCAGCTACTGGCACGTTGCACGTTGAAGCCACTTTGAACCGCATCCCCAACCCTATATTTGAATGTTTAACGTGATTGGTACTCACTAATATATTTATTGAAAGAGAAGTTGCAGACTGAGTAACGTGGCTGAGATCCTGCAAGCCTGTAATTCCCAGGGAACCAATGCAGACGAAGAAAGATAAACACGCGGGAATGTCATTCTCGTGATAAACAAAGCCAACGTTGCCGTCAGTACTCGGGTGCCAGTCTGCAACCTGACAGCTGTCTGCAGTGATAACACCGCCAAACGTGAACGTGAACCTGTTGTGCTGTAAACAGCCATTGTAGGGCGCCAAACAGCAATCCTGGTAGAATGTCTAGTTCTCACATGCAGGTGTACCGGTGCTGTGGGGGAGCGGTTACGAACTCAATTCGTAATTCCGCAAACGGAGTTCGAAACACAGCTGAGGAAGTAGATCGTCTTGCGATGTTTTCATACGATGGTATGAGTGCCGGTAGTTCAGAAAGCAATGGCAAACTACTGAACGTAAACCTTCCTAGAAATCACAAATATCCATAAAATGCTAGGGTTGACTGCGAAGTCCTGTAAAGTTTATGCAACTGACTAACATATGCACACATTGCTCCGTGGCGAAGGTGTTACGGACGCAGATCGTAATCCCGCATACCGCGTTCGAAACACAATTGCGAGCAATTTGGCAGCAGATTGCCTTGTGTTAGATTTTTATGAATAGGTATGGGTGCCGGTCGTTCAGAAAGCAATGGCAATTTACTGAACGTAAACTTGCCAAGAGATCACAAACAGCAAAAACAAGCTGAGGTTGACCGTAGCGTCCTGTAAATGATATGCAACTAACTGTGTTTATCCATAGGCCCAGAAGTCAGCGTAGCTTCCCCTAGAAGCGTAATGTGCTTGCGCACAAACCTCTAGTGCGCTGACGGCGGTATACGGGGTTCATTCTCTAAACCGGTCAACTGGAGTTCAACTCTGGCTTCTCGTTCATAAGGCAATGGCAAACTACTGAACATAAGCTTCCTTAGTAAATCAACCCACGGTTAGAGTTTATATCAACGTTCTACAAAGGACATGAACTTTTTACCCATATCTTCACTTCTTGAACAGAGAATTTCTAGGAAATTACTCACGTCTTCTTTAGGTTCAGACAACCTATTCGCTCTCATCCAATTAAAAGACGCCATGTTTGAAGAACTGCGGCTAGCGTTGCCAGTAGGCTCGGTTTTCCCCGAACAGTCCAGATAATTTATGTAATAATTCACTGTCACAAAAACATGCTTTCGGGACGTCCATATGTCCCGATTTTCCTGCAAATGAATGATATAAATAAGTCGAACTGTATCTAGATTTTTGATTTGTATAACTGTATAACTTCTGACTGACATTAAAAGCAGAATTTGTGAGACGGAAGCTGCAATTAAGAAAATCAAAATTATCTTATGAATAAGTCACTATCATTGAATGTCAATGAACAGACAAGCTGAAAAAACATCTGATGGCTGTGGACATGTGGTTTCTGGGGGAAGTGTAAAGAATACTATGGACAAACACCGAGACACACACACAGACAGACACACACAAGCACGCACGCACGCGCTCGCTCGCTCGCAGGCACGCACGCACGAATACACACACAAAATAACAACAACGACAACCAATGACCGAGTCCTACAAGAAACAAATAACAACCGTAAACTTGTTAGACAAATTAGACGTAGACAGTCAACATTATAAGTCGTTAAGAAAACAATGAAAAACTGCCAAGAAATCACAAACAGCTAAAAATGCAGGGGTTGACTGTGACGTCCTGTCAATGATATGCAACTAACTGTCTCAATCTCCTTCAGGGCGGGAATGTTGCCATGTCGACACAAGCTATCATGGGTACTAGAACATGTTCTGCGAAGTAAAGTTGTGCGGCTTGATACGTCAACTATTGAGTGCCAGCTGGGCAATTAACATATGCAGCTAGCACCATATACCAAATACACCTCAAGGTACAGAACAGGGTCCTGTACTTTATAATGAACAAACATCACAACGAGATAACCGATTGTATCAGGTTTTCTATGTACGTTCTTTAACATCACAGAAGTCCGTTTTGCTCGTTTCTCGGGGATGTTAATAGCGGGAATACAAGGCTCCTATAATCTGCTGGCTTTTGTTTACAGCCCTGCAGGTGTTGTTCATTAATTAACCGTTAATGCCACATGTGATGTGCGGTAGAGACATCACACACTCGATCAGCGGGCTATTTACACACAATCTGAGCGACTAATGGTGCGGTAATCGGTGTGCTGCTTACGTGTTCATGCGGCTGCTGAGAGAGAATGATCACCTGTGAGTTTACCAGCAGTGCAAATATGTTGCTTGTGTAACGTGTTCTAGAAGTTACGATTGATTGATGTCTAGGTATATAATATGTGTAATTAAAGAATTTTGTTTATAATCAAATTATATCTTCATTGAATGCGTATTATTGTCACAGGATCCCAAGAGACACTATGATCCAATCCCGATTAGGTGATTATTTCCTAGAAATAGCTTCTAAGTTAATTGTCCTACTCTATCCGTCACGCTCTCAAACAAACAATTACACAATGTCAACACATAGGGGAATGTTGCACATTGATTAGTGAAGTGTGGAACAGACAGAGTTTAGACACACGCATACATTCAGATCAGAGTGAGACTTATGATAGACCAATTGTGACACACATTTTCACTCGTTCAGTGAATTAACAAATAAAGTATGTCGAAATTACACAAATATTTTAATAAAGACTAAGTAGACAAAAGTGAGAATAACTGTGCAGATCATAATGGAATGGTCCTTAAATAGAATCTATCTGATTTAGAACGCATGGTGTCCGGATGTGTATGTTCTCATCAGGAGGTGAATGGAGGTGAATTAAGCTGAATATTGTTAGTGAATGTTTGTAGGCGTTAGAACTCTACAGTACAGCCCACCAGACTCCCGTTGTCATTAATACTATCTATTAATGTATGTATTGACATTTGTCAATGATGTGATGCAAGAAAGTTCAGTGTCATTTTTCTCAGCTATCCGTTGGAGAAATAAGAGATGAAGGTCGACAGAGAGAAATATTGCTGGGCAGTCTTGCCCAAGATATGATAGCAGAGACGTTGTCACATGGTATTAGAAATCAAGAGCTGTGGAAATGCATGAAAGTCTAAGCGAGTTGGCGATATATACATATGTATGAGCGTTCGTGTAATAGGCAGACAAGCAGGCCGAACAACACACAAACACACACACACGCGCGCGCACACACACACACACACACACAGACTGACAGACATAGACCGACCTACCGGCAGGCAGGCAGGCAGGCAGGCAGGCAGACAGACGGACGGACGAACAGACGGACGAACGGACGGACGGATGTTGGATGGATGGATATTAGACCATGCACGTATGACAAGGAAAATAACTTTAATGCCTACTAAACATTTGGTATTTTTCGGATGTCAAGTACGCAACAACATGTATAAAAATTATGAGACTGGCAAATCGGCCATGATCACAAGTGGATTGGTGTCCCCGACCGCAGATCACATACTGCAAGACAGCCCCGAATATGACATATCTAGACAAATCTTTTAGTCCAGAGAAACAATTTAAGATCACATAGTGAAGTAAAACAAAATGTGAAGTTAATACAAGAGACAACATCGCAGATATAGGAAATCATTTTCAAGCTGACGTAAGCAGAAGAAGAAGAAGAAGAAGAAGAAGAAGAAGAAGAAGAAGAAGAAGAAGAAGAAGAAGAAGAAGAAGAAGAAGAAGAAGAAGAAGAAGAAGAAGCAGAAGTAGCAGAAGAATCAGCAGAAGAATCATCAGAAGAATCAGCAGAAGAATCAGCACAAAGAAAGCAGAAGAAGCAGAAGGAGAAGAAGAAGAAGAAGAAGAAGAAGAAGAAGAAGAAGAAGAAGAAGAAGAAGAAGAAGAAGAAGAAGAAGAAGAAGAAGAAGAAGAAGAAGAAGAAGAAGAAGAAGAAGAAGAAGAAGAAGAAGAAGAAGAAGAAGAAGAAGAAGAAGAAGAAGAAGAAGAAGAAGAAGAAGAAGAAGAAGAAGAAGAAGAAGAAGAAGAAGAAGAAGAAGAAGAAGAAGAAGAAGAAGAAGAAGAAGAAGAAGAAGAAGAAGAAGAAGAAGAAGAAGAAGAAGCACAAGAAGTTGAAGCAGAAGCAGCAGAAGTAGAAGCAGCAGAAGTAGAAGCAGCAGCAGAAGAAGAAGAAGCAGAAGAAGAAGAAGAAGAAGAAGAAGAAGAAGAAGAAGAAGAAGAAGAAGAAGAAGAAGAAGAAGAAGAAGAAGAAGAAGAAGAAGAAGAAGAAGAGGAGGAGGAGGAGGAGGAGGAAGATATGCAGCAATGGCCGGTGGAAGAATACCGAATGTGTAAAATTTTAAAATCGTTTAACATATACAAATATAACAATAATTATTAAATATTGATGTTTCTACAAGATTAGGTATAGAGTTTCATATAAGGCAGCTGAACTCACCAAAATTGCTCCGACATGGTAGGTCTTATATAAATAGAAACATTACTGTTGCTGCAGAATTTCGACAAATAAATAGTTCAACGAAAGCCGCGGCAGGGCAGTGGCTAGCAGAAGTGTCTCAATGTCCGGAGAAATTGACAACATCACCATTGTGTGTTGATTGGTCTCTAAAAAAATATGATGCTCGCACCATATATCCAAACTCCTAACAGAGTTTAAAGGGGTCGTTTATTCTTTGATAGCTCAACTCCTATTGTTCTGCATTTAATTGTTTGTAGCCATTGACTACTCCGACCACTGAATGCATTTGGCAACGAATGGGTGCGTAACTTGGAATGTTATAAATAAATACAGAAGGACTTACAATTATGTAGCAAAAAATACTGATAAAATCGCTCAACATAGTATATCTTCTCACACAATATCAACTAGCGGAGAAACGAAACATTATTACTTATAGAGAATATAATAATATGAAGATTACTAATAAAATATTGCACAGACAGACTAAACACAAAGAAGAGTAAACGACAAAACAAAGTGGAGGCGACAAACATTTCTCGTCAAATGAGAACATTATCAACAAATGAGAACATCATATATTTATTTGTTTCTCTAAAAATGTTGCGTATTCCTTACGGGACGTTGCAGTCAACACCTGCATTTTTCAGCTGCTGTTGATGTATTAGGCAAGTGTTACATTCGGTAGTTATTTATTTGTTCAGGAACTTATATTTCCCAGTTTTATAGTGCAGTGTTTTTTTTTAAATTTTTTTTATTTATTTCAATCTCCCCGGTTGCCCTCTATCTCACAGGCAGGAAGTGCTAATGACAGTTAATACTGTAAATCCCTCAAGGCTTTGATTAAGAAGCGTAAACATTATCATATATAAAATAAACTCTAAAGATTATATTTTTTTTAAAGACTATCAACTAGTTAAATGTAATCACACGACTTAAAAACAATAAGGCAAGTGGGACTGATGGAATTGCTACTGAATTTATAAAGGCAGGTGGCCATGCATTACATCTAAAGCTATACGAACTAATATTAAAAATCTGGAGGACAGAAGAATTACCCCATGACTGGAAAGAGTCATTATTGATACCTATCTTTAAGAAAGGAGACAAGTTCCAATGTGGAAATTATAGAGGAATATCACTACTGTCCACAAGCTATAAGATACTATCCGCAGTATTACTAAATAGACTAAAACCATATTCAGAAGACATATTAGGTGACTACCAGGCAGGTTTTAGACAAAACAGATCAACAATAGATCAGATATTTATCTTACGACAAATAGCCGAGAAACATTGGGAATATAAAAGAGATCTCCATAACATTTTTGTGGATTTTAAAAAGGCTTATGATAGTGTCCATAGGAATAGTCTATGGAATGCTATGCAGGAATTTGGAATACCAAGGAAGTTAATCAACATGACCAGACTATGCATGGAAGATACTTATAATATAGTAACATATAAAGGCAGGAAATCAGACCCCTTCCAAATAACATCTGGCTTGAAACAGGGTGATGCACTATCGCCGCTACTCTTCAATCTGGCTCTAGAGAAAGTTGTAAGGAAGGTAAAGGAGGAATGTGATATTGGAGGAACATCCAAGCTGCTTGGTTATGCAGATGATATAGATATTATAGGGCAAAGTGAACAAAAGACATTGGAAATATTGACTCACTTAAAGGAAAAAGCCCAACAGATGGGGCTGGTTATCAACCAAGATAAGACAGAATATATGGTAATTTCAAGAGACGGAATGGCTAGAAACTCTGGCCACATACAAATAGATAATATGACCATTAAAAGAACGGAAACATACAAATACCTGGGTACGATCTTCAACTGCTCCAACATCATAAGGGAAGAAATACAAACTAGAATCAACTCTGGAAATAAGATATACTATGCACTACAACATCTACTAAAATCAAAGGCGCTATCTCGTAACACCAAAATCACAATATACAAAACACTGATCAGACCAGTTGTGCTGTATGGCTCTGAAACCTGGAGTACAACGAAAGGAGACGAAGCCTTGTTACAAACCTTTGAGAACAAAATTTTAAGACGCATCTTTGGACCCATTAGGGATACACAAAGTGGAGAGTGGAAAAGAAGAAGTAACAAAGACATTTATGATCTGTTTAAGTCCCCGCTAATCACTGGTATCATGAAGGCTAATAGACTACAATGGCTGGGGCATATAGAAAGAATGGAAGATAATAGGGAAACAAAACTCGCTTACACTCAGGAAATAAATGACCGTAGACCCCGAGGTAGACCAAGAAGGCGGTGGAGAGATAATACATGTACAGACCTACAAGCACTTGGAATCAACGACTGGCAAGAGAAGGTCCACCAGAGAGACGAATGGAGACGGATTGTATTTGCAGCAAAGAACCTCAATGGCTCGGAACGCTGAAGAAGAAGAAGATCAACTAGTTAAGCTAAACAAACTTCCAAAGACGATCGACGCAAAGTGAACACTCCCAGGTCGAAATTGGATTGGTTAATTGACATCACGATGGAATATCTGTACAATTCTGCTGAATGTAGAAAAATATATATAGAAGTTGTTCCCTTTACCTGTATAATGTAATAATCTCTATGACTTGATTAAAATATTCTTTTTTTAACCATCACGGCTTTTGAATCCTGCTTAATGGAAAACAATTAGTTCCATATCCATTACAGGACGTTGCAATCAACCCCAGACCTGTTACTGTTTGTGATTGATTTTCTAGACAATTTTACGTACAGTAGCTTGTCGTTGACGGTCTCTTTGGTCTAGAGGTTACACGACTTTCTCCGTAATCTCGTATACTCTCGTAAGTAACGTGACGTTGCGCGAGAATTGGTAGCGGTTCTCTACGCGTCAGTAACTTACGGGGTATTGAGCGCTCAGAAAGCAATGGCAAACTACTGAGCGTAATCTTGCCAAGAAATTAACAATCAGCTGAAAGATGCTGATGTTGACAGCGATGTCCTGTAAAGGATATGCGGAAAAAAAGCTAGTCATTGTTTTGTGAACGGTTCATACTATGTGAAAATCAACGCAATGTCATCTGCTTCCATATGGCCATTGGCTGGCATCTAGCCGGGTGTTGTGAAATTGCGTTCAACTCCGACTGCTGCTTAATTAGCACAACCATAATTATGACTTTGTGGCGTATTCATCCTACATGATTTACTACTGTTGTAGAACCCACCAACATGAAAACTCTAACCTGCATAGATCGGGGCGTCTGCACTAGCCAGGAGGCCTTAATTCCTCAGGCTCAATAACCCTCCCCCCCCCCCCCCCCCCAACACGCGCACTCCAGCCCTATCCTACACAGCAAAGTATTATAGGCAGTAGATAACAGCATTTTTCGGTAGTAGAACACCACAGAATAGCCGAATTTGCTTAAACCCGTCCGATATTATTCCTCTGTCACCTTGCCATTATATATGTATGCCTTACTGACTTATGTTTATTAATATATATTATTATTAGATTATTATATACGCAACAACTATACTTGGGTTTTAAATGTATTGAAATTATATAACCACAGCAATCAGAAAGCACGCTACAGCAACCAGATCGCTCCACAGCAACCAGAAAGCACGCCTCATCAGTCATATAGAGTTAGCTGCATATTCTTTACAGGAAGTTGCAGTCAACACCAGCATGTATTGCGGTTGTGGTCTCTTGGCAAGTTTATGTTCAGTAGTTTGCTATTTATATATTGAGTTTGCATCCAACTAGATAGAAAATGCAGACAAGGAAATCCGGCTGCTGTTGAGGCTGAAGTACAAGCGTTGATTTTCGAGAATTCGCTAGACGGTGACGCGGTCATCTACACAGATGGGTCGGTCGTCCGACATGTGAGAAGCTCATGGGCCTTTACAGCTCGGGCAGGAGGGAGAATTGTGAAGGAGGACTCTGGTGCTTTCACTGAAACCACAAGTAGCCTGACCATGGAAGTCATGGCAGTAAGTAAAGCAATAACATGGCTTGAGACACAGACATTCACTAGGGCTTGTTTCCTTAGCGACTCAATGAACATGATCAAGAGGATAGAGGAGGGGTCGATCCGAAGAGAATGGTTGCTGCCTCTGAAGCGGTCTCGGCTGGCAAAGATTAGTTTCATCTTCGTGCCAGGTCATGCGGGAGTACAAGGAAATGAGCGGGCTGACAAGCTCGCAGGTGAGGCTACGGTGGAGGGTGGACGCGCCATGGACCAGGCTGACATTCTGAATGCTCTACGAGAAGTGAGACTTTTGCGAGAACCAAGTGATGACTGTGAATCTACAACAATGGCCAGACTGCGGGAGCAGCAAATTAAAAGAGGGGTGGCCAAACAAGAACACTACGCAGGAAGCCAAAGAAGATTGATAAACCAACACAGAACTGGCGTCGTTAGCCGCTACACGCTGCGGGATTTGCTGAGGAGGGGATCCGAGCACTTATGGACTGAATGGTTCGATGTGCAACGAGGATGATCTGTCGACTAACTAACTAACTAGTTTGCTATTGCGTTCTGAACGACCGGCACCCATACCATTTCGTAAAAAAACAGTGCAAGGCGGTCTGCTGCCTAATCGTCCGCAGCTGTGTTTCGAACACGGGTATATGGGATTACGAACTGCGTTTGTAACACCTTCGCCACGGAACCGGCCATCAGTCATAGAAACCCTTTATTCTGATTACAAAATGTATCTCTTTCGTGTCCAGATACCTTAACTGATTCAGTGCCAAACAGAACGTAAATTTGAGCCAGACATTGTACACGATCAAATGAACAAGTAATATAATGTAAATTCTATTTACTTAGCATTAAAATTGTGGAAGATACCACGCATCAAAACAAATAACACGATGACCCTAGAGTGGCTATATATCATCCTTCTATTGAAATGACAGGTCACATTTGGGCCATATATTATCCTTTGGCACTGAATCAGTTAAACTACCTTGCCTTGGTCAAAATATAATACAATGTTATTGAGAGTACAATAAGGATAATCCAAGTTAAAAATAAAAAGAAAGACTAAACACAAACAAATAAAAATTAAAAAAAAACATAAATAAATAACAGGTCTAAGATACAACCACACCTGACAGGTGTGCATGAATGTCCTAGGACACACTTAACCCCCCCCCCCCCCAAAAAAAAAAAAAAAAAAAAAAATGTGTGACTGGAAGCAGGAACATATTATGGGTTTGTGGTGTGATAGGGTGATCACATTGTGCAGGCCTGCATGCACGGAGTAATGGGTGGCTAATCTTTTCTTCTGTTTTCTGACAATGAAAGCAGGTGACGAAATAGAACCATTACCCGTATGGACAACAATCAGCTTCGGATTAATAAGCCTGTGAAGGTAAAACCTTGGGCATCTTTTGCGGTTGACTCAATCACAGGACTATCAATCTGAGCCGGTGATGGACCCTAACTATAACTTCTCCTTAAGGTTTAACGGGGTAGGGTTAATGGTAGAATCGGAAACAAAAAACGCAGGCGTCGAAACGTCACCGACTCGCCCATGACACAACCAACATATCTTCCTATCAACTACACTAGTGCACCCACAGTGTACACTTAAAGTCCGCCGGCAGAATTGATGACAATAGGAAACAGTAGCGTGTTATATGACACAACATTGGGAACTGTACTGACTAACCTCAAAATGATGTTGATGAACACAATAGTGATACTAATTATGAAGATGATGATCAGAAAAGCCAGAAAGAAAGAACTGTTATCAATGCTACGACAACAAAGACACAAAGCAACCTTCAGGGAATCGCTCACAAAACCATTTAACTATAGAAAGTGTTTGCGTCTTTCGCACGACAACTGAAGATAGTTTTGCCAGAAGTTTTAAATCGTGCCAGTAACGTATGCTGACAGAGTTGCTCTATTGCTTCTGCTTAAGAGACAACGTTGGGGATCTTCTCCGCTTGCTTTATTTATGTTTTCATTATTAATAAATATAAAAATAATGTCCACACACAAACTTAAATGCCATCCACAACAAATTTCAATCAATATTTAAAAAAAACACACCTGAAAATGTCAGAAACTTGAAATATTTAAATACCAAAACCTGACTCTGTAATCAACAATAAAGGGAACTGTTCACAACACGCCAGACTAAACTGGTCATACCAATGAGGGGGTTAAGCAGCAATAAGAAAAACTAAGAAAGAAATTAAAGTAAAATATAGCCGTAGTTGTAATCACATAGTTCCAATTTCACAGCACCAGATACCCCATAATAGCAACATTCCCGTGTCAGTGAAAACCCACACGAAGTGCTCATAATTCTCCAATGTGAACTCGTGAAGGAAACAAGCAAGATCGCCAAAGGCTCGGAAGAGGCCGTCCTTCATTTGAATGTGCATTTCATTTTCGAGGAGACAGCTGTCCGACAATCACAGCAGCCAACACAACCATGACCGCATATGGCAACTGCTCGGATGTTGTAAAACTAGCCGATTGCCATTTTCTGATTCTCCACTTCACACAGTCACCGTTGACACAAGCAGAAATCAATTCTAATGAAATTCTCAGCTCACAGTGTCACACAAAGCACTCAACTTGATAGCTGGGCGACGAAACAGCGTCCATTCAGTCCAAACACGGGGTAAGGGTGTGTATATATATATATATATATTTGTATCTGTGTCTTTATACATAGATTGTACCAAGTAGTCAGCATAGAAAACTAAAGAACCTCTTCACAGACATTACGTATATTTTCCAAGATCCATTATGATATATATCAATCGGTACTCTAATAGTTTTTTTTTTTTTTTTTCCGCGTTTCCATCCTGTTTTTCAGGATATTGCGGTCAACACCAGCATCTTTCAGCTGTATGTTGATTCCTAGGCTAGATTACGCTCATCAGCACGCCACGACTTTCTGAGCGACCGGCTCCATACTCTCATAAGTCACTTTTGCGATTCGAACCACTGCTAATTCTCGTCGCGTCACGTGACGAGAGTATTCGGGGTTAGCGGAGAAAGCTGCTAACCCCTCGGCCATGGAGCCGAATAGTCATCACTCTAATAGTGATGCATTTAATATCGCGATGCCCTACTACCATGTTAAGACATCATAGTACCAATTTTTACTTGTGGAGGCCAGGGACAATATTAAAAATGCACCACGATTTGAACTCATGACCTCAGGGCCTGTTAGCGACTGTCTAGCCAGTACTCTACCGCACGTGCCATATAATTAGTGACTTAATCAGAACAACATAATCGATAGTGCGACCCACGGGCAAAGTAATATTCCCCAACTGCGTCTGTTTGTATTTTTGTAGATCTGGCGTGCACGGGGGAAAAGGCAACAGGCTGGAGACATAGCTTCTGTCAGAGTGATTCAATTATGCTGTCTAGATAGCATTCTGGCCTGGATTGTTCTTCAGAGTTGGCGCACACATAGGAATGTCTGATGAAAACAGCCAGACTTTCTATAAAAGTACTCGAGTTATGGCCGCCGAAATGACGCTTCACGCGTTATTTAAATGAAATGTGACGTCAGTTTCTCTTAGCGTTAAGTACTTCTGTAAGTTTCATTCTCCTGGCGGATCTGAAATGATTAGGAGAGAGAGGGTCTGGTAAGGAACGTAGCTGAACCCCTACGCTGCACAGTATAGAGTAGAAGAAGGGCGAAAAGAGAGAGAGAGAGAGAGAGAGAGAGAGAGAGAGAGAGAGAGAGAGAGAGAGAGAGAGAGAGAGAGAGAGAGAGAGAGAGAGAGTATTGATGTTTTCTTTCGTTCTAAAGAAACATAGGTAAAAATAGAATTGGTTGACTAGGCATATTTTCCTCCTGTCCTTGCTTGTGGATGGTGTTATTCTCATGAAGTTTTGCTGCACAGCTGTGTCAAGTAATGATGCAATGTGTAGCCTGACTGTTGTTCACGTTACTGCGACCTGGTTGGTGTCTGTAATCCTAATTGATTAGCTTTTGTTATTAGTTTGTCTTAAGGAAATAGATATGATTAACTGATACAGCAAATGTGGAGAATAGAGAAAGCAGATAGTACAGTTGTGAAGCCACAGGACTAGATGAAAACGTATGTAAAATCGCATTCATGAACAATTTGTATCGCGGAGTATGAGTGGTGTGGTTAGGTCTTCATTGTTAACACGAATAAACCCTTGATCTCTTCATTTATAAGACGAGCAAGGAGGCTCTTACCTCAGTGCAGGAACACGTTTTCGTGGCGAGGGTTACAGTGTTTATATAGTAGAATTATCATCATTATGTGCTATTCGAACCGGCATAGGCGTTTATGCAAATCCACAAATCTCAGTCCTTGGCGTCCGGGATAAATTCTGTTGTTGTTATGCCTCCATGCCAGCGTCTCAGTCCATCCAAAATAACGCTTCTTGATTTAGCTCTGCCTCTTCTACCCCTAATATTTCCATTTGTCACAGCGTTTTCGAGCGACTCTCTTTTCATTGTATTACCAATTATTGTTATTTGTCTCTTTCTTATAGTAGTATATTCTGTTTCACTGTTTCACTTTCTTTAGTCTCTTCTAGGCAATCGTTGTTAGTGACTCTAGTATTCCAAAGTATTCGCAATATTCGTCCCATGAAACCACATCTGCATTGCTTTCAAATTCTGCCGAATGTGTTAGGTCACGTTCTACTGTCAAACAGGAAAATACATGTCCTATGTAACATGTCAGTCAATCATGGTAATAAATGAATCACCAAAACAACGAGAAGCAGATTGTGAGCTTTACTAGAACACGATTACAAGGAACAACATGGACGTTGCGGCCAAAGCCTTCGTCAGCACAGAACAAACAAACATAAACCGACACACTACACGACAAATACTAAGTGGAAATGTTAAAGTCAATCATGGTGAACGATTGCTTAACATACTTGTCAGTTTCTTACATCCCGCTTTTGTTTGGTATGTTATGCTCTTATTATTTGTCACGTATCTCCCATTTAAAGAATTCAGATAAGTTTGTGTTAAATAAAATGGTGGGTAATTGTGTCTGCTTTTTACAGTTTTGCCAGAACATCTAACTTATGTTCTACACTAAACAATTTCGAAATAGCAGTTGATGTTAACTTTTGCAGTGTACATATGGATCCCATGTTTAACCCTTATCCTAGAAATCCTAGAAAGCTAGACATTTAGACACATTGCATAATAGAACAGGGAGTACTACAATTTAAGTATGAACCGCTGGTTCCGAACCAGATGCCATACACTCGTTCCATAGCGTTGGTGATATTATTAGCGTAGCTTCCTATCAGCTGCTCTAACGCGCCCGCCGCCTCTCTTGATGGTCATATCATATGGCGGTGTTCTAGTATACATTCTCGTGCGACCTCGAAGACGGCTGTGTCTATATTTATTCCCTATATTAACTTGGGATAGGTGCAAGCAGATACCAGTAAGCACTAGTGATAGCTCAATGAAGGGATGTCTGTTCTCATATGGTCAAGGTTCTAATCACAGGTAAGGGATTATAGGTCTGAAGGGGACTTTTCGTTTCAACTAATTTCTAGATTTGCTAGCTTGTTACAATGTGATTTCTGAAGGAAATTCAAAGAATAGCATGGATAGACAGATAAACCAATGACCAAGTCCTAAACAAACAAACAAACAAACAAACAAACAAACAAACAAATGACAACCGTACATTACAGAAATAAGAAGTAGACTGTCACACTTTTGTTTTGCCACATTATAAGGACAAATACATTGGAGAACCTGGTGACACTGGCAAGATCGTTCGGAAGAGAATAAGGGGAAGGCATAGAAGTAAATACCTGGTATGGTCGAGACAAGAACACTGAGCTGATCCACGACTTTGGTTATCGAGTGAGATGGCACAACACGACCGCCCACGCTTATCGGCATAGCACATGATGAACAAACGTCTAACGTCAAGTTATTTACACCGCACTCTCTCGCAAATTCACAGTGCAAATTAATTTTACTCACATTTACAATCTGAGTTGTTTAAAAAGATATGAAACAGCTGTTATGTTATATTACAGAAAACTCTCCTGCCATAATAGTTCCCGGATATTCAGCACTGTGGCACCGAGAAGGTTAACCCGGTCAACAAATGCCCACAGAAGTCAATGTGTCGGCCTTACGGCGCAAGAACGCAGCTCTGCTGTAAACAGGCACAAAGCAATCACGTCAACAACAACATGAACGCAGAAGAAGCAGAAGCGATGTGTCATAGGACAGTGATAGCGTTGACGATTCCATGACACACTGAGTTAAGGGCTCGATATCAGCTGCAGACGATGTGTGAGCAGACTGCCTTGTGTTGATGTCTGAACGTAAATATTAACTAGTCAACCACAAACAGGCAAAACATCATGGGGGTTGATTACGATACCCTGCCAATGACAGGCAACTAACTTTTATTTGGCAAAGTGATATTGCACTACCAAAATAAAATTAATTCACGGGTATTGCTCCACACTTACAACAGAAAAGGAAAAGACAGTTTACAACAGAAAATTAACAATATTTAGGCACATTTAAATTCAGAGTTGTTAATTTCAGCTACTGTTTAAAATAACAAGTGTACATGGCCGCTCGGCCGCCTAAAAATGTATGTTTGTTTTTACCTGTCTTCCACGAAACAGTAACTATTACTGTAGTATTCATGTTACTGCAAATGCCTCTTTGGTGATCCAATCCCTGATATTCACCTGTGTACCAACTCGACTCCAACTGTGTATTATGTTAAAATAAAATGTCCCCATTTAGGAGAGAAATGTTAACTAAATGTTAACTGGCGGAGGCAATCGTTACAATGATATAAATATTCGGGCCGCGTCTGCGTCTGAGGAGTAGTGAAAATAGTTTCACAATCTCGACATACATGATTCGAAATCAGCCGCAAGCCATGTGAGAGCAGATTGATTTGCGCTGGTTGTCACAATTCTTTGAAGCATATAAATGGGCGCTCTCCCGCTGTTTACACTTCAACACGACATAGCAAGGCATAAGAGGAGCACGATGAGGTAAGATGAAATGCGACTCAGAAAGCATTGGCAAACTGCTGAAAGTAACACTGCCTAGAAATTCACAATCAGTTGATTGCGACGTGTTGTAAAGGACGTGCAACTTTATAACCATTGCGAGGTCATAACAACTAGGTATAAACAATCATAAGCGATAGAGGTAATGAGAGTACATGAAGTAATTGATCTATAATGAACAAACATCCGGAAGAACAGCTGCATCATGTGGAATTTGGTGATACTTAAATCAAGGATTCCGACCACCACCACCATAAATTGTAATCAACGCCGTTCTTCTATAACAGATCAGCCAAAGACAAATTATATTTCAACCAGATTAAGAAGTTCGTGTGTCGAGTAAGACCACAGTTTGCTCTAGCAAAGGAAAGGTGCTGAAGACGGAGGCAGCCGGCCAGGAGGCGAAACACAGAAATCAGGATGCCACGCAATCACACTAAGAAATATGTCGAAAACTGCTACATGTTATGGTGTTCGCCTTGCTTTGGACCCTCTGGCAGGTGCAGTGCCGGGTCCTATGCCTCGTAAAGGTCTAACAAAATTACTGGAGGTCCTTCTTAGATTTCCTGTGGAGCCAGGGGGCCTGACAATAGAGCATCTGGTCATACCAAACAAAGAATTAAAATAATGCACTGGAATGTGGAGGGTGTCAACACCCAAAAAAAAAAAAAAAATAACTAGAAAACATCTTGGCCCAAGAAAATGTAAGCGTTTGTTGCTTGCAAGAAACTCACCTCAACGAAAATATAGCCTTCAAAATCAGGGACTACCCGTGTTACCGATCTGACCGAAAGGACAGACGCCAGGGTGGGATACTGACCCTTGTCAAAAATAACACACAGCTTCCCAAATTGAAGTTTACATGGAAGGGGTTGAGTATCAGACACTTAAATTAAAACAGGCAATACAGACCTACACCTGATCAATTACTACTGTCCAGGGACGCAGAGGTGTGTCCAAGGCACCAGGGCCGGCATCTATACTGGCCAAGACCTGCTGACACGTCAACGCCGTGCGTCCTGGGCAACAGGTCCCTTCGGGGACCTGGCTAACATCAGTAGGATCGACGATTCCTCCGAAGCCGGAGAGTATCTGCCTGAATGGCGAGGAACCACCAGTCTGCACACCAATAAGCCAGACATGGGACAACGGATATTCACGCAAACCTCAGTCCGGTATGACATCACACTGATGTTGGACAACAGGATGTCTTCATCCGACATACAGGACTTCGCTCTGGAGATCATAGTCAGCGAACACAAGCAAGCAAGCAACTACTGTCCAAATGACCGCCCACAGGCACTGGACACACTACCATTATTATATTATAGATTTATTGCCTGGCATATTTCGCTGCATCTCGTCAGGTGCTTACTGTAGAGTTATATATTATATGAAGTGAATAAATGGATATTACTTAAGCTGACACACTCGAACAAAACCTGTGACTACGTGTTTAATTGTTCCAGCTGAAGTATGATTCACTTCATATGACTAGATACCGAGAAATATACCAGGCAATATATCGTGCAGTGGCTTCTGTGGTTAGATTCACTAAGGAAACATTTTTAGGCATTAGCTATTATATGGACATGACATGGCTAGAATTGTTTTTTTAGTAACAGGAAATTTAGTAGTTAAACGAAAATAACATTAGTAGTTTGTACCCCACTCGTGCTAGGCATTGTAAGTGCCAAGTTAGAGCATTTACCTCCGATGTAAAACCAACACGATTGTATAGATTAGTAAAAAAGGGAAGAAGACTACAGCTATTACTAATAAACTCATCATCAATATGTGCCATGCCAGTAAGCATAAGCGGTCATGTTTCGTAATCCCACACGATCACCAGAGTGGCGGATTATCTCTGTTTTCTTGTCTTGACAATACCCTCCAGATATTTACTTTCCTATATTCCCCTTGTTCTCTCCCCCCCCCCCCCCCCAAGTCTTGCCAGTTGTCACCAAGTTCTCTAGTTTATTTTGTCTCATAACGTATCCAAAACATGTGACTATCTTCGTCTAATGTCTCTAATAAGTTTACAGTTTTCTCATGCTTCTTGCAGGACTTGATCATTGATTTTTCTGTGTGACCACGGTATTCTATGCGGTTTTCCTCAAAAACCACATTTCCACTTCCAGTTGATGTTTTTTTTAGCTTGTCAGCTCACTAGCTGAGTTGAGTTGAGCTAAGAACTGACATCACTGCACTTAGAACATTCCCATACGTGCTCCGTCACCTCGTGCAATAACCAGAGAAGAGTCACACTACTAATCGTTCCCACCGCTATATGATTGAAAGTTCTCCTGGTCTTCTCTCTCAGTTTTGAGATTCTATCAAAACCCCTTCCAATCCCCTGCGATATCATCCTTTCCACATGCGGGTCCTCAATCTGTTCCCCTACTCTCTCCACCTGGCCCCATAGACGCACGACCACCTCCCCGTTGGTCATGAGGAATCGACTGCCAAGAGACACATACCCTGCCAGCCTGTCAGCTTGTTTATTCCCCTGCACTCCCGCATGGCCAAGGCAAACAATCCATACAGTTCTTATTATCTGTGACCTGTGAAGCGAGGAGAGAAATTCCACGCGAAACATTCCTTTCTCCACCTTACTAAGCATACTCTTTGAGTCCGTGATGAAGACAATGCGTGTTGTGGTGGTCTCCTCTGTCCAACGGAATGCGCTGTGACTGCTTCCACCTCCATTCTCATGCTGGAGGTCATAGCCTCATATGCCAAACTCTCCTTTTTCAAGAATCGTCCATTAGCCTTCGTAATGAAACCCTAACCACTCCGTCTGTTTCTCACCACTGACCCATCAGTATAGATCACTATGTCACCTTGATGTGTATTACTCCGGATCAGTTGTTGCACCTCAAACTCTGTGCGGCCCGCTGCCCATTTTCTTCACTCACGACCTAGTGTTGCTATTACATTGTGCCAGTCCGCCCTGTCTTCCAGTACATCAACCCAATCTTTTTCACGATTGATGGTCCCTACATCACAAAGCTGACGTATATATATAGATATTTGCGCCTGTGCCATCCATGACCTGATTCGTCTTAGTCTTTGACCCTTGACTATATCCATGACTTCATGCAGGGGGTGATTCCTATCTGCAGCAACTCTCTGGTACCATTTGACCTGAATGAACCTATGCCTATCTTCCATTGTTGGTAGCGCCAGGATATGCCTCATGCATATAATTGGTGTGTCCTTTGTGCACCCCAGAATCACACACAAGAGACAGTGGCGGTAGCTCTTGACCTGGAGAATGGGTATAACAGGGTTATGTATGGTCGGTTGATTTATACTCTGTTGGATAAGGATGTCTGTTCTTGCCTTGTCAGATTGGTTGCGGCAGTCCTTTATGACCGTAAGGTTGCACTACGTATGTCTGCTCACTAATAAACTACGAACATGTATAACGGGTGCACTGAGCAGAACGACTAACATGGTATCACAGATTCACTCATGCGGAGCTTATGGCGAGATCTAAGCATATTTCAGCGAAGCAAGATGCGAGGAACATTGGTAGCGCTTGATATGACTCACATTGAGAAACCTGTTAATTGCATAATTAGCAACTCCTTTCTCCTGAACACACAACGCCATCGCAGTAGATAGAGACGTAAAAATACACAGAAAGGAGAATAAGAGGTGTATCAGTAATGTGAGGATCTGTCTTGCATTCATTGTGGACGAATATTTACAGCGCGAAATGGTCTGATCAGTCACATTGGCTACCGCCATGGGTTGTAGTTGTTATGCCTTTTTGAAGCATAATGTAACAAACTATCGTCTGTCAAGACGGCAAGGTGCCATTCAGGAATGTGAGGAGGACATGCAGGTAGCTGGTTGAAAGAGATAGCTAAAGAATAGGATGACTTGAAGCGAGTTTTGCATGAGGACTTGTGCTAGGTTGAGGGATAAATCACAGAAGAAGAAATTGGCCGGGCGTCGTAGTACGCATGTGCCTTCATCGCCGAATGGATAAGAAAGTGTGTTCTTAAACATTCGGTGTGCTGATGCCGAGGTATGGGATTAAACCCCTATATTGAACAGTCGGACTAAAATGTTGACCTCTCGTCCTTGATTTGGAGAGGTAAATTACAAGTACCTCTGAAGTCGGAGTGGGTTCGCCTGATAACGAGAAACACTGTTAATAGGGAAAGCTAATCCACAAGCAAAATTCAGTTCAACACTACTAGAAATAGTCTGTATGAACTACGCTTGAGTTCAAAGCGAGGGAGCTCAAAACAAGACCCCCCCCCCCCCCCCCTCTAAAAAAAGCATGAATAGAAATCAGAGGGCACAACCGAAAGCATAAGTAAAGCATATGATAAAGCGGAATTCGTAAGTATCAATTCCAAGTGACCACGGTGGCTTCACAAAGAAATAAATAAACCTTTGGCATAGATTTATTTATCTCCGCTAACCCCGAATACTCTCGTCACGTGACGCGACGAGAATTAACAGTGGTTCGAATCGCAAAAGTGACTTATGAGAGTATGGAGCCGGTCGCTCAGAAAGTCGTGGCGTGCTGATGAGCGTAATCTAGCCTAGGAATCAACATACAGCTGAAATATGCTGGTGTTGACCGCAATATCCTGAAACAGGATGGAAACGCGGAAAACAAAATAGATTTATTTTATGGTGTGTATAATTCTTTCCGTTTTTATCTTATCAGGTGTGTATGTCCAAAGAAACAAGTAAACTTTGATGTAGATGCATGTTCTTGTGCGCATAATTCGTATTTTTATTGTCTGGAGTGTCTTCGAATGCCAACTTTTGTTACGTCTTTTATATATGGTTATCAATATATGTATGTTACGTATTATGTTGATTAAGTGATCCCAAGAGTTGCCAGGCGACTGATATAGAAAAGTGCATGTAATTATCTGCAGTTCTTAATATGATATAGATTCGATAGACATATGCTGCATATGTTCTCCAGTTCAAGAAGGCAGAGGGTCTCTATAAAGACAAAGGCTACGACAACCAACCAGTATGGTCACTACCTAGAAGAAAAGTAATGGCAGACTACATTCTATACAGATAAAAAGAACATCACCAATTTTCCCAAATCACATGGCTAACCACGAATGCTCACGCTTGTCGGTCGGCACGGCAAATGATGATGATGATGATGAGATATTTAAAACAGTTACATACAGAATAGTATGCGACAACTAATTCCAGTATGTTATACTATAGCACAGTTGTTGGGGAGCATGGGTGGATTATATTTGGTCAGAAAGAAATATTCTTTTTTTTCCATACGAAGACGATATAGTAGTAGCAGTAGTAGTAGTAGTAGTAGTAGTAGTAGTAGTAGTAGTAGTAGTAGTAGTAGTAGTAGTAGTAGTTGTTGTTGTTGTTGTTGGTGTAGTTGTAGTAGTAGTATTAGTAATAGTAGTAGTAGTAGTAGTAGTAGTAGTAGTAGTAGTAGTAGTAGTAGTAGTAGTAGTAGTAGTTGTTGTAGTAGTAGTAGTAGTAGTAGTAGTAATAGAAGTAGTAGTTGTAGTAGTAGTAGTAGTAGTAGTAGTAGTAGTAGTAGTAGTAGTAGTAGTAGTAGTAGTATTAGAAGTAGTAGTAAGAGTAGTAGTAGTGGTAGTAGTAGTAGTAGTAGTAGTAGTAGTAGTAGTAGTAGTAGTAGTAGTAGTAGTAGTAGTAGTAGTAGTAGTAGTAGTAGTAGTAACAGCAGCAGCAGCAGTAGCAGCAGTAGCAGCAGCAGCAGAAGAAGAAGAAGAAGAAGAAGAAGAAGAAGAAGAAGAAGAAGAAGAAGAAGAAGAAGAAGAAGAAGAAGAAGAAGAAGAAGAAGAAGAAGAAGAAGAAGAAGAAGAAGAAGAAGAAGAAGAAGAAGAAGAAGAAGAAGAAGAAGAAGAAGAAGAAGAAGAAGAAGAAGAAGAAGGAGAAGGAAGAGGAGAAGAAGAAGAAGAAGAAGAAGAAGAAGAAGAAGAAGAAGAAGAAGAAGAAGAAGAAGAAGAAGAAGAAGAAGAAGAAGAAGAAGAAGAAGAAGCAGAAGAAGAATTCGAGTAAAAGGAAGCATAACAGCAATAAAAGACGCGTTGGCCAATGATAGCATTCAAGCACAGTTCATAATTAGAGACCACTATCGGACAGAGAACAGGGAACTACACAGGTAAGAAGCTACACGATGACGCGAAACTGTTGTGGCTTAAACAAATTTAAACAACAAAAAACATTCATAATAGCTACTACCATGGAAGCCGACTTCTCCTTCGTAAGTCGCTGAAATAGTAAAAGACCAGACGACATACAACTTTATGGCACTAGGGTGTTACTGGTGAAATATGCTAGAGACGAGGTTGCATTTATCACACAGCTACCAGATACTGACCTGACTGCCGCCTGCACCGCTCTGTCGTTCCACGTGTTTGTTGTTTTATCCGTATGCCTACTGCTGTGAGTAAATGTATTTGGTTCGGAGCCGAGGCTGCGAGTAAATGCCAGGTTTTTGCTTAATTTCCGTCCAAACTGCGCGGTGTTAAGTTGTGTGTGCTCCAAGAATAGTTACACCATCTAGCTTGTCTATAGCCGTCTGCTGCTCACTTATGTTTACGCTCTCCCTCCCCCTCTCTCTCCCATCCATCTCTCTCTTTCTTCCTCCCTCTCCTTTCCCTCACATATACATCTGTTATCAACTCTCCCATAGGCGTTTCCAGTTGTTCCAGCGAACCCTACCCCACTACCAGCTCTACCCAAGTAATCGCCGTCTGTGAGAATGTCGTCATCAGCCCTCACAGAATGGCAGCCGTTGTATCTAGAGAGAACAGGCATAATGACGATCTGTATGCAGACTTCCAGGAATGCAGACTAGTTCTGTGTAGTCTGTAAGCCACGGTAGGGTAGTGGATAGACTCTAGCCTGCCCGCCTGCTGGCCATGGATTTGATCCGCTTAAGTGCGGATAATAATTTATACAAATAATTTGGTCTGCCTCTAAATCGCCCGCAGCTGTGTTTCAAACGCGGTATGCGGGTTTACGATTTGCATTCGTTACACTTTCGCCATATAGCCGGCATCTAAATGGTAGGTAAATAGTAGGATAATTTAATTCAGGGACGATTACATTCATCATTACTCGCCCTGGCAACAGGCGTAGGTATTCATGTCTCAGCACAGATCTCTGTGCTAGCATTTCTGGATCAACTCTACTAATCATGTTCCTGCATGCCCCTGTCCCAGCTCATCCAGAATCACTTCTCTCGGTTTGCCTCTGCTTCTTCTCTCACTGATCTATCCTGTCATCACGATGTTTTCCAATCCCTTTTTTTTTTTTTTCATTATATGACCAAACAACAATACTTGTTTCCTTCGTGCAGTTGTATAAAGTACTCACATTGTGTGAGGATATTTCACATCAATACCACACATGTTCATTACTTAAACGATCTCAAACGATTTTTTTTTAACAAGAACAATAGATTTTACGAAACTGAGGGTTAAATTGTTGCTGGACAGGCGATGCCAACTCAACAAATCCTTGGCTTACTACATCGGATTTCTTTAAGCCTGTGTTGAAAGTAAGTACGATCATTATGATGCAGTAAGTTCTTTGCAGAATTTTCCTCCCATCACAGACCGCAGTACAAACTGTATATATATTCTACCATGAAATTGGCTCATAGTAGTATCGTGTATCGGAATACGTCGGCCACATCGATGGCCACAGTAGTTGAGAAATAACCATAATGGATGGCATGATTTCGGGAAGACCACTTTGCTTGCTATAATGACTGACCAATGTATGATAAAGCTGTTTGCTATAGTGGCTTCAGTGCATGATTAAGCTGTTTGCTATTTTGACTGACTATTGTATGATGAAGCTGTTTGCTAGAGAGGCTTCAGTGTATGATAAAGCTGTTTGATGTTGGGACTGGTTAGTGTAAGATGAAGCTGTTCACTATTGTGACTGATCAGTCTTAGATGAAGCTATTTGCTATAGTGACTTCAGTGTATGATGAAGCTGTTCGCTATAGTGACTGATCACTGTATGATGAAGCTGTGTGCTATAGTGACTGATCAGTGTATGATGAAGCTGTTTTATATAGTCACTGATCAGTGTATGATAAAGTTGTTTCCTACAGTGACTGATCAGTGTATGATGAAGTTGTTTGCTATAATCACTGATCAGTGTATGATAAAGCTGTTTGCTATGGTGACTGATCAGTGTATGACGAAGCTGTTTGCTGTTGTGACTGATTAATGTATGATGAAGCTGTCTGCTATAGAGGCTGATCAGTATATGATGAAGCTGTCCGCTATACCGACTGTTGAATGTAAAATGTAGCTGTTTGCTCGAAGCAAATATTAATCGTATGATGGAGTTGCTTCCTTGGGAATGACTACATACATTTCCACACTTTTGGTTGCAGCCATTTTTCATCGGAGGGAGCTGGAGTAGCTCAGTGGCCAGCACGCTTGCCTGACAGCTCGGGGAACATGGGCTCGAATCCGCATCATGGAGGATTGTTTAAAAATTGACTCTTTGATCCTATGTCGACCCAAACTAAAATGAATGCCAGAATATATCTTGGGAAATAAAAGCGACCGACGTGATATTTGCCACCTGACCCCTCGAGCGTCCAGAAATCTATAACAATATAGAGCTTGCATACTCAGGTCTCTGGTCTCCCTGGCCTAGGAATTAGCGGCTTTCTCCGTAATCCCGTATACTCTCGTGAGTAACGTGATGTGCGCGAGAATTGGTAGCGGTTCTCGCCGAGTTGGTAACTTACGGGGTATGTGAGCCGGTCGCTCAGAAAGCAATGGCAAATTATTGAGCGTAATCTTGCCTAGTACATCAACAGCAGCTGAAAAATGCTAGTGTTGACTGCAACGTCCTGTAAGAGATATGAAAAAAAAATACTCAGGCCCAATACGCATCTAGGCATGTAAAAAGGGTTGTTTACTATGTATTTCATGTAAAAAGAGTTGTTTACTATGTATTTCATGTAAAAAGGGTTGTTTACCACGTTGTTTACTTACTTTATTGTTCATCATATGATAACATTGCCTGATATAAGACGAGTGGAGATAAACTTAAATAGGTGCACGAAGGCATTTTTAAACTCATGATTAAGCTGCGTGTTATAGAATGTTCGAGATCATTGCTGTAACAGTAAGCACAATGTTCTGTTCGATGTGAATTAGACTCCTTATAGTAGCTTGATATAGTGCCTGATCGATGTAAGCTGAATCTGTTTGTTAGGAGCTTTATAAGCATTTATAAATATCTTTAGTAGCGACATCATCAATACCAGCTAACATTGAACTCCTCACCACGAGAAACAGTTCCAGCCATCACATTAGCAGTGAGTTAATTAAATGTTTCATCAAATATTCATTAATTCAGTAACATGTCCTTTGCAGAACCTCGCTCCCATAACAACCTTCCAGAAAACTATTCGATCATAAGGAAGATGTCCCGCGTCCGATACACCCATCTGGAGATCATCCGCCCACATCCTGGACACATCTTCTCTTTGGCCTTCCTCTTCCTCACTTCCCCGGCATTTATCCCTCAATTATTCCTCTCTCCAAACTTTCGTGAGGTTTAAGGTGACCACACTATTTCAATTTTCTATGTTTTATCGTCTTTAATAGCCAACCTTCTTCAATATTTAGCTCTTGAAGTATGGGTGCATTTGTTCTTTTCTTTACTCAAGATATTCTTGAACTCGTCTATAACATTTATATTCAAAGGCATTTATGCGCTGTTCAGCTTGTTTAGTAAGTGCCAGGTCTCACAGGCGTACATTGCAATGGGAAAAATGCATGCTCTTAAAAATCTGATTTTCGTAGTTTTGTCTGTCCATCTCCACAATTTATTCAATTGTTTAGTCTTTGAAGAGCTATAGTTATTTGTCTTTTAACTTCTTTCATTATGCCACCATTGTTGGTAATCAATGACCAAAGATATACAATATATTCTACCACTTCCAATTATTCCTCATTAACATATACGTCTTTCTCCATAGTAGTTGTATCTGTATGCATTACCTTTGTTTTTGCTATACCGAATCTCTGGTATGTCACGACCACCGATATTTAGGGCATCATATTTATATCATCGCTGTTTATATCATCTCTGACATTTTTCATTATATTTTCTGCGTACAGGTTAAACAAATAGGCGGACAGCGCACAGCCCTGACGGACTCCTTGCTTGATGTCAAATCAGTGTGATGTCTCGCCATCTATTCTAACCGCTGCTTGTTGGTCTAGATAGAGCATTTCTATGAGTTGTATTATATGTGATGGAAATTCCATATGATCTCTTGTTCCTCTTCCTTGTCTAAATCCAGCTAGGACCACGTTAATTTCTTCTTCCATTTTCTTACGAAGTCTTCCCATTTACTTGCATGACTGATCAGGGCAACAGTTCTATAGTTGGTGCATAATTTCAGGTTGCCCTTGTTTGGTATTGGAATGAAGATAGTTCTCTTCCAATCTTTTGGCCATGTATCACATTTCCATATTTTTTTACATAATGCGTGATGGATTTGTATGCTCTTTTCTCCTCCCGCTTTAACTAGTTCAGCTGGTATCTCAACACATCCAAGCGATTCACCATTCTTCAGGTTCTTATTGCTCATGAAATTTCATCTAATAAGGGTCCAGGATCTGTCTCAAAAAATTCAATTAATTTGTCACCTCTATAATTTCTATTTCCCAATCCAAATTTTCCTAACACGTGTATCTCATGTTCAGCTCTTCCTGCACCCACTTTTGCATTAAAATCGCCCATTATTATTGTTATGTCATTAAGACCAATCTTATGTATTGTGTCTTGCAGTGTGCTGTAAAAATCTTCAATGTTTTTCTTCCTCTCCTGTTGAAGTAGGTGCATAAATCTGAATGAGAGGTATTTGGATTGCCTTTAAGTCTGACAGTGAGGATTCTATCACTAACAGGGTCATACCCAATTAAAGCTTTTGCAATTATTTTATCTAGACAAAATTCCACTCTGCTCTGACTTCCGTCAAATCTTCCAGAATATATGAACAGACTTCCATTTTCAGTTGTAAAATGTCCCCTGTCTCTCCAGCGATGTTCACTAATTTCTAAAATGTGAATATTTAACCTCTCAATCTCATCATATACTATCTTAAGCTTTCCCCCATACAGACTCCTCACATTCCACGTTCCTAGTCTCACTCTCCTACTTAGTCTGACACATGGGATTTCCTTGGTAACACCATCAGGAATAACTCCGTCATTACAATTACTAGTACTGGCTCCTGTGTCACACTCTTCCCCAGTGTTATCTGATCTGCCTGGCCTGGGGGTCTCACCACCAGATCTCTTTCTTATTAGGTTTCTATCATAGTTGTTAAGGTTTCTTGTCAAGGTTTGGATAAGTTTGTTTGCTAATGCTTTCCCTCTGGGCAGTGACTGTACTAGCCAGTGGCCATAGCCATTGTCTCAACTGATGAGATCATCTGCCTATCGCCACAGAGTGCAGAACATATCAACAACAATCTGTCGGCTGCTCTCACACTCCATCCACCACCTGCTTACATGGCTTCACGTAACCCTGATTTTTTGTTTGTTGGGGGGGGGGGGAGGAGGGTGAGGGGGGAGGGGTGAGGCTAAACGGGTACTCCACCTTGCCGAAGGGTGTCCCGTAGACTAACTGAGGAAAAGAGGCGTCTTGCATATCCTTTGATAGGGGATACCCTTACCCTGCTAACCTCGAGGTAATTAAAAGTTTGAGCACATATAGCAGGCATATGTCTAAATAAAAAGGTCCTTTTACAAATCTGTAAACACATCGGACAAAATCTGTTAGCCCCATAATTTCACAAACCAATCGGCACTCGGTAGGTGCTGTGATCAATATTACACCAGCAGCCTTGATTTCCCAGGACATTTTATGATAATCATGTAAGGCTTAGTTAATCTGGGAGTCTAGATCAAGTGTTAAAATCAATCTTGAAGCGAATTCGAACTCTTGACTACCAGGCTGGTAGGAAACATTGCCTGCCAATGCGAGTTCTCAGTTCCTTCTGTAATAATAGTACATATGTTTTTACTGAGCCAGGAGATCGTGGTAAAACTACCTCGTTCTGGCGCATCAAGCCAACATATCTTTGTACAACTATTCCCAGCTGGTATATATTCTGCAACACCACATAATAATTCCCTACAAATGTGTAACTAATTAAGCAGAGAATGCTGTTGGAAACGAATGCATTTAAGGTATTTATGTGTTTGAGTGTTTTGTTTTTCTACACAAAGTGTGTGTTTGATAACGTATACGATCGTTTTTCAATGTTTTCCAGTAAGTGTTGACTCACAAAGAGAACTGGTTATTCGCATGAAGTCAGATTACACACTTTGGGTATGTCATGAGAAGGGAAAGGCTGGAGTACGTCGCGACAAAGAAAAATTTAGAGGGGAAGAGAGGCAGAGGGAGACCAAGAGTTAGTTTGTTGCATATCCTTTTACAGGACGTCTCAGTCAACTCCAGCATTTTTGGCCGTTTGTGATTTCTTGGCAAGTTTACGTTCAGTAGTTTGCCATTGCTTTCTGAACGTATGGCTGTCAACCATTTTTATAAAAGCCAACACATGGTGGTTTTCTGCCGAATTGCCAGAAGCTGTGTTTAGAACGCGGTATGCGGAATTAGAAATTGCTTCCGTAAATTCCTTCGCCACAGCGACCAAAAGAGTTTCACATAATAGCATGAAAGAATATCGGAATCAGAAATGACTGGCAGTACACCAGACAGAAGTCTGTGGACAGACACGATCACTAGAGCCTCACGGCAGGGACCATACGAATCACAAATGCCACTTCTTAAACCACGAGAAACCGCTAGCAGCTTTGAAACGGTTGAAACTTAGAGCTGATCTTCCAATTTGCAAGAATATCTGAAGCTTATTTCTATTCTGAAGCTTATTTCTATCTTGAAAATCTGTCTCGAAGCTGGTCTCGGCATTTCGTTTCTTCAAATCTGTGATTACAATAATTCTTCCTCTTCGTCGATCCGCTCTCATGTGGACTGCATCACAACTTACTAAACTCAACCGTCTGTGTATCGGATTGCGGCATGCATTTGTGTAACAATACCTTGAGACCAGGGGTGGGGAACATCCTGCCAGCGGGTTTTATAGGTCCTCTATATCAGAGGTGGCCAACACGAGGCCCGCGGGCCGCATGCGGCCCGCCGGTAGTCATGTTGCTGCCCGCAGAGTGGGAAACGCTGATGTGGTCGAAGCTGTAGCACGCTTGCTTGTTTACTTTAATTCAACAAAAAAATTAGGTGCGTGGCCCGGCAGGAAATATTATTTCTGAAATTTGGCCCGCCTGCTGAAAAGGTTGGCCACCCCTGCTCTAAATCATTTGGCAAGGCAACCGCAGGCGGGTCAAGAAATTCAATAAATCTAGGGGCTTTATTAGCAATTGTCAATACCTCTAGTAGTCACATCATCAACATCAGCTAGACATTATGCCTTACCAAGAGAAACAGTTCCAGCCATCACATTAGCAGTGAGATAATCAAATGTTTGGCCAAATATAGCAGGCTAATTTTTAAGCTGATAATTTTGTATGTGCCAGGAATGATGTTATAGATGTCCAAATGGCAATACCAGAAACTACACACCACCAAAATCTTTACAACACCAGAACCTATACAACACCAGAACCTACACAACACCAGAACCTACACAACACCAGAACCTACACAACACAAGAACCTATGCAACATCAAAACCTACACACCGGAAAAACCTATACAACACTAGAACCTACACAACACCAAAATCCACACAACACCGCAACCTACATACCAGAAAAACCTACAAATCTCCAAAACCTATACACTACCACACTCTATACGCCGCCAAAACCTACACATCACCAAAACTTACTGAAAACCTACACATCACAGAAAACCTACCAACCATCAGAACCCACACTCTGCCAAATCCTACACAACACCGAAAGCTACACACCGGTGAAACCTACACACCACCCAAACCTATCCACCGCGTAAGTCTACACACCACCCATATTTTACATAGACCGATCGACGCTCAATGGGTGATATGGTCAGTATCACATTGGCCGCCTTTACTTTCAAAGTATGAATAAATTTAGTGAAACTGCGGTAAATCTGTGGAAATGTAAACAATATACAATAACTCAAAGTAGTACAGTTTTGTGAGATAGAATTACGAAAACTGCAGGAAATTGCGGCGAAAAGACCTCATCAGCACACAAGTATATACACAAAACACAATATATAATCACGGAGAAGACCCTCCAGTGTACGTTAAGGCTTAAGAACGGGATGAAAAGAATAAAAGTATAAAAAAATATGAGAACAATGAAGAGAAATGAGAATGTAAAAAAAAAATATTTTGGAAATAAAAAATGTTGCTACTTATCTCAGAATCCCAGGCTGTGATACTGAGATAAGTAGCAACATTCCCCCCCCCCCCCCCCCCATTCCGTTCTTATTCCTTAATTGTTGTTACTGGAGGGTCTTCTCCGTGAGTATATAGCGTGTTTTGTGCATGTATTTGTTTGCTGAATAGAGGACAACACACCGCAAAGTCCGGTATTTTTCGTAATTCTTCTCTGTAAAGCTGCATTACTTTGAGTTATTTTTTTATATTATATATATTTTAGTCGCTTGTTAAAGTTTGTAGAAGCCATAATGATTAATCTAAATAGGCCAGTTTTGTGCAGTCAGAAATACATGATAGTCCATTTAAAATACCATGGTAAACTATTTATATTACTGTGCGAACATGTGTATATTTCAGCTTGAAAGATGTATCTAGTTATTTTACTCTTTATTGTGTGACTTCTGCAGTATGTACCTGACGAGATGCAGCGAAATATGCCAGACAATAATTCGTACAATCTGTGGTTTGTGTCTTCGTTATTCAAATTTTTAAATATTGTTTACACTTCCACAGATTTACCGCAGTTCCACTAATTTTATTAATACTTTGGAAGTAGAGGCTGCCAATTTTATACTGATCATATCACCCATTGAGCGTCGATCTGTCTATGTAAATATGGGTGGTGTGTAGATTTCGCCTTAATTCCTCTGGCTCAAAGACCCCTCTGCCATACACCGCAAGGTACTATATTGGCAGTAAATGACAGTTTTTTTGACAGCAGTATTCATCCTCTGTAAAGTTCATGCAATATAATAGGTAAATACAAAACTTGGACCGGCAATATTTTCAAGCACTGCACATTGAAAATACACCCTACAGTGTTTTTTCTTCTTCCATATCCTATTTACAGGTAATCGCTGTCAACACCAGCATTTTACTGCTGTTATTGATGTCTTGGCAAGTTTACGTTCAGTAGTTTGCCATTGTTTTATCAACGACAGGCTCCAATTTCAATTCGTTAAAACCCAGCGCAACGCGGTCTGCTGTAGTAAAATCGAGAGCAGCTGTGTTTCAAACGCGGGTAAGCGGGATTACGAATTGAGTCTATAAACCCTTCGCCACGGAGACGGCACAATATAGTTAAACATTGATTTATAGGGGAAACCTTTGGAAACTGCGTTAAAAATATTAAGTTTATATATCTTCAATTGTGACGCCTCTGTGAGTCACTCAGAGAAGCCTGCGCTATAAAAGACAATCTAACAACGGCATATACACGTCATCGGTCGTTGGGGTACCATGACAGAAGTAGTCATACTCAGTGTGGGCTAGTCTGTGTAGCGCCTTGAACTCTGGCGTAGTCTATACACGTGCTACCACTGGACTATGTTTTGCATGCGGATTAGCTTTCCCTATTACCAGTACACCTCTCCATCAGGAGAACCCACTTCGACTTCAGAGGTACTTGTAATTTACGTTTGCAAGCCAAGGACGATAAGTCAACATTTTAGCCCAACTGACCGGTGTAGGGGTTGAACCCGCTACCTCAGCATCAGAGCACCGGATGTTCAAGAACAAGCGTACTTATCCATTCGGCCATGCTGGCCTCCACCTGTATAGTATTAGGGGGTTCAATGTTAGAAGTATCCACACCCAGTGTAGGCTCACATTTAAAGTCTTAGGCATACCATGACAGACATATTCAAACTCAGTGTCTTATAAAATAATTATCAGAAGACAGTTGTCTTTTTTAACTCAATAATTCCCCCACAGATTGTGGGGTTAACGGGTGCGTTGTTGTAGTGGTTAGGACGTTAAGCTGCAATGGGCTGAGCGCGGCCGGACAAGCATTCGATGCCAGCTCTCGTAATTCGTTACGGGAGGGAGAGACTGACCACCATTTTCACAAAGCATTCAATCAACAAAATGTGATGGTTCAAACGCTTCACATACCCACCACATGTGATGGTTCACATACCCACGGCAGGATCCTGTTATGGAAACTATGTCTTATTTAATGGTGTGTGGGGTGGGGATGGCGGAGTGGGTGTATTTCCTTTCAAAGGTTAAGTATGGTACCTCGTTCCCTCCGTCAGCCTACGGGTATTCTTCTGAAGGGTGGAGTACCAGTTTAGCCACCCAACAAGGGTAACGTGAAACCAGGTGGTGGAGTGAACTTGAGGACAGCCGACATATGTATTTGCTTATGGTTGCAAGTTGGTCCGGAAGACAGAGGCTCTCTCCTTAAAGAGACATAAACAAAACACACACAACAATGATGAAAACAACTTTATTAACCATTCTCATTCAAAGTTTGCGCTATCTGACAGAATCAGCTTTGTTGTATTCCATGCAGTTTATTTATCAACTACGGTCTGGAATTTCTTATTGTGTTTCCTGTAGAACTTAAAATGTCTAAAAGAACTTGGAATCAATTTCTTGCGTGGATGGATATCTGTTAAACTTGGGTCTGTGGATGCCATTACGATGGTGTTTGCTGTTTTGGTTATGATTGGTATGATTCTTTGACTTTGCCATTTTACTCCAATCTGACGCAGACATCCACAACCTCCGTAGGTTTCCCTGTAGACTGAATAAGGAGCACTAGCCCCAGTCGCCGACCAGCATGGTAACAGTTGGGGGGGGGGGGGGGTTTGCATATCCCTTACAGGACATTGCAGTCAACATCAGCATTTGTATGCTGCTGTTGGTGTACTAGGCAAGATTACGCTCAGTAATTTAATGTTCAGCAATTTTTAACAATCAGTAAGAAAGCCGTTGCTTTCTGAGCGACTGGCTCACATACCCCGTAAGATACCACCACGACGAGAACCGCTACCGATTCTCGCGCAGGTTACGTTACTCACGAGAATATACGGGATTACGGAGAAAGACGTTAAGTCCTAGGCCAGGGAGACCGGCTGACAGTACATGGTAACAGTACAGAAAGAAAAAAAAATCTCAGGCGACCTTCATCTTGAGCGACAGGTAAATCGTGATCGATTATCTGGGAGGGAAAAGAGTAATGGGAAGGCAAACAGACAAATATCTAGATGGCTAGGCCACATGACATAGTTAGGACAAGAACACGTATCTGATCCAAGATTAGTGATGGCGAGAGATGTTGAACTATGAGAATCAACGTTTATTGTAGGACAAGAACACGTATCTGATCCAAGATTAGTGATGGCGAGAGATGTTGAACTATGAGGTCCAACGTTTATTGTAGGACAAGAACACGTATCTGATCCAAGATTAGTGATGGCGAGAGATGTTGAACTATGAGAATCAACGTTTATTGTAGGACAAGAACACGTATCTGATCCAAGATTAGTGATGGCGAGAGATGTTGAACTATGAGGTCCAACGTTTATTGTAGGACAAGAACACGTATCTGATCCAAGATTAGTGATGGCGAGAGATGTTGAACTATGAGGACCAACGTTTATTGTAGGACAAGAACACGTATCTGATCCAAGATTAGTGATCGCGAGAGATGTTGAATTATGAGGTCGAACGTTTATTGTCCTGGCACATACTGATAATGATGAATAACATTTCAAAGTGGTGGGCCTTCGACCGAGTTAAGCGAGTTTCATAAAAAATTAACGTGTTATTATTTTGTTCTCTCTGTGTGAACTCGAGCGTAGTATCTATACGTTAAACGACTACAAGTAGTTGCTACTACTGGGGAGTGCACTGGACTGATGTTTGTGCTTACTTCCCCTATTATCACTGTCCCCAGCTTTCAGGCGAACCCACTCCGACTTCTTACGTACTTCTTATTTACGTTCCCAAGCCAAGGACGAGAAGTCAATATTTAGTCAAACTGGCCGGTAAAGGGGTTCAACCCGCTACCCCATCATCGGCACACCAGCAGTTTTATCCTTTCGACCACGCTGACCGGGTATGTGCTATTTATGAAGCATCTTAGAATTCCTGTATTTAATTTAACAGCATAGATATGGTAACCCCATAAAGGAAACTCTCTCTGCGAACCAGCTCCACTCTTCCCCCATCACAAAGAAAGAAACAGCCCCGTGCAGCGAGCCACGTCACACGGAGACCTGCTTATCGCGTAGATTGAGGCAGTTGCTGTTTCTTGACGTAGGTAAACCATCGCTATAATGAGGCGCTTCAATCCACGCGGGTTTCTTTTTCTTTCCAACATTGCGATAAATTAACAGTTGTGAAGAGGCTGTTCACGCCGGGGTCGTTAGCTCACAGAAGCCTGGTTCACATGTCTAATTCTGTTTCTGGAGAAATCCGTTTGCCGGCTTCGTGACATTTATTTCCAGACGGAAAACCTTGACTGTGCGTTTGGCCTGGTGTCATGGGTCGCTGTTCCCAAGGCTGTTTGTTTTGTTGAAACCGATTGTTTACCACATTCCACCACGTTGTTGATTAATGGTTAAAATAACTTCTTACAAACTCCAAGAACTATCAATGAAGTTATGTGTTTCGAAGAAATATCCCACAGTAACTGGAAGCATGTTTGACATCCAGCGCTCAGATTTGGAACAACTCTAGATGTTCTGAAAATAATGATCTGATTTACTTATGACACGTACCGGAACATTGTGATTCATTTACTTAATGTGCGAGGTGTTTCATGTTTACATTATTTTCAATATTCATTGCAGGTGAAGATAAATATCATGACATAATATTTCATTCAAAAACGCTCATCATCACCATTATGTTCCCTGCCAACTAGCTTAGGCGTTCTTGCATCACAACAGATGTCGGGACTTAGTGTTCTGAATCTCTTGAATATATTTCTTCATGCCACGGACTCATCCCATCCTGAGTCGTTTCTCTCGGTCTACACCTGTCTCCTCCTCTTCTACGACTGATCTCTGTAGTAGTCACGTTTTCTAACGCGTCTCTTCTCAGTATATGACCACGTAAGGGGAACTAGTGGCCTATTAGAGAGTAGTACAACTCACATGGTAAATCCTCCAGTTTAGGTGAACCCACGTGCTGAAGAACTGAATGGCCATGGATGACTTGGTCGTTAACGCGAGGCGTCTGGTGTTTGGGGGGAAACACCAGATGTATGGACGTTTTCTGGACGTTCCTGGCCACCTCCCTGGCTGGCATGCTCTACTGGGGTAACTGTGCTTTTCCTGCAGTGAAAGTACTTAATAGGAAACAATACATAAGAATAACCACCGGAGCTAGGGAGTGCATGCTCTGTACTATATGTATTCAATAGCCAGCGAAGAGAGAGGGGAGAGAGAGAGAGAGAGAAAGAGAGAGAGAGAGAGGGAGACGGAGAGAGTTAGGAGAGAACACGACGAGGTAGTGGTGAGAGAGAGATGAAGAGAAAGAGGAGAGCAAGGGTCAGAAGATTCAGAAGGAAAATGGAGCGTACGGCACTGAATTCATGTAAGGGTAGGCCACTGAACTGACGTAGTGCCAGGGAGAGAGGGCCGGCGCTGGGAAAGTTGATTTACGATTTCTATCTCGTCTTACTCCAGTAACGGAATGTTAGTTAGTCCCGATTCCAACTTCATGGCAACATGTCACCCCCATAATACACAGTTCCTGTACGAGTGAATATTCCACAAAATGCTTCGCACTGCCCCATATGAAAAGTGGAACAAATAACAGTAACGACAAACCTACAGCACGCACAGGCAAGTACATTTGTAAAGCCGTAGCCAGAATGCCAATACAACAGTCCACCTCGAAAATTACAGTTTATCGTCAATGGAAGAATCAGTAACTAGAAAAGCAGCAACTTCACATACATTAATGCATAATGCAAAACTAGCTATCTCAGCAACCGGCCGCCGTCATTTTCTGAAATGCAGCTTACAATACAAACAACTGCGAACAGATGTAGAAGCACTCCACACGAAATCCACAGTTCGCAGTGTCGCTCCAAGCACTTACCTCAGTATCTAGGCGGCGTAAAGGCCAAAACACTCAAAAGGCCTTAACAACTCAAAAGCCTATCCGCCAATTGGGACCGGAATATTAATAACTAACGGTGTCCTGTTTATGTCTGCTACATAAACCTTGTGGTCAGGGAAGACATGGACAAGGTCTCTTCGTCAAGCAGGGAGCGAGCCATGTGTTGCTGGACATTGGGAATTCAGTTAGAGATTAGCGATCTCATTTGGAATATTACACATGTATATGCCAACGTAGACTCTGCTAACCCTAAGGAGCATTGGACTGGCTCAAGGAGCTGGATGACGCTGGGAACAGAGAATGGGACTATACAGGGTAAAATCGACAAGGGTACGGCCTTGCAGATGCCATAGTTGAGAAAGTAGTCTGCATTAATGATGGGAGGCCAAGGTAGAGTGGCAATGAGATCCGCTGACGCAGATACAGCTATCGACTTGGCACTTGTCATCCGGTCGGCGGTATTAGAAACGAAATGAACAGTTTTGGGGGATCATGGAAATGAAAACTTGTCACGCTCCGTGTTGATTTCCAAACGAGCAGGTTCAAGGCTACGAGAGCGCACAGGGCCTTCACGTACGAGCGCAGAAACAACCTTAATGGACGCCTTCGATGGAAGGCATGGATTAGACCGAGCAGACTCACCTTTGTGCATACACCCATGCTGGATCTCAAAAGTTGAACTTGTGTGGGAGTCTAAGTGAGCGGCAACTAAGCAGCTACATAAATTAGGAAAGACACCGCAAAGCACACAAGAGGAACTGGAGATGGTGCAAATGGTGCAAAAGAAGAAAGTTCACTGGTTCAATCTCCGTGCAGCAGAGGCCAGAAAATGTAAATGGGATAACTTCATGAGTGAACTGGGAGGTGATAAGTCATTTGTAGATTGTGGAAACTGCACAGACAAATGCGTAGAAAAGACCAGACTACCACAATGAGGACAGTATATAGATATAACGGCATGTTCATGACAATGGACAAGAAGACAGGAGAAGTTTTATTGGAGAGGTTTATAACACAGACACATCACAACGATGGAGGCAGCAGGGAGGCTGTTAGGGGAACAACTGGCAGCTTTTATCAAGGGTGACGGCTATGAGGATGTCGTACAGTATGTATCGCCTGTGCTATTCAATGTATACACAACCAAGATTGCAAACATTGCAGTACCAAATGTTGGAAGGATACTGGCTTTCGCAGATGATGTACTTGTGTATAGGCAGTGGAGAGACAGGATGCAAATAGCGCAATAGTTGCAGGAGTCAGTAAACAAAGTGATCGACTGGTGTACAGAGATGGGTTGTGTCATTACCCAGATAATGCGTCTGTGTTATGGTTTCTCTCTGGACAACAGAATTGTGAAGGCTGACGTCCCAAGTCTTACAATAAATGACAGACATGTTAATAGAGACGTGCCTGGTAATCACCTTCGGCAGAGGCTTGCCATTCAGGGTTCCAATCGAAGCAGCTGTTATGAGATCTAAGAACGAACTCGGTGCGTTGAAGATTATGGCAGCAATGAACATGAAGCAAAGAATGTTATTGATACTCTATCACCATCTAATTCGCTCTGTAATCGAGTATGGAGTGGGACTGTTCACTGTATCAAAGAGTCAGCTGGTGAAACTAGAGCGCATACAGAATGAAACTATGTAGGTGATAATCGGGTATACAAGGGACACGCCGGTAGTTTGTATGCGACACATTCTAAACTTACGCACGATTACAGACAAGGCTCAAGGTGCTGCGGGATAAATCATATCTCCAAGTGGCTGCAGGCACGTAACACCTCCCGCATGAAGCCCGGGACATATTTAAGGGCCACATGCTGATGAGAGGCAAGTCCTGGATGGCTCAGGCAGAGGACACAATCAGAAAAGTATGAATGCTTGAAAACATTGGAAGAGGAGGGGAGTGGATCAGAATGCTACTGTAAAAGTCAGACCGGTGCAGGGTTACAATAACATTGGATCGGCAATGCAGGGATTGGTCGGCAGGCTGTGCTGGGTGGGAGGTGCAACAATTGACCCACGATAATTCGTGACCAGATGATGTATTCATACACATGGATGGCTCTGTGCTAAGAGGTAAACGATGTACCTGGGGTTCGTTGCAAAGGCTGGTGGGCGGTGTTTGGTACAGGAGAACTTGGCATACGATACCATAACTAGTCTGATAATGGAGGTGGAGACTGTCACAGTGGGGTTCTGCTGGCTGTAAACATGTGGGGATTGTCACATAGAACACACGTAAATCCAAACTAGCGTCCTTAAATATGTTGTTTTGTCTGTTAACGTATATTCAGCTATCATTCACTGAACATACTCAGAATGTGTACCTTGTCCATTGTGAGTTCTCCAACTATTGTCGCTCTTGAAGCCAACACGTCCGTTCCTTCCTTGCCTCGCTCTCCAGCATATCAATCAATCAATCAATCATGTGCCATGCCGGAAAGCGTGGGCGGTCATGACTCGCCATTTCACTCGATATCATATCCAGCATATCCCGGACATTATAACCAGGTAAGTCCTCCGAAGTCGAAGAGTGTCTGCCTGTACGGCGAGGAACCACCAGTCTGCACACCAATAAGCCAGACATGGGACAACGGATACTCACGGAAACCTCAGGTCCTCTATGACATCACACTGATGTTGGACAACAGGATGTCTTCATCCGACATACAGGACTTCGCGTTGGAGCTCAAGCCAATGAACGCAAGCAAGCAAGCATAACCTGGTAAGTCTATTTTTGAATACACGTGTCCAGGCTGGGTATCCGCTCTTGCTACATTTGACCATCTTAAACGTGATACGGATTGAAAATCAAACACACTCATTGCTCTGATGTGCAAACATTATAAGCTAACACAAAGTAATGCATCTATGCGTCTATCCCAACATGCTAGTATCACAGTCTAAGATCTCTGAGATAAGTAGCATTTGTTTCTAATGTTTTAAATATTGTTCTATTTTTCAAATCTGTCCATTCTTCTCATTTCGTTCTTACGCCATAATGTAGTCATTGTGGTGTCCTCCCCGTGTTTATCTGTTGTGTTTTGTGTATTTGTTTGCTGATGAAGGTTAGTCGACGCCACGTCATATGTTTCTCATAAGTGTGTTCTGTAAAGCTTCATTACTTTGTGTTTAGTTTATATAGTTTACATTTCCACAGTTGTACATCAATTCTAATAATTTTATTAATATTTTACCTCTGCCTATGCAAAGAGCAATCCAGAAAAGACGCCGTAACCGTGGAAGTCGGAATATTATGGCCTAAGAAGCTCAAGACTTGAAAAGAGACATCTAGGCATTACAATACACTATCCTCTTTGTGACTTATGCTGGAATAGGCGTATAGCAAACAGTGGCCGCATGAGAAGAAGAAGAAGAAGAAGAAGAAGAAGAAGAAGAAGAAGAAGAAGAAGAAGAAGAAGAAGAAGAAGAAGAAGAAGAAGAAGAAGAAGAAGAAGAAGAAGAAGAAGAAGAAGAGGGAGAAGATGAAGAAGAGAGGGAGAAGATGGGACGCTGAGGTGTTTCCAAGGCACCAGGGCCAGGTTCTATACTGGCCAAGACCTACTAACACGTCCTAGTCGTGCGTCCTGGGCAACGGGTCCCTTCGGGGTCCTGGCTAATGTAGTTGGATCGCTGATTCTTCAGAAGTCGGAGAGAATCTGCCTGCACGGCGAGGCACATCAATAAGCCAGACATGGGACAACGGATACTCACCAAAACCTCATGTCCTGTATGACAATACACTGATGTTGGACAACAGGTTGTCTTCATCCGACAAACACACATACGGGACTTCGCGCTGCAGTTCACAGCCAGCGAACGCAAGCAAGCAGATGAAGATGAATAACACACGAAATAATGCTCCTGTGACTCTAGACTCACACACGGAGGTTTTCAATACATGCACGAATTCTAACGCAATGGCTGGAGCTCCCACGTGTACCAGAATCACTTCTTTATATATCCATGCAGCTGGCCCTGTTAAAAACGTCGCCTACATCACAAACCTCCGGTCTGAAGTGACTTGGTTCAAGGTTTATATATATCAACAGGACATAGAAGGCAACAGAGGCACCTCCAAGTAGCAGGCACAGAAGTAGAAGACTGATGGAAATACATTATAAATATCTATGGAAAAAAAAAACACCAAAAAAAAAAAGAAAAGAAGAAACCCCCCCCCCCCCCCCTCCCCTAAAAAAAGCAGAAAAATACACGCACAAGTATATTGTTTATTATCATAATGACAGTAGTCAAGAAACTTATTGGATCTAGAACGAAAAAAAAAGAGATATAGGTAGCTGAAGAACAACTAATGCTAAAAGAATATAGTAAGAGTGTGGGTATACCGTCATTGGCGTAGAGGAAGAAAAAAACACACCATAATCTAATATAATTACATATAAATGATGGAGTGGGACGCAACTGTTATGGAATGAACAACGAAAATACGACATAACGAAGTTAAATCTGAAACTTAACACGTGTATTTTAATCCTCATATGCGCGCATATGTTACATCATGGATAACATACACTTACTTAATCTGCTGCTGTACCTTTGTTATGTGAATAGCCATCTGTTACTCTGAACAGACTCTCTCTCTCTCTCTCTCTCTCTCTCTCTCTCTCTCTCTCTCTCTCTCTCTCTCTCTCTCGCTCTCTCTCGCTCTCTCTCTCTCTCGCTCTCTCTCTCTCTCTCTCACGCACGCACGAACGTACACCCACCCCCACACACACACTCATACACACACAAACTTACACTCACTCACACCCATCTCATCTCATCGCGCAAAGCCGGGCGTGGTCCTTGAAGGTTTCTGGATGAAAGAATCACTAATCACGATTTATCCTCCTCTCTGTGTCGACAGCAGGACGTATACATGTGAACATACTCCTTCTTGTCCCTTCTTTAACGATATCTTTCAGCCCAGGGAGTGGCGGTAGAGCAGTGGCTAGTTCACAGACTTGGCTAAATCGGTTACCAAGAAATGGCTTGGAAAGTAAAGGCTACAGGCGTGAAATCAAGCACCGAGAGCCGATTGGTCTATAGCAATAAATTTAGCACCGTATCTCCAAACCGCTGCATATCGTGTAAATGGAGACTTTCTACCTAGTTACATTATAAAATAACACACAGTAATGCATCTTTACAGAACAGAATTACGAAACAATACAAGGACGTTGCGGCGGACGTTGCATATTCATATTTTACCTAGTTAACATATATTCGCCAGTCTCTCTGGCCGAGGGGTTACATGACTATCTCCGTAATCCCGTTTATCCACGCAGGGTCTCGCAGCGCGCGAGAACTGGAAGCGGTTCTACCTGCGCTGGTGACTTGCGGGATAAATGAGCCGGCCGCTCAGAAAGCAATGGCAAATTACTGAGAGTAATCTTGCCAAGAAATCAACAATCAGCTGAAAGATGCTGATGTTGACAGCGATGTCCTGTAAAGGATATGCAAACATTTCTTTCTTTCTACCATATATTCAAGGAGCTGCGGCAGCGTCGTGGCTGGCCCGGTGGTCATGGGATCGAATCCGCAACGGAAGGATTTGAAAAATTGACCTGGGCTCCCATGTCGACCGAGTGTAAATGAGTTGCAGGAAATGGCATGGGATGTGAAGGCGGTCGGTGTGGTACTAATCACATCACCCATTGGAGCCGACTGAGCTACACAAATATGCGTCCAGCAACACATGCTCAATGCGAATAAGGGCAGTAACACGGCTCGTTCACTTATTGTGCTACTTGAGTCAGTCCAGTGTCTTCTCTGCCTTCCTTCTCTCCTCATTCCCTAGTCTGATCCCTGAACACTCATGACTCAACTGAACTCTGCTAACTCGTCTGATCCCTGGAGGGTTAATTTTGAGAAGTTATTATGACACGTGACAGACCAAGATCGGGCGAGCTTTCAGCGCTTTGTCGCTTACAAAAGTGGTTTTTAATATGCCTCTATACGTTATTGTCTTCTTCTTTGGCCTTTGTTTTATGCATCTGTGAGGTGGTAAATATAATAAATTAGAATAAGGACAAGTTTCGCTAGGGGTATTCAGTATGAATGGGGTCTAAAACCCAAACACGCCCTCTATAGGAATTAATATATTGGCTCGTAACCCCCAAGTATTGAACAAGGCAGAAAAGGGTGCAAGTTCAACACTAACATAAAAGAAATGTTTCCCATAGAAGGCTGGGAGATCCGGGAAGTTCTACCACAGACACCCGAGTACTAATCACTCTACCCAGAGGGTGTGTCTATGTGTAAGTGCCCCGCCCCACATTTAATCTCCCACATATATATAAACAATGACAAGTATCCACTGTCATGCACATCCACAGTATTATACAACAGAGGGACAACAACCCATGTTAGACGCAACAACTGGATTACATTGACAGAGGAAAAACAGCCACTGTTAGATAAAAACAGTACAATGACTCACTGTATCACATAACAGTAACAATAACTCACTGTATCACATAACAGTAACAATAACTGGACTATAAACATCAATTTTGGAACAACAGGTTAACAATGAAGTAACTGCAAGGCTTGGTTAAACCAAACAAACAAACAATTGTATTGTGGAAAACATTTGGGTTCTGGAAAACCCTGTTGGCTACAATATGACATATACATGAAAGAAATTATTCATATTCAGGCAATGCACACAAAGTATACACCCAAACCAGAAGTCCCAAAAAATATTTCCCCAAAAAAGGTTCACATCAAATACATGTGTCAAACACAAAACAAAGTAAATAATCCATACAAAGAAATAGATAAAGAAAATCTATCTAATCTGTCTCTAGAACTATCCTATGGGTCTGATGATGACTTCCTCTCCTTCATTATCCACTAGAAAAAGTCTGGCCATAATCACACTCTCTATAATCCAGGAAAACAGCTGCTTTGCATATATCCACCTATTTAGAAAATTGGGGATTGCACACACACACACACACACAGAACTTTCACTTCTGGATCATATATCCATCGCGAAAAACATGTAGGAGTAATCCATATGAATCCAATGTGGATATACTGTAATCTCTCAAGTCACAGTTGCTAAGTCACTGGGCTAGGAGCGTTCCAGGGTGATATAACAGACAGGTATAAATAAGTCTGAAGCATTCTGGCGTGGCGTGACACACAGGAGTCCATGTGATTGATTCGATCAGGATCAGGCACAAACACTTTCAGTATCTCTTTGGATGAGGAGTGACATCACATAATCCATTAGAATTTCCTGACAGAACTAACTTGAATGGGGCATGAATATTCCAGCCCCTTTCTCTTGGTTAAGATGTAGGTTATTCTTTCTTCAGCTGAATATACGACTTGATTGACGGGAGTTGGTAATGTGCTTGATTATCCATGTCTGGGATATGATGGATGAGAAGATTCAAAGGAAGCTGGGAGTTCACAAAATCAGTTGGTAAATCCATACTGGTAAATGATGGTGAATTCCAGACTTATCCATGAGCCTCTGGAATATGACAGTTGAACGTGGAATCAGGCGGTGACTTTTAGAGAGGATATACGCTGAAAACCATCTAGGCCAGGCATGCCTCATGTCTTTGCGGACATTGAAAAGATTCACACCATCTGTAAGTTCCCAGAGGTAGGGAATCCACTTCCGCATATTCAAAATCCGTTACGTATCCAGGCATTGACATTCAGGTTCAGGGTGAGTAGCAGTAACCAGCACTCTTTGTAGAATATTAGAGGAGGCTGATATCCCAGTTTCCTGCCTCTAAATCCAAACAAGTTGACTATAAATCCAGTGCCAAGCATGGTGACTAGTGCCAATACTCCAGCCGGCATCTCTAGCGCCTATGTTGTGAAGAAAAAAACAGGGTCGATATACATTAGTAATACAACCCAAACTTCTGATAACAATGTATCATAATAAAACATACATTTATATGATGAATAACAGTGTATCATAATTAAAAATAGAGGGAACAAGAGGGAAGAAGAAAAAAAAAGGTGTAGCTAGTTCCCTAGCACTTGTCGCCTACTGTAGAGTTTTGACCCACTCCAAAAGTGAGTAAGGTATCTACTCAATAGGTACATCTCTTCTTGACTGATACTGGAGCTTCCTGGGAGGTTTTCTTCACCTCCTAAATATGCAAACATCTTTTGATAGTACCGCTGTCACATCATGGAAAAAGTTCCTGAGACAATGTCCTCATGTACACAATTCATAAATCTCCTTTCCATAGTTACAAACAGCATTATGTGACTACCACTGACAAATGGCAAAAAGGCTAGCTACCCATCAGTCATCTCTTCTTGCATCATCCTCACCATCATCATCATCATCATCATCATGTGTTTGTCCCCAATGGGGGTGAAGTTAAAAGATCTACTTCAGCAGTAACATCATGAATAGAATATACATATGATATATATGATGAATAACAGAAAAACTTGTTAGACTTTTACTAAACATGGTATGAACTCTCTAGTGGGTATTACAACATCTCAAAGTAAAAACACAAGAGCAGGTGTCATTTCCCACTCCCTTGAGATGATATATAGATATATCATACCAAATGACAATCTTATAACATCATTTATTACAGCATCAAGCAGTAACAATCATGAGCATAAAAGGTAAAATACTCATAAAAGAGAAATCATGGGAATCTTTTCCCATACACTTGAGATTATGTATATCATACCACATGAAAATCCCATACCATCATTTATGAAAATAAAAGACTACACGACAATCTCTGTGTATTTACAACCAGGTAAACAAAAGATTAACTCCTAAGTGCATGAAAAAGTCAAGCAAGAATATCTCTCTCTATCTAACAAACTATTAAAGTTGTACACAGATGTGAAATAGTAATATTTCTCCCTCATAAGGGCAGAAATACAAAATATGCACTCAGGAAAAAACACTTTAAAACACAGAGACCAGTTGTGAAAAATAAGCATTTAGGAATAAAGTAAGTTCACAAAATCATCTCAGAAGATTGACTCATTGCAAGATTATCTTGTAAGCTTTATGAAGGCTGACTGGACAAAATGGCTATGTCCAGGCTGCGTGACGTAAACCAACATTTCAATGAAAGCGATTCTCCTAATTTTCACACACACAACTTCAATCATGATATTAGTTGCCACAAAGCATTTCCTAATACATAACATGATATGTTGTATATAATATAATGCTCACCTAAAACGCAGAGAATACGTAGCTAATAATTAACCCATTAACAATGGGTCACCCGCTACCATTGGAGAAACATGGCGACTGACCAGACCGCTTTGTCTACCAAGCCTTTGTCTAGATTAAGCCTGTGTTTCCGGGGCGCGGCCAATCATTTAACTTAAAACGAAACGAAATTTCGTTTTGTTAATTTTCCCGTCGAATTTTTAATAGCCTCGTGCCTGCAGGTAGCGCATCCTAGCAACGTCTGCTGGAAAAGACTGCGAGATGATGACATATATGTCACAAGTCTCCCACCTAGACAGGTCTATCCACCTAGGAAGAGCTGCTACATTCATCCACAGTCTTCCACCTTCTTAATCTGATGCATTTGGTCTTCCAGGTCCTCCAATTATGCTTTACATTTAATCACTATTGTAGAATAATCTCTCCGTGCCACATTCATGTTTCTACTTGCCAAGACAACTGGACATAACATTGAAGATTCATCTAGCTTCGCTTGAAGAAGTGTAACTCTCTCCACTGTTGTCAGCATTCCATTGAAATATGAGTGGACGTTGAGATCTCTATATGAGGTATTGGTTCCACTGCAATCGAACCAATTTCTCGACGTTTGAACGAAGATATAAAGCTTCGACAACCGTTTCATTAGCAATAAGAATATCATCCTTAAAATATGCTAACAGCAGGATCTCCTCCTTCAAATCAGTCATAGTGGCATACTGAACTGGGTAAGTATAACTAGCACAGGTGTAGGTTCATTTGCTTTGAGGCCAAATCTACGAAAAGTCCTGGCTCGTTTATAAGTCCATCCGCTCTTTATACTGACTAGAATGAGTTACCGGCATTTATTCTCTCCCCTCCAACACGTATACGTTGCTTTCCTGGTGAAAATAGCGAGCAATTCTGCGTCGATTGTCGTAGATTGATCGTCATCTGCCTCCAAATATGTTGTAGACAATTTCCACCCAAGCACCGTTAAGTAGATGTAATAACATTGCACATAGCTGTATCACCATCCACATTATATTCAGTTCATAGATAAATTTAAAGCCGTAGGTGGTCCCTGTAATAGTCATCCGAACAACCAAGTTGTCGGTACACTCCCAGTTTACTGATGGGTTACCTTACTTGTAAGCAATGAAAGCCACAGGTATAAATATATCCCTCTATTCTGGTGTTTCCTGAGTTAACTTCCTCAAGATAAAAAAAATCAGGGCACCTTTAAGTTTCTCTCCAGGTCTGTTCGTAACCGATTAATACGGAGAACAATGAATCTGTTGAAACTGGAAGAGTTTGAAAGCTTTTCCTTCTGAACTGAAATATATTACTAGTTAGACTCCCTAGAAGAAATACTAAACTAGTAAAAAGTCAAGCAACTCTCAGCCAATGGCTTCCAAGTGCTTGAAAAGTATAGTCCTTGCTATAGCCCAATCTAGCATGGTCTATGAATAAAAATAAGAATAAGGCGTCCTACTTTTCATCTGTCGAGAGGTACGTCAACAACAACCATAATTTAATAGTTGTATAAATAGGGCTATCTCCTAGAGCACCAAAATAGTTTGATGTTTTGGAGAAAAATCCTGACTTTAAGAACATAATGTGACAACTAGCAAGCTGTCCCTAGTCTTTCAAGTCAGTACAAGCAACATGCAAAATGGGAGCTAAGGCTGCCCAAGCCTGTTACTAATTCTCTGATGAGAATAAAATTGGGAATGTCGCAGATGAGGACCATATTTCCTGTTTTCTGACATCAAAAATTTTTCCGAGATACTGGCAGGTTTTTTTCGGTAGCTCTTAACTTCCTATGACATCCCAATAAAAAATAACAGGGTAAATTTACGGTCGAAACCATATCCTTCGTTCGCCAGTCACACAACGACGTATGCTTCTCTGTCACTGGTAATGCCAGAGGGACTAGCTTGTAAAAGGGGCCCTGTAATTCAATTGCTTTCTCTCACATAGTAAATAGATCCTTGTTCACTACAGAGTTACAACAACCGAATAATATAATTGACCAGTGCCATTTCTGACACACGGACAATAACAGATCTGTTACGAATACCAGACCCTTAAACTGAAAGCGTTGAATAGGCGTCTTTATGTCCTTATAGGAATCATCAGTGTCAATCTATCTACTCTCAGTATTTCCGAACATGTTATGCATATGGGGTGGAATATAAAAATCCACTGTTTCCCGCTTGGCGGCTACGAATACTGCAATTTAAACAATATTCATACTCCTTCCATTATACATGTCGGATAAAATTGCAGGTGGAGTATTGGCCCTAACATTAAGTCAACTTAATTGGTTATTGTTATTTTCCCCTGATGTTCTAAAATCTCATTTATGCATGTAGTGTCCCACTTAAATAAAGATATCTTTACTGAATTCTTTAAAAAAAAATTTTGGGGTGCTATATCCTATCTGTCTCAGCCATTAAAAATTTTTTTGGATTTCTCTGTTGCTTTGGGTAAGTTTCAATAGTACATGACCCCAACAAACAAAGCATGCACAAAATAAAATGGCAATATATGACAACATAGTTAAACAGCCCAGGATTCATATGTGGGTCTATGCAAAAATTGAGGACATATAGTACAGTAATATATTTATCATACTACCAAAATATACTAATCAAGAACATCCCAGAGTAACAATAACATCTAACATCAACATCACACAAAATCAATCAAGAATTCCTGACATCCTACCAGAAATAATCCTATATGGGTTAACAATCCCAGAGACCTTATTTTATGAGGTCCTATACAAGGAAAAGGTCTCCCACCAAAAGGATACAAAATACATGAGTTAACCATTCTCATATACAAACAATAACACAGGTTTCAATTTCTAGAATAAAGACATCACCTGTGAACATTAGTTGAAACACAACAAACAATACTTGTGATTAAGACACCATAGGTTCATAAAACTTGTGTCTAAGCCCATACTTGTGAACACCAGCCACCAATTAGTTGTAAAGTCTCAACTTGAGAGGTAGACATGGGTACAAATTTTCTGGGCAACGCCCACACTCATGGCATGGGGTAAGGGTTCAAAATTCCGCGACGAGCGCCCACTTGTGAGGTGGTAAATATAATAAATTAGAATAAGGACAAGTTTCGCTAGGGGTATTCAGTATGAATGGGGTCTAAAACCCAAACACGCCCTCTATAGGAATTAATATATTGGCTCGTAACCCCCAAGTATTGAACAAGGCAGAAAAGGGTGCAAGTTCAACACTAACATAAAAGAAATGTTTCCCATAGAAGGCTGGGAGATCCGGGAAGTTCTACCACAGACACCCGAGTACTAATCACTCTACCCAGAGGGTGTGTCTATGTGTAAGTGCCCCGCCCCACATTTAATCTCCCACATATATATAAACAATGACAAGTATCCACTGTCATGCACATCCACAGTATTATACAACAGAGGGACAACAACCCATGTTAGACGCAACAACTGGATTACATTGACAGAGGAAAAACAGCCACTGTTAGATAAAAACAGTACAATGACTCACTGTATCACATAACAGTAACAATAACTCACTGTATCACATAACAGTAACAATAACTGGACTATAAACATCAATTTTGGAACAACAGGTTAACAATGAAGTAACTGCAAGGCTTGGTTAAACCAAACAAACAAACAATTGTATTGTGGAAAACATTTGGGTTCTGGAAAACCCTGTTGGCTACAATATGACATATACATGAAAGAAATTATTCATATTCAGGCAATGCACACAAAGTATACACCCAAACCAGAAGTCCCAAAAAATATTTCCCCAAAAAAGGTTCACATCAAATACATGTGTCAAACACAAAACAAAGTAAATAATCCATACAAAGAAATAGATAAAGAAAATCTATCTAATCTGTCTCTAGAACTATCCTATGGGTCTGATGATGACTTCCTCTCCTTCATTATCCACTAGAAAAAGTCTGGCCATAATCACACTCTCTATAATCCAGGAAAACAGCTGCTTTGCATATATCCACCTATTTAGAAAATTGGGGATTGCACACACACACACACACACAGAACTTTCACTTCTGGATCATATATCCATCGCGAAAAACATGTAGGAGTAATCCATATGAATCCAATGTGGATATACTGTAATCTCTCAAGTCACAGTTGCTAAGTCACTGGGCTAGGAGCGTTCCAGGGTGATATAACAGACAGGTATAAATAAGTCTGAAGCATTCTGGCGTGGCGTGACACACAGGAGTCCATGTGATTGATTCGATCAGGATCAGGCACAAACACTTTCAGTATCTCTTTGGATGAGGAGTGACATCACATAATCCATTAGAATTTCCTGACAGAACTAACTTGAATGGGGCATGAATATTCCAGCCCCTTTCTCTTGGTTAAGATGTAGGTTATTCTTTCTTCAGCTGAATATACGACTTGATTGACGGGAGTTGGTAATGTGCTTGATTATCCATGTCTGGGATATGATGGATGAGAAGATTCAAAGGAAGCTGGGAGTTCACAAAATCAGTTGGTAAATCCATACTGGTAAATGATGGTGAATTCCAGACTTATCCATGAGCCTCTGGAATATGACAGTTGAACGTGGAATCAGGCGGTGACTTTTAGAGAGGATATACGCTGAAAACCATCTAGGCCAGGCATGCCTCATGTCTTTGCGGACATTGAAAAGATTCACACCATCTGTAAGTTCCCAGAGGTAGGGAATCCACTTCCGCATATTCAAAATCCGTTACGTATCCAGGCATTGACATTCAGGTTCAGGGTGAGTAGCAGTAACCAGCACTCTTTGTAGAATATTAGAGGAGGCTGATATCCCAGTTTCCTGCCTCTAAATCCAAACAAGTTGACTATAAATCCAGTGCCAAGCATGGTGACTAGTGCCAATACTCCAGCCGGCATCTCTAGCGCCTATGTTGTGAAGAAAAAAACAGGGTCGATATACATTAGTAATACAACCCAAACTTCTGATAACAATGTATCATAATAAAACATACATTTATATGATGAATAACAGTGTATCATAATTAAAAATAGAGGGAACAAGAGGGAAGAAGAAAAAAAAAGGTGTAGCTAGTTCCCTAGCACTTGTCGCCTACTGTAGAGTTTTGACCCACTCCAAAAGTGAGTAAGGTATCTACTCAATAGGTACATCTCTTCTTGACTGATACTGGAGCTTCCTGGGAGGTTTTCTTCACCTCCTAAATATGCAAACATCTTTTGATAGTACCGCTGTCACATCATGGAAAAAGTTCCTGAGACAATGTCCTCATGTACACAATTCATAAATCTCCTTTCCATAGTTACAAACAGCATTATGTGACTACCACTGACAAATGGCAAAAAGGCTAGCTACCCATCAGTCATCTCTTCTTGCATCATCCTCACCATCATCATCATCATCATCATCATGTGTTTGTCCCCAATGGGGGTGAAGTTAAAAGATCTACTTCAGCAGTAACATCATGAATAGAATATACATATGATATATATGATGAATAACAGAAAAACTTGTTAGACTTTTACTAAACATGGTATGAACTCTCTAGTGGGTATTACAACATCTCAAAGTAAAAACACAAGAGCAGGTGTCATTTCCCACTCCCTTGAGATGATATATAGATATATCATACCAAATGACAATCTTATAACATCATTTATTACAGCATCAAGCAGTAACAATCATGAGCATAAAAGGTAAAATACTCATAAAAGAGAAATCATGGGAATCTTTTCCCATACACTTGAGATTATGTATATCATAC